>JAXDDX010000002.1:16075000-16465000 GCA_034670405.1 Hoplostethus atlanticus | reverse complement strand
TTCCTTAGTGTTTCAAGCACTGATTAATATATCCTGGTGTTGGTGTATTGTTCTTGTCATTGGCAGAGGGAGGGGGGGTTCACTGACTCTATTGTAGGGTATGCTGCCGAATGCAGGCGAAGGTCCTTGCCTCCTACGTTCAGGGGGAAGGAGATAGCTGTTGAAAGGTATAGTGTGAGGTTCAGTCAGTGGGAAAACTTCTGGGATATTGGAGAAAAATTTGTTCTCTTCTCTCATTCTCGTCCTCTTTCATCACAACGGGATTTCAAAGGTTTATTTGTCACATACACAGTTATAGTGATACAAAAGTGCAGTGAAATGCGCGGTGGTACTATGCTACGAGTTGAAAAGGAAAAGGGGACTAAAACTAGGAGATATACTGAAACTTCTACAAGAAATAAGAATACATTTAACAATACAATAAATATATAGACAATATGCCAATATAAAAAATAAGCAGCAGAAAGTCAGGTATGAATGTAGTACATGTGCAAAAAAAAAATCCTTTGTAGGATGGATTCTGCTCTAGTAACTGAATGCCCAAGCTGGCTGGTGGACCAGACTAAAGCGTGGTACCATGCCTCAGGTTGTACAGGGTCACTCTATGATACTTTATACTATGAATTACTAGTCATTCATGTTTTTCACATCAGACCAAAGTAGGTTAGAATTTATGATACACATGAAATCCAATGAAGATGCATTGTTATATAAGTGACTTGCCAAAGCAGCTCAAAAGAAGGCATGACAAAACAGTGACAATGATTCCCTTTCATTGTGCACGCACACACACACACACACACACACACACACACACACACACACACACACACACACTCTCAAGCTCAGGCCTTGTTTCCGCTTACGTGTTTATGTTTTTGCCTGTTAGTCAGTTAGTTTGTTTGTCTGTCTGTCTGTCAGCAGGATATCTCAAAAACTTCAGAACGGATTTCCACGAAGTTGGGTGAACAGGCCGACCTTGGGCCAAGGAACAATTGATTTGATTTTGGTACGATCCTAGATCTTGAATTTCTGCCATTACACAATTATAATTTGTTTTATAACTATAAAACTAACGGAGATAGAGACTTAAATCCCTTTTGCAGCGTCAAGAAATCAATTTAACTAAAAACGTAAGTGATGGGAATCATAATATATGTCGTTGGGTGAAGTAGTTTGAGAATTGTTCAGCTTTGGTGGAGGTTCATCTCCTAGTTTAAAGTGTCAGAATCAGTACCTTTTCTCTACATTTGTATCATTCTCATCTTTTGAAGTGTACAGAACTAAAGAACTAATTTCACCAGTCATAGTACGTATTGTGTGTTGCATCCCATGACCCAGTATCGGATCACTGTGGGGTTTTCTGGTGAGTTACCAGTAAAAACATCTACATTTTCCACCTAATAAGAACAGGATCCACTGTCAAATCCACTGTGAAAACTCCTGACTGACAGCGAATGACACTTGCGTGAAGTGCATTAATCCATAAAAACTGGGGCCCGTACTTCCAATCATTGAGGTTATCACACTAATCTCAAACTGACGTGTGTTTCAAGCCATGAAGAACATGCATTTGTCACTTTTATGTCTGCGGCAGCTGCTTCCCAGCATTGTGGCTCCCTAGCTACGTAAGCACAATGTGTGGACAGCCAGGCGCAGCGGGTCAGCGGTACCCCTGCCCCCAGTGTACTGGAATCGTGGGAGGTCCAGAAGCCCTGGTTCTGTTTTTGGACTCATAATCACAAACAGGAAGTCACTGCAAGCCAGTCACACAGGGCCACTTCCTCCTTTTGTTTACAGGGGGGGGGATTGAATTAAACTGCGCTCTCCCATAGACTGTTGTACCCATGTTTGCTGCCCTGCATCCATTCTGATCCCCCGTCATATTGACTCTCTCCTCTCTCAAGCCACCCTCCTTGTATCCCCGTGTAATCTCTTCACTGAGCCTCTTTCATGGCGTTGCTTGACCCACATGTCCCTCTCCAAAGCCTCCGCCTCAGCCGACGGACGTTTCTCATATTTAACATTTGGCTCTTTAACTTTTAAAATGCAAGCTACACGGCTAAATGGACGTTGTTAATTTAACTCGGTGACTGTAATAAACAACACTATGCCAGTGTTTATATCAGTCCCCACCAATCAGAGTTGATGTAACACTTTGAGGTAGTTTTGAACAGCCGTTCCAGAGCCAATCTCCAATCAATCATTGAAAAATCAACAGTTTATAAAGTAAATTACAATTCTAATAATGCAGTATGCAAGGAATTAATCGTCTGAAAACCTCGTAACTCCACTTTCTGTCATTTTCATGTTTTAACTTCAGTTGATGGATTCCCTTTTCAAGCTGAAAACAAGGCTGTTTTTCTTAGTTCCTAAAAAGTCAACAACTCGGAGATGCAAGGTTTTCATCCGACAACAGCCATATGCAGGTGCAGTAATGTTTGCATTGAACACGTTGGGTTTGTGTGTGATGAAAGTGAAGTGATGAAAGGCGGCCTGACTCGTTGCAAAAATGCAGAAACACATGGTACACAGTGCAGTTCATACTTACGTGTGTGAATGCCTACCAGTTCAGTGAGAGAGCAGACCTCCCTTTCAAAGGAATGCGTTTGGCTTTACTAAGATGTAGCGTGACACACCTCCAAGTCACTGTTCCCAGGCAGAGAACACCCTTCCTTTGTTCCTTAAATATTTGGTAATTACTGCAGAGAGCGCTCTGACTCCCTCGGCATACCGCACCACACGTTACCTTTACATGCTCCTTCTACTGTGAAAGATATTCCACCCTCGCAAGTTGTGTGAAGTCTCAGTAATCATGCAAAAAGCAATTTCCTACTTGCAAAAAGTAAGAGCTCTGGTGTTTGGAGGAATGTCGCAGGCTCTATTTTTTGCGTTGCTAAGTCTTCTCCGGGGGTTTATGTGTCTAGTTTAAATGTTAGCTTCCCAACGGAGCACTGAGGCTACTTGTCTGAGGGGCAGCCAGGAAAAAGGGCTGAGTTTTAGTGAGTTTGGGAACTATGTGGCCTTTCCCTCATGAAGGTTTCCCTCGGGACTCAGTAATTCCACTTCTCCTTCATTCTCTGTCCATCTTTCCTTCTGTCTTTCATACTGGGTTTCTCTCTCTGCACCAACCCACTCTCCTCCCTCTCTCTTTCCGTCCTCTCCTCTCTTTCTCCCTCTTGCATACTATACCATCTTGATCTCATTCTCTATCCAGTGCTGCACACCCTCTCCTCTCTCTCTCTCTCTCGCTCTCTGGTTCTCTCTTTTCTCTTCCCCTACTTTGCTGTAGGTCTAGTATTCACTCCCACACACCGAGCGGCTGAGGGTTGAGTCAGAGGTCCAAGGCTTGTTTAATTCCCAGGGTGATTTTACACAGAATCTACTTGAAACTTTAAACTTCCCGTTAAATATATTAATAGAAATAAATCACGTGCATCTCATGGTGGCTTGTTTGTACCTTACAAAGACTTCCCAGTCAAAAGTAGTGAGATGTTGTCAAATATAACTCATGTATAAATCTCCTATTAGATTACCCTGATCAGTCTACTCGTAGTTTTGATCGTCGGCCAAAACAAAGAGCACAGAGGTCAGTTAAATCAAGAAACCATCTAAACAAAAAGGCATTCAGTGATGCTATATGTTGCGTGCTGATTTAATTAAATGCACAATATTCTCCAACATTGCATCACTTCCCACTGAGGGGCCTCCACCTAACATTACAGTTAGGTGCGTCACCTTTTCCCAGTCACAGCCCATTTCGCTCCAATTTTTGGCTTCCCTTCTTTTCTTTTTTTCATCGAGTTGGCAGTTCAAGCCCTCTTAAGTAGTCTATGGGCTTATTATGCTGCGAAGAGAGACAGGAAATGGGGCAAAGAGAGACCTAACAGCAAAATAGGAGCCAGTATTAAAACCCAATGCACCCATAAGTAATGGTGTGCTCATGAACTCGGGGAGCCTTGAGGACACCGCTAGTCTGTCGTATTGTAAAAGCCTTCCTCCATGCTTGATATGGTGGCAGCCAAATGCATGCAGAGGAATAATATTTTTCAAATTATTCTTTATTTGTTTTATTCGATGTGATGTGTGATGTTTCTCGGTGTCAGCACCTGCTATCAGCGTCCATCTCTATGACGAGAGATGCTGGATGCGATATCCGTCTACACAGTGCCCTCCCCTGATGTAGTACTGATAAGCGAGATGTGATGTGAGAGGCCAAGGATCGCTGAGCAGCTGGGACAGACTGGCTCCACCACCCAGCGGAATTGTGGGTAAATATCTGCAGCTCAGTCATGGGAATGAAATAGCTCCATGTCAAGTCTCTGAGTTGGGGTTAGCGACACGGGCTTAGACGCTGCAAGGTCATTACTGGGGCCGAGGGGGGACTTCTGTTTTTCTCTCATAGGGACTTCCTCTACCCACAACCCCTTTCACTATGACTGTCTGTCTCTGCTTCTGTTGCTGCACATAAACAGAAAAATACTCCCTTTTCTTCTTTTCCCCACTCTCTGTCTTGAGTAACAAAAATATTTGCTGGAAAATAACTGTTTGCCTAAGACTTGGATGCTCTCCGGTTTATTACTGAAGGATCTTGTGCCACTTAAAGTCCTTAAAGTTTGGACAATATGAGCCTGTGTGTGTGTGTGTGTGTGTGTGTGTGTGTGTGTGCTGTGCTTGTTTGTGAGTGTAATCTCATAATTGTAGTTTGTGAGAGGGAAGGAAGGGTGAGGATTAGTACTCCTGTGTGTGTCGCTGTGTAATGTCTGCATGAGAACAGTGTGGGAGCCCGTGACACCCTGCTGCCTCACAAAGAAACAGGGAAACGAGGCTTTGCGTGGGACAATGAACCACCTGAGGGGTTTAGCTAGACGCTGAAGACTACAGAGGACCTAGTCTTCCCTCAATCTGCAACGACGCAAACCTAACTTTTTTAAAACTTTTTACCCTTTAAAGCACATTTGTGTCACATGTATGCCCACATGCAATGTATGCAGGTCATACTTTTACCTTCATCATTGGTCTGTTTTAAAGGAATAATTGGTAAATGTATGTTTTGCAACTCTCGCAATTGAAACAACACAACAGTGATTCAACCTGAAAGCTTTTACTTTAAAGCTGTTTCTAAATACTCAGTCTTTTCTGGGAAAAATCCACAGGAAGTGATGCATCTTACATTTCTGGCAGCGGCAACAGCGGTTTGTTTGGACTAAATAGAAGAAGAACTGGGTAGTTAGCGTGAGCAGCGATAGCCACCGTGGCTGAACAGATACATAAAATAGCGCCACCTACAGAAACTCAAACTCCATCAACATAAAATCAAAGAGAAAAGGCGTCACAGTACTGGACACACTGTTTGATTGACAGGTGATCTCTGGGAACATCTCGCCGATAACCACTTTTTTCATCTCAATCAGATCAATGATTGTCAAAACATATTCACAGATAAAGAAGAAATATGCTCAACATGTTTGGCTAACTGATGTGAACCTGGAGGCAGCATGAGAAATTCAAGTCATAACAATGGCTCTTATGGCCGATAAGCAGTAAGGTGCACAATCATGCAGGGCATATTTCCTCCTACAGAATCACCTACTCTGCTGCTTTTTCCCATCATGTACACACTGCAAAGGAAGTCAGTGTTTTGTTTTCTGTGATTAAGTTCCTTAGCTTCTTGTGCTAAAAGCGTCTCTTATCATATCGCCCTGTTCGAGGTCTCACCTAGACCTGCCGGTTCAAAGACGTCTCTGACTTGTGTTTATCGTGCTTCAAAATTCCCCTTTCACATTCAGAAGAATTGAGAGGACTCGCACAAATTATAGACCCAGTAACGATTTACTCATGTACCTAATCCTGTTCTTTAAACAAAACAGCTATTTGAGGCTCCAGCTCCCATGTTGTTCACAGGGTGCTTGAATATCCCCCCCCCCCCCCCCCTCTGTCAAAACAGAGCCAAATACCGCAGTCCACACATTTAGACCTGTTTGTCTCTGGCTGACTCTTGTGTTATTATTCCATCCTACTCATGATGAGATAGTTTTACAACGGTGGGAAATTCATAGCGCAACTGCACTACATAATTGGGTGGCAGTAATCCCCCAATCTGCACCTGTGAGAAAACACTGGAGAAACAAAAGGTTTATTACACCTTTTGACTGCTAATAGCTGTGAATTACCACATTATACCTTATCCTCTCAACCAAAGTACTGAAAAACAAAAGGAATGAGAATCCTCCCAACACCAATTCAAAGGTCATTTTGATGTGTCTGTCTGTCTCACGTATGACTAGTGTTTGGCTCTAGCTCCCTCGTCTCCCACGTCTCCTTTATTTTAAGCTCTCCTTTGTCACCCAGCCGTTTGAGTTTAAACCCATCTGTAATTCGGCTCACTTGTTTTCTCCTAGTAGAGGGTTGACTCTCTGCAGAGCTCTGAGACTGGGTGCAGCATGCAGGCCTCAAAAGGCTAGAGTCTACGTAAAGGGGCAATAAGTACGATTTTGTACTGCCGCATTGCACAAAATGACCTTAATACTGTATATCTGCAGGGGGTTAGTAGGGTTATTGATCAACACCACTGACTCAACAATTACTTCGCCAGGTGCTGAGATTTCTGGCTTTCAAAAACTCACTTTCCAGCCCATACTCCTGTCTCCTCCTTCCACCTACACACATTTACAACAATGGAGGATGGTGCAACAGGTGAGCAACTCGGCCACCTTACCTCAAGGGGACTGTAGGGCCGGCTGGTTGGTTGGTTGGTTGGTTGGTTGGCGAGGGCTCTGCCAGTGTTATTGTGATTCCTACTGGTCCTTGATAGAGGTCGATAAAGGTCATAGATTACTTAACACCCCTTTAAGACGCATGACTGTATTTGGTTTACGGATGCAGCGTAGTACAGGTCCACAATGATGGTAAAGATCAGAAAGTAAAGGTTTGGCTGTTTGGAAGTATTTTCACTCAGCATAAGTCAACTAATAAGACATATGCTTTTTTATAACCTTTGCAACATAACAATGTTGCAATATTTTCTTCAGGGCGTCATGATATCACATGTATTACTGCTGTGTCATGCTGTTGTGTGTCATGAATGACCCTTGTAAATCCCAATATACCAGAAAGGGCCTGAATCACCAGTTATTCATGTGCTGGTCTTAATTTAATGGCCCTACTGAGGTTGGCATGCATGAACACGTCGTGCCTCAATTCCCAGGTTGGCTTCAGTTCACATCGCTGTCCAACATTCCCAGAAGGCCAGAGGTGGAAATCAAATGTCTCAAGTGTTGCGTGCAACAGGAAATGGCCTGTTATTCCCAGCGATGGAGCAGTGTCGCCGCAGAGTGATTCACAGAGCGCAAGGCAAGTCAGAAAGAACAGCTCAATACTCACGAGCTGGGAAACGGCTGGCTTAAACAACTTAACATGGAGGTTAAATCAGGGGCTAGTAGCTAACTAACGGTGTTTTCACTAATATTTATGATTGACTGCTTAACTGCTGCCTTCCACCATCCAAACCTCCAACTTCCAAGTCCAGGAAAATTCAATACTCAGAGTCATGCTTATTACAGCCTCACAAAAATGTTATTGCTTCCCACACCCTGCACATGAAGTTCCCTCAGTGTTTGTGATCATTTTGAAAATGCTGACGCGGTGTAACGGGGTTGTTGCGGTCTACGCGAGGCAGTATTTCTCGTTTCCCTGCCCTGGCCCAGGTACTCGCTGCCATCTATCTCTGGGACCATCAGACTCCCGTTTCACTCATCTGACACCTGTCATCCTGTTTCAGCTCAGTCGACGGTTTGTTTCCCCTCTCCATTCCCGCAGCACAAAGGAAAAAGCCCGAAGGCTATCAGCCATTGTTTACTATCCAGCCCCATATCTCTTTCTCTCCCTGTGCACAATCATTGGTGGGATTTCTGTTTTTAAGCAGGAACAAAATTCCATTGGAGCCTGGGAAAAACTCCAAAGTAGGGAAATAATATTGATGTTTCTGTTTTACGGTTTGGTGTTCACACAGACACACTGGTTTCACTGGCACCTTGTACACAGAGGGTTGGGTTACACCATGTTTTGAGTCTGTTAGTCAAAACTGTTCTCCGCCAGAAATCCATTTGCAGTTTAACATGGTGGATGCCATCAAACAGATCTTGGGTGTGATGTAACTATCTCTTGCACTGTTTAGGTTGAGTGCCTGATGTAGAAACCTTGCCTGGATATTAGAGGAAGGGGGTCAACATAGATGGATAAAGACCGTTGAGGGTATCATCCTGCAGCTGGAATGATTTTGCATGAGCATGTGTATCCTTGAACCTGTAAACAAAAGGATCAGACACATTTTGCATAACAGATGTTTATGAAAATATTTTGGCAGCGTCAGCAAGGAAGCCGGTCCCGGTCCCGACCTGTCGGGTTTTAAACCAGCAGACAAACAACTTCACAAACAAAGACTTTTACGTGTAATGAGCCCACTGCTAACCTCCTCCACAGCCTGTCCAAACGGGGACAGGTCAGACCGCCGTGTGTCCGTCCATCTCAGAAGTCCCACCGGCCACCCTCCCCGTGTCCCACTAAACAGTTCACAAATGCAGAGCACGGGGCCAAACTACTGTGTGGGCTTATGCCGGGCAAGCGCTTCCTTTAATATTGAGCCACTGGTTTGGGATGCACTGGTCAGCGCCTCTCTCTCTCTCTGGTCCCAACAAAGGCTTTCACTGTGTGCGGATGCTCTCTGTTCAGACCGCAGAACAACAAGGCGTCTGGCTCCGATACAGTCGACCCCACGGCGACGTCAGGCCACACAGGCTCACGTCCTTTCATTTCAATTACATTCAGTCCTCCTCCTAATTGCGGAGAGCTGGTTGGAATGAGGCGAGGGGAGGAGGAGGGGGGCGGGGGGCGGAGGTTCGGACTGAGGGGTTTATTGAACGGAGGAATGGAGGGAGGACGAGAGGGATGGAGCGAGGTCAGGGAGATGGTCGCTCATTAGGGATTGAGCAGCTGCCAATCTCCCAGCTGCCTCTGCTCAACACAGGGATCACTAAGGAGGCAGAAACAGAGAATCTGTATCTCTCTCTCTTCCTGTCTTTCTCTGCCGTCCTCTCTTTTTCCTGTCCTTGTTACCATATCTGTTTTTCCTCATCCTTTGACCCGGTTTCTATCCTCACTCTCCATCTCGTTTCCCTGCCAGTCTCTCTCCATCTTTTGTTTTTCCACTTTTTTGAGGTCCCCTGTTGTGTTTCCTCGTCCCTTTTATCAATTCGCCTCCCCCTTCCTTTGTGTGGGCAAAGAGCAGGAAGAGGCAACGCGAGTCCAGCTTAGCCGTGAGATCAACGCCGTCTCCCGTAACAGCCAGCGCTGATGTCCGGGTCACAGGCCATCTGCAGCATCACGCCAATTAAATGTCACAAAGCGGAGGTGCATCATTAAAGGGATGTTCCATCAATTTAACTCTCCAATCTCGTTAGCCGACTCCCTCCCAATCGTTTTGAAAAGGCAGCGTGAGAAACGCTGTTCGGCCGGTGAGCCTCCCATTTGAGAGCCCAGGGAAGTACCAGACTTTAATGAGGTGTCTGATACATTGCGTGATAAATTAGAGGTTTATTACCGTTGATGCGGTGAGTTAATCGAAGCCACGGCTCCCCAGAGGACGGGCCCTGACAGATGGAGCGGTAGGGGAAGGAGGTTTCAAGGAGGTTTTGACACTTCCCACTCCAGCAGGGCCACTCTCTCATTTTCCGTCGTGAGCTGGAAACTCGTCCTTTCAAGAAGTACAGTATGTCACCCTTTCCCCGCAAAGTCACATCCCCTCTCCCAAAACGTCCTCCTCTGCTCACTCTCGTTTCCACTACCACTCTTATATTTATTTATTTCTCTAGCACTTCTTACAGGAATGTTATTGTACATTTTCCCGTAGGTTGTGGTTCTGTTAATCACACTAGGTTAGAGGTGAGTGCCACCCACTGGACTCTGTTTAGTAGAGAGTAAAGGTAGGCTTTTGTTTGGTTCTTTAGATCAGCAGCCTATCCTGGGTTTTAGTTAGTCGCTGGTTTGTCCCCTACCCTTCTGAACTCTGTTTACTTTGTGTAAACATTGCCTGTACTCCTTCTCTACCAGTGCCAATGTGGACCTGTCCCTAAATAAACCCTCCACGCTTCATTCAGTTGTCCTTGGTTGGTTATTGAAACACCCCCTAGACAACCAGCAGGGTTGTAACACATTTAGGGGCTCGTCCCAGAGACTTTCATTCAGGTTCCTTTACAACCTGAAGAAGGAGAACCAACCGGGTACAGATGCAGATGTTTGTGTAGGTTTACATCGTGGACTGTGACTGCTTCACCTGGTAGATACAACAGGTATTTGATGTGCAGACGTTCCTGAGTAATCCAGACCTAATTCAGTCCCTGTCTGATTCTTACCAGACCTAACCCTTACTGGAGGTTTATTGGATGCAGAGGCACGTGCTCCTTCTGGGTCTGACGCTGTGCAGGTTAACTTGAATTCCCCAGTGAGAGCAGAGGTTAGGCAGAAGGCCCCAGGCAACGTTGCCATGTTGGAAGCCTTTCTCTCCCGAGTTAACTAGATCCAGTGCTAGTGCTAAGCTAAGTGTTCGTCTAGCTCGTCTCCATCTGGAGGCAGAGGAAAGAGAAAAGCCACAGATTGCAGAGTATAAGCTGTTTAGAAATCCGTAAATTGTAAATTGGAGCTGGTAAGGAAGTCGGGCTGAAGCAGATTGAAGTAGAGGCAATGAGTTTTTTCTTCTGGTGCTTGTCCACACACAACTTTGAGGTCAGAAAAAACATTGCTCCATTTCGCAAGACAGAAGTAAATTGTTATTTTTGTGCCTTTGAACGCATCGCCACGTCTCTAAAATGGCCCAAAGAGTTGGTCAAGGAGACTTTTCTTTGTGCTTGTTGAGCTTGTTCCATATGAGTTTTATATTTCTCTCTTACAGGAAGTTTTGTGTGTGTGTGTGTGTGTGTGTGTGTGCCTGAACACATTGTTCTTGTGGTGATAAGGTGTAATTCAGTCTAGATTAGATGAGATGTCTAGATGAGAGTAAGAATCTACGGAAAGCATTAAGTCTTCCCTCCATTCAGTTCCCTGTTTGTCAGGAGGAAGTCAAACTTGATTTCACCGCAAGACAAGAAAGAAAAAACACTCAACGTAACCAACAAGTTTGTAGTTGTCTGTATAAAGTCACCTATATATCAAGTTATGTACAGGAGAAAGTAATGAGTTACTTTACTTATTTACTTCCCATAAAAAGTTACTAGTTGCATTGCAAGTTATTATTTATTAAAAGTAAATTGTTAAATTACTTACTGTAGCAACATGTCGGACAATCTCATGCCTGGTAAAACCAGCATTCTTCAAATGTTGGCCACTGCACAGCTCCAGTAGGTTGGGGGTCTGATCAATGGTACCTCGATGATAGCTTTTAATGGAGGGCAGTCTTTCTTATTCACACCTCCCATTGCAGCCAGTGTGGGATTTGAACCAGCAACCTTCCAGTCACAAGTACTAGGCTGCCCATTTACCATTCATCTGAGGACATTTTGACTTGTGCAGCTATTATCATAAGATGAGATGAGATGAGATGAGATGAGATGAGATGAGATGAGATGAGATGAGATGAGATGAGATGGATGGATGAGATGAGATGAGATGAGATGAGATCAGATGAGATGAGATCAGATGAGATGAGATGAGATGAGATGAGATGAGATGAGATGAAACATGGATCTCTGTGGTGAAATCAGGTTGCAGCAGCAAATATAATAGGATTATTATTAACAGGGAAAAGGAAACCAAATATAAGCACACAACTAGAATATAAAAAGTAAGAACTAAAAACAGAAGCAATAATTCATATAATTAAATATAATAATGAAAATAATTAAAAGCAGGAAACATGCTGCTGACAATTTCAACAAATCAAGCAGACTGTAAAAGTGGGAAGAAAGGGAAAGAAATGAATTGCCAACACTCATGGATTTAATATGAGGGTTCAAAACACCAACCCTTGTTAGTGGACATAAATTCAGCTGGGAATCAGATCTGTCATCAGCACTAAGCCTCACTAAGACGCAACAAGGCCTAATGTCTCTCTCGGCTCATCCTCCGTCCGGCTCCGTCAGGACGCCATGAGCAGCTGGCATGTGAGATATGAAAGGGACGGGTGACCACATGTCGGCCCACGGCCATCGCTCCCATATCTCGGCAGACTACGCCGACCACAGAGCAATTTGAACGATCGCTTCGGCCCACTGAGACAAGATTTGACAACTTCATACACACATAGCGCTAAACCACACTCAGACATGTCCGCCAACACACACTGTCAGACTGTGACAAACCACACTCTGGCATGCGAGGCATCGCTTGCTTACCCCCTCCGCTGCAACACAGGCCCGCTTTGTGAAACCTGAGTGGAGACAAGCATGTGTCATCTGTTTGTTGTTAATTTGTTGTGGGTCCATGAAGTAACGTTATACTCTTATGAAATATCAGCTGCTGCTGCCTCGCTAGTGGTCGAGGGGAAAGGGTTTTGACACCTTGGCCCGGTTGGCCTTGGCTTGTTCACACGTCCGTTGAGAAAACAAAGTGACTCCAGCGGACTCACTTGGAGAGTTGAGGTTCATTTCATCATCCTTTCATTCGCTATTGTCTTTCCACACCGGTTTGAATTTTGATTCAGCGACTCTAACACTCCAAAGAAAGCTACTTCAGTACTTCATGTCTTATCCCTTCTTATAACTTGTAATTGGCCTTTTGTTTTTCATGATGTACTCTCTGAAAAAGCTGGGTGAACGTTTTGCTTTCATAGTAGAGAAATGCTCAACACATCTGTCCTGCGTGGTGTTGAGAGATATTTTTAGCTGAGGAGTCTTGGCTGGACTGTGCATTGTTGTAACAATATTGACACGGTCCACAAGTATGGCAGGAGTTAGCTGTAGCGGCGTGAAGGCCGGCCGTGCTGCTCGGAGCTTTGAGTGCAGCGGGACGCGCTGCGTTGCATGCTGCCGACAGCTGCTGCACACGCACGCACGCAGGCGTACACACACACACACACACACACACACACACACACACACACAGAGGTCTTTACACACAGCACGCCATTGTTAACAGCTGGCAGGGGCTTAACTGCTGTATTACTGGAGAGATGAGTTCATATGGAGGAACCTTGACTGTGAATATCCAGAAACACCAAAACCCATTTTGTTCACAATTTATAGCTCATCTTATTTCTCATGTGCAGAGAGAAATGTATTGTAGACAGAATCAAGATTGTTCATGATTTAATTTTTCTCTACATTGTGAGGGAGTGTTAGGATGCGTTCATGCCAAGTTTGGAGTGGTTTATTTGAGTGTTTACTCCTTTAGTCCAGTTCATTGGGACGGGTGAGAACAATGACATTGCCAATGAAATGCTTAGTCTGTGAGCGACCTCTAAGCATTGAACACTAGATCAGAGAATAGAGAAATAAAAAGAAAAGAATAAAGTAGTGCAAAAACATAAATGACATAATAAAACTAATAAGTAAATAAAATAGGGTGAGATTTCTATAGACAAGGGTTAAATAGATACACTAGAGTGGGTTTGTTATATGGTTGATGTCAGGTTACCAAAACTGAATGAAATAAAACAAATACAAAAATTCCAATTCCAACTTTTTTTTACTATGGTTCAGACTGTAGATGTGATCGCACATTTAATCACAGCGTTTTACCACAGAGGGAGAAGCGCTGACGGTTCCCACCAGCGGTCCTGATGACGTCTGTTAGAGATGAAAGGTTCCTGGAGCTCCTTCAATTATCACCTACAGCCACCGAGGACTGGGAGGACAAAATGACCCATTTGCTCCCACACACATGCACAGAAGCATGCAGGCACACATACGCAAAGTACATGCACATACATACAAATGCACATATGTCACACGCACAGACACGCACCTGTAGACCCTTTATCAGGGAAGCTCCGCCGTGACCTGACTTTTCCAGTGACCTCTACAATAGGTGACGGTGACCATCAGGGGGATGGGAAACAACAAGGGAGTTGAGTAAAGAGGAGGATGGGCAAGATATGGGCTGTAGGGAGAGGAGAGGACTGAGGGAGGTGGAGAGAGAGAGAGAGAGAGAGAGAGAGCAAGAGAAGTGAGTGGGAGAAGTGGGGTCCCAGCCGGGCAGAGCAGGCTCCAGGCCAATGGGGGACTGGTTGGAGCATTGAGAGGGGGTTGGAAGGAGAGGAGCAAGGTTCCCATGCCCTGGAGGCCCCTGGGGAGTAGTGGTGGCAGATGTGACGTCTGGGCCCCCGCCTCCCTCCATCCCTCCTTCCCTTCCTCCACGGTCTGGATGTCCTCCTCTCCTTGTCCTGGCTCGTCTGCTGCCAGTCTACTGAGGAGGGGAAGACTCCAATCCATCACTCTCCAGCTCCCCTACTCTATAAATACATACACAAAAGTCCCAACGTAGACTTTTATTGGCTAATAACAACTGCTGACCTTGTGGTTGGTCCAATCAGAAGTGGTTTTATGTCTCTGGGATCATGAGTTGTATCCTAAGCCACGGAAAGTCCCATGTCAAGAGGTCTCCTATATTTTCATCTATCTGTTCTGTTTTTGGGGGTTTATATGTCTGAGAAAAAATGGGAAGAGGTCTAAGGCTTTGCAGTGAACCACACTGTTATGAACTAGTACCGTGGGGAGAACATATCATAAAAATGATAAAAGCGATCCACGGACAAAAGAAGAAGGCCAAGCTCAAGGGTTGAAAGGTAGAGTGAGGCTGAGGAGAGAGAGAGAGAGAGAGAGAGAGAGAGAGAGAGAGAGAGAGAGAGAGAGAGAGAGAGAGAGAGAGAGAGAGAGAGAGAGAGAGAGAGAGAGAGAGAGAGAGAGAGAGAGACGTGTAGAAGAGATACAGGAAGAGAGAAGGAAGGGATCCTCCCAGATCCACCCCGAGACAGTTTTTCCAAGAGGCTGTCAGCATGAGACAGCTGTGAGGAGAGGCCTTCACTGACTAAAGCACTGTATTACAGCAGGCCCCTTGGAAAAAGCCCCGTCTCTGTGCGGCTGGATGAAAAAGATCCGGAATGGATCCCCCTGCTTTGAGCAGATTAGGGCCCTGTGAGCCGTCATACATCTGCAGCCGCCATTCTGCTCTTTGAAGCCTTGCGAGTGGCTGTCGACACCCATCAAACATGGCGAGGGTTAGCGCCGCCCCCGATGCCGCGCCAAGGGAGAAAATCTGGGGATTTGAAGACCTGCAGGCCGCCGTCTTTGAGGCCTCTCTTCCCAAGCTCCCTGATGATCTGTAAATAAACATGTTAAAAGCCCCTGACTGATAAGTGCCTGGACGGACTGCGCTGGGTTTTCTTTGGGAATTCAGAAAGAAAGGAGAGGAGGTGATGGAGGCATAACAAATTAAGCAAGGACTTCCTGGATGGATGGAAAACAACCGCTGGGCTATTCAGGATGAAAACTCTGGTGGATATCACAACAGGAAATTACCTCAGAGCCTCTGTGGATAACGCCAGGGGACTTGCGGTCCTCACTGTAAATCGGGTACTTTAAGTTTCCTCACTCTAGGATATGGACGTATTTTTCCTTACTTAACTAAAAATGCCCTAACTAGGAAATGTTCAGCAGTTGTCTAAATTTGTCTTGTCTAAAAGTGAGTGACTTTCTTCTGTCCTCTTGAACAAGGCCGTGCAGAAACACTACACTAAGGAGACGCCTGCCAGTGTGCCTGAATAGCCTTCACTATGACCTAGGTTAATGTGTTTCAATGATTAACTCTGAGAGTCATCAGATCAGAGGATGAACCTCCTTGTTTCACACCAATTCTCTCGTCTCTCAGCTGTGAAATAGACAACAAGGGAGGGAGGAGGAAATGCTTGAGTTTGAGTCACGGGACAGTGGGCTGACCGTAAGCATTGACCAAACTTTCAGTTATGTTTCACCTATTTCACGTGTCAGCATTTTTAAATTTAGCTCATAGAGTCTTGAGGATGAATTCTCCCTGTTATCTCCTGTTTGCTCCTCAGGGGTTTTAGGAGAAACATTTCAGATGAAGGTGAACACACAACGATACAAAATTGAGAAATTCTGTATTTCTTAAGAGATGAAGAAAAGTCAAATTGGAATGACTGGAAGTGACTGGAAATACATAGGAGTTTGTCATGCTTGTCTACCTGATTGAAACATTATCTGTGAGGTTTTGTCACCATAAATAGTGAAAAGTCAGGTTATAGTTCATAGCTTTACAAATGTTCTGCTGGTTTACACCCAACATATGATGAGATGTGCATATGCATCTGTTCCCAGGACACAACAGGGAGTGCAGACAACTGTTTGTGTTTTTTACTGCGTGTATCATATTGTCATAAAGCATCCTGTCGTAGATATTCTATTCACACACTAGTAAAGTCTTCACCGTGCAGGGGGAGCTCTTCCATAGTGGTCCTTGGGGAAGCCCCGGCCCTGTAGCACCTGTTGCACTTTACAAAGAGGACATCCTCTCGCCAGCCAACCCCCCAACCTGCACACAACAATACAGAAAACCTATACTCCTCTGAAACACAACACAGGGATATATGCTGAGGAGCAAACAGTACTAAATATAGATTTCAGCCCCTGTGTCCCTGTGGAGCGCCCACCTGATACCATTGTCAGTGGGTATGTTAACACCCACACCCACATATAGCTGAATCTGGAGGACAAGGCACAGGGTAGACAAAAGGTAGTTTCTCCACCACAGTGCCTTCCTCTCCTTATCTGCCCACAGGGCAGGGCTTCCCTGTCACTGAAATGATGATACACAGACCAGATAGAAAGATACGAGCGGCGTCTCAGAACCGGGATCTGATCCGCTGTTGTCAAAAAGGGTCACATTTTGGTTTCCCGTCCGGCTTAGTTTCAGATGTTTGGTTTTGTGAAAGAGATATTGTGAGTGTGCTCTGAAGAATTGCAAGTGACTCTCTTCTTTCAGACCCATCCCTGGATCAGACAGTCAAGAGAGATACAGTGCATGAGTGAGCGTAATAGCACCACTGCCCCCTGCTGGCTGTGACAGCATCTCAGACTCACGACCAGGGGAGGCCAAGCTCTTCTGTCTTGTATCGTTGCCTAAGGTTAGCATTAGCATTAGTATTAGTATTAGTATTAGTATTAGTACCTGCTCTTGAAAAGGTAGACTGCGGTATTTACTGAACTAGATATGATACTATAATAACAGTACTGCCCTAGAAAGACAAAAGGAAGCAGCTGCTCAGGGTGTGAATCTGTCAAAAGAAAAATGGCTTCAACAGCAAAAACATCTTTGAAAATGAGCCGTTTGTTGACTTAGTAAGAGATTATTTTTTTGAACCTACTAACACTCACCTAATGCCAACTTACAAAATGGCAAGATGTCATTTTTAACCAAAACTGCTGCCTTTTTCCTTTGGAGGTCAACACTTTCTAGACTGGTTTCCCACATTAGGTGGGAAAGATCTTTCCAGTCTTCACATTTCTTGCGAGCCTGGCAGGCTGGCAGGCTGGCAGGCAGGAGGGTGATGCATCCTGAGCACGTTGGTTTACACCCAGGCTGCAGCTGTGTCAACAAGCACGGTCTAAGGCCAGATACTGATAATCTGCCGCTGTTTTCTTGGGAACAGAGATAATGAGGATGACAGTAACTCTCTAACTTCTCTCATTTATTGAAGGCTATACACTTACTGTAAGGGGTGGGGGAGGGGGGGGGGAGGGGCATCCTATGAAAACGCGACCTCACCCAGCAAGCATTTGATGGATGGCAACGTGCAGGAGGCAACCAAGTTCAATGTCAACCCAAATGTGCAAACATTTTTCACATTATTATTGCACATTAAAAGTTCATATTAAAACCTTTAAACACTTTGGAAGCTGTTTTGATATCAGAAATATGATATCAAATATTTAGTTCCTGATTTCGCAAAACCCAGCAGGTAGCAGCTACAGGCGTCTCAACTTTCATTTTGGCCTCACTATATTTACACAGGTTTTCACCATTGGTGCAGGCCGTCGTATCAACATCTATTCAACCTCAAAATGTTTGCTGGGAATTTTCAGATACGAGCTGCTAAATGTTGAGTTTGAATAGTCAGTCAATTCGGGCCACGACCACACCCTGCAGGAAAGGTCAACGCTGCCCATGCAGCCCCTCCAGTTTTGATCACAGTAGGAAAAAAGCTTCATTTTATTACAGTTATTGAATTTTCAGAACGCTCAAATCTTGGGGGATGATAAATATGGTACAAACAAGTGATTCTAAATAAAAGTTTTAGCTTTAACCAAGTCCAGGATCAATAATGTCTGAGTACCAAATTACACATGTGCTGTATAATTCACAACACGCCTCATAACCACTTCTGATAATGTTTTCATAAACTCTGGTATGTTCCAGTGATCAAGAAGCAAGGGGCCTTTTAAAGTCTTAATGGGCCCCGCCAAGCTCTCCTCTGTAAGTCACCATATGGAACTCATCTGTGGAGGCTTTATTAAAAGGCCTGGGCTCAGGACAAAGGTCAGAGGTCACCGAGGGTCATCAGGGCCCCATCAGCGGCTTCATCACCACAACTGCCTGAGGTCGACTGTCGCCTCTGATATAGACCTGTTGTAGATTTATTGGTTAAGGCGGATCCTTTTGCATAGAAGTGAAAAGTCTGACCAGAATAAAGGCCTACCCTACAAAATAAAATAAAATAAAATAAAATAAATAAAATAAAATAAAATAAAGTAAATTAAAATAAAATAAATAAAATAAAATAAAATAAAATAAAATACAGCTTCAGTGGTTATTGAGAATCTTACAGGAATACCAATGCAGGATAAAGAATAAGAGACCTTCTATCCGTCCAAGTTCAATAAGGTGGTGAAGGTTTTCCTAACTAACTGAAAAGGGACATACGTATTTACTCTTCAGCCTGGATAAATATCTTTATAGCTGTGACACTTTGACCTTTGTCGGGTTAGCGACTCAGCTACTGGGTTTTTTAAGTGTTTACCTTCTCAAATTGCTAAGGACCTAAAGACTGAGGCCAGAGGTTAATTCAATGAAGCAGGCTCTCTTAATCTCAGGCTGTAAAGAGTTCCCTCGGCTACCTGGTGCTTCAGTTCCTCGTTTGAACACAGCAGACTGAACGCTGATAAGTCCGGGACTAAACGGAGATGAAGTGTTTCCAAAGGTTCAATCCTCTTAGAAATAATTAAGAGTTCAGGAGATAAAGTCCGAAAACAGACAGAAAATGCTTCATGGTGGTCGCTATGCGAAGATGGTTTTCACTCACCGGTCTTAAACCACTTCACTCACAAGTTGAAGTCTCCAAACCAAAAGATCAAAGATCAAATTCCACGGTGAATTCATCTGAGATAGCAAATATTAGAATTTGATATTAAAAGAGATTGTTGGTGACCGAGGAATTGAATCTCATTCTGGTGATGAACCGTGAATCTCCTTCATGGTGAGATACTCTGGAAAACAGTGTCGTGAAAATGTGAAACATAACCAACTTTGTTATCAACAATGCTACATGGTTATAGAACAACAAAGATACCCAGATACTGACAACCTGTCAATGCAAAATAGTTTGATGAATAGACAAATAGAAAAAATGAAAAAAAGATATTTGCCAAAAACATCCCAGAGAACAACAAAGAGACAGAAACTGTAACCTTCATTTTGACTCACAGCAGATTAACTTTATTTTGAAACGTCTTCCATATGTTGTCAAGCCAGCCACTTGGCCAAGCCACCATCCCTGACCTTTCCCTCCATTATGTCTGCAAGGTCAAAAGCCAGAGGTCAATGTCTGACCCCGCAGTGCTGACCGATGCAGGGGGGGGGGGGACACAAAGGGGACACAATAGACCCGGCTCTATCCCATTACTGCCACATCCACTCTCTATTCACCACTTCCTGGGTATCTGGTGTTGTGTGCTGACTGAATTCCAGTGTTTGTTTTTTTTCCCAAGGCTTCCAACTGCAACAAAACAAAGGGAAGAGGCAGGCGGGGACAAAACACACCGCCACAGAGCCCACATACCAGCTACAGAGTACGACCATTAACACTGAAGGCTGGGAACAGTGGGGGAGATAGTTTAGCGTGGCACAGGAGGCATCAGGAGGGAGTAACTGTACGTTTGGTGGTGGGGCAGTTGTGCAGGTTTAGGTCAGTCTGAGCAGAGATAGGTTAGACTGATATCACGTCCATCCAGGGGTAACCAGCAGGGGGCGCATTGCACAGCCACTAAATGCAGACGTGAAATGCAAACTCTCTATAAACGCTTTCCTTGATAACAGATGGAAGAGTGTGTGTGAGTGTGTGTGTGTGTGCATGTGTGTGTGTGTGTGTGCCTGATGTGGTCACGGTTGGCTGCAATCACTCATTCAGCCCTAGTGCTGCAGCGCCCGGGGCCTCTAACGTGTGCCTGCTGTCTGTCTGCTGGAGATGCTATCATGTGTGATTAGTGGATGGCGGGTTTGCTGGCACATGCTCTCTCTGATAGCAGTTACACACACACACACACGCCTGTCTGTGATCCCGCCCTGAGGAGCAAGCCCTGCACCTGCCCCTATCTTTACCTGTTGTAAACAGCTAAAAAAAAGGAGGGTGTGGTTGTTGAGAGGGAAGGAGGGGAAAGTGGTTAGATGTATTTGTACAGACAAGTTCAGGTGGCGAGGATGAAGTGAGGCCTCCATACCTGAGGAATCAAATCAAATCAAATCAAATCATATTTATCTGTATAGCCCTTAATCACCGTTACAGTCTCAAAGGGCTTCACAGTGCCCAACAAAAACCTTTTAGGGAAAAAATGGAAGAAACCTCGGGAGGGGGCTACTCCGAGAGGGATCCCCCTACCAGGACGGTCAGGGCGTGCAATAGATGCCGAGTTTTTGGGCAAGAAGAATCACATTGTCCCAATTACAAACACTGAAGTCTGAATGGAGATTAGTGGGTTCAAAGGGCTGGAACTTTGCCTGCCCTCACGCCACCTCAGGGAGCGCAAACTGGGAGGATCACCATTGCAAATGAGTTATGTGTGCAATAAGGCAGGAGATTGGTGTGGATTACAGCCAGCGTGTCGGAGCAAAACATCACCTCTGGCGAAGATTCAACCTCCTCGGTGAACTGCCGCAGGCTCTCAAGCCAATGCACCGTCAGTCAGGCTACACACAGCCAGAACAATGGTGTCCAGACAATGAGGTCGCCCAAAACGTGTCGGAAGCTTTTTAAACGTACATCAGAAATACAGAACTTCACCATTTTACATCAAGGATAAGTTCAAGATGACAACTACTAGTCACTATGACCGTTTCTAACTTTAAATGCTTTGGTTTTGTTGTTGCTGGGCTGTTGTTGACAGGTACAAACTATTATGCGCCCTCATGAGCAAAATGATTCTTGTGCAAAACATTAAGTACAACATTTCAATCATGTTTGTTTAGGTTTTGTTTCGGTTGATGTATGTTTGATGTATGATAAATAAGTCAGGCGTCAATTTCATCACAAACAGACAGTTGAGGAGTTGTGTGTCAACCTGCAACACATAACTGAAAGTGCAGGTAGGAGCCATGGGAAAGAAACACCGGCCTACATGCTCGGCATTGGCTGAGGTTTGTTGTGACTCGCTGCGCCTGATAACAACGTTCCCTCAGGTTCCACACAGCAAAACTGTGTGCAGAACTACAAATTGAACCCTCATCTATTTTTCAGCATCAAACATTAACACCATTCTCCACAACATAAAATGCTACGGGTGCATCGGTGAAGAAACCATTTAGATGTTTTTTTTCACCTCAGACTTTAAGATTTGCTCTTGCAATGTGCAATGATTTTCCGGGTCTCCGTAGAGTGAGATCCAGGGGAAAAATGGAAACCTGCCAAAAAGGGAGCTCTGATGTTGCGGTTCCTCCCTCAGGTCAAAAGACAACGAACTACACGAGGCTTTGATGTGCGTTCATATCCAGGCAGAATAACGATGGCTCCCCTGACCAGGGCTAATCATGTCTGTGGAGCGCTAGCATACTGCAGAGGGGGATTTTTTACCTTTAATGAGTTTTATTTGTTATGTTTTATCCCCCTTCATCTCCTGCTCACCTCAATATACCGAGTAATGAGGAGGGAGGGGTAGCGTGGGGGCTGAGAATCAGACTCCTCCACTCCTTTCGTGGGGCTAATTATCAAGCCCTCGCAAGGATCATCTCTCACCTCCACCTAAAGAAAAAGAGATTTCTCTCTCGGCGCATCATGCTACATTAACCTCCTTCATCAGTATATATTGCAGCGTGTGTGTCTGCCTGAGTGCCGTTGTTGTCGATGGGGCCGATTTTTTGATTTCGATACTGCTTGTTCCCATCCACAGCACCACCCTCTGCTTTACTGACGGATATGAAGGAAAAGAATGGAGACGTTTCAGAAGAAGGAAAAGAAAAAGGGATGATGAGCAAACATGTAAACTCCTATGTTGCATTCCAGCTACCACAATTTAAACAAACTGTAAAGTTGGTGTTTCTGCACTGCTCTTCCCAGAGATCACCTGTCAATCAAACTGTGAGGTCTTTCTCCTTGGATGTTCTGTTGATGGAGTTTGAGTTTCTCTTCTCTTTGTCTGTTCAGCCACGGTGACCTAGCGCTGCTCATGCTAACTACCCAGTTCTTCTTCTGTTTTTTTTCCGTTGCTGCCTGCTGGAAACGTAAAATGCATCACTTCCTGTGCACCAGGAGGATTTTTTCCCAGGAAAGACCTAGCTGACACCGGGTGTTTAGAGCAGCAAATGTAAAAGACTAGAGGTTGAATCACTATTGTGTTATATCAGTCGACGGTAGAGAGTTAAAACTGACATTTAATTCACTTTTTGAAATGTTACAAATGATTACTTTAAAGAGAACTATAACTATACTATAGGCAAACTATAATTTGGTGGTCATTGTTCAAGACGCTCACTATGTATGTGCAATTACAACCTAAAGCTTCCCTGACTCAACTGAGCTGAAATAAAACACCCTCAGCTCTCTGGGCTCGGCATTAAACTTTAATCTGTCTGTCCCACTTCAGAACAATTTCACACTTTCAGAAGTCATAATTGCCTAGAAAGCGTGTCCTTTAAAAGTATAGGTCATCCACACAATACCCTCCCTATCTCAATACCCTGCCTGTCGGACAGCGAGTCCCAGTCCGTCTCTCACTCATTAAGCATATGTCTCGTTTTCCATTTCAGACGGGAGATAGCGTGGAAGTGCACACAAAAGCACTATTTTCAGGCCCTTCGGCTCATCTCGTCTAAAAGTCTAATGAGAGGGGATCAAATATAACTGACACCGAGGGGAGACAAAGGGAGACGTGGCCCTGGGTGAGGGGTGAGGGCCTGGATGTGCCATCGCTGCGGCGGTATGCAGCGGGACCAGTGAATGCAGATGATTCTGTAATGAGGGATTAAGTGGTGGATTACGGGTCTTTATTAAGATGTTTCTGATCCTCATTAGGCTGAATCTCATATCAGGGCATCGATTCGCCCTCGCTCGCTGGATGGGCCATTCTCTGGAGGGAGGGGGGGGGGAGAGAGAGAGAGAGAGAGAGAGAAACAGAAGACAGAGAATGAAAGATGTGGTTGTCTCTGTCTCTTCTTCAGACTGGAGGATTTGGAGAGTTTACCAACCTGTACCTGCAGTATTTTAGACATAATGTATTTAAAAGATGGATATGGTTTTGGAATGAATGAAAAACTGTCTTGTGAAGTATTTTGATGATTTTCGTCAGCCCCATTTAACAGGAAGGATATATGGATATACATTACATACAATACATTTATATAGATCATAATATACAGCCTGTTTCAAAAGCAGGTATACATTTTTTTGTACATTATTCTAGAAGTATAATTTGTAATATTAATACGTTTACATGTTTGATATTATTCATTGCATTATGTTGCATTATTTTGTTAAATGACTATAAATAAGTTGACTATACTTTGAAACACGTGATATTTTTTATTGTGTAAAATATAATTTTTCATTTCTGTATAATGGATGGGACTTCTGTAACAGAAGACTGTTCTCTGATCAGTTCCAACACTTTAACTATACTGAGTTGGTTAATAACTGCAGTAATACCAGGCTGATGAGACGATTCAATGTATATTAACAAAGAGACAAACTAGGATGACAGAATGAAGTGATTCAAACAGCAGATGGCACTGGACAACCTTCTGAATCTGCAGCATGTCTACACCGGACTACAGACTGAGTTTCTGTCCAGCTTCCTGAAGCCACATAGTTGTACCATGAACACCGTTTTCTTGACTTTACTGTTTCAAAACATGTATTTGGAAAAATACAAAATAAATGTAACTTAACTAAATATATTCCTAGATATGTAGAATTTGTCATTTCATTGTAAAAAGACTTCTTCTCATGTGTTTATGTGTGTGTGCCTTTGGGTGTATGTAATTGTATGTGTATGCCTGTGTGTGTGTGCATGTGTGTGTGTGTGTGTGTGTGTGTGTGTCTGTTATTGTGTTCCTAATGAGAACATGCAGTCTGGCAGTAAACGAGGCAGAAACAAGCCTAGACTGCCCAAAGTCAATATTTACATCCCATAACAAGTCTGACCGAGACTGAAGCTGAATGAGGACGGCGCTAACACAACCAGAGAATCTCAACTATTGTAGTGTTTATGTGAGGATGTCCAAGTTTACTATGTAGGACACAAGACACAACGGTTTAAATTCCAATTAGAATCAGTCTAAACTTCCTGGGGTTTCCAGTCCAACAAACATGGTCACTTTGAATCTGTGAGAGGGATCGACCCAATAAGATGAGAACTGATGATCTACTTTCACACACCTGCAAACTGTACTGGCCTTCTTGTTGCTGCATGTTCACCTAATGCAAACAGTTGTCACTTTCCATGTGTGTGTGTGTGTGTGTGTGTGTGTGTGTGTGTCAGAGTAACAAGTCTCAACATATTTCTTCCAAAGCCCCACAGAAGAAGGATACTATCCTCCAATTGTTTTGTTCATTTTTTGGTTTGTTTGTTTTCATGTTTTTTTTTCCTTTTAAGTATGATTTCTTGATTTATTTATTTTTTTTGTATTTGATTGTCACCGCTGTTTGCTTTCTGCATTTGTTGTATTTTGTTTTTGTTTTTTGTTTGTTTGTTTTTGTTTTTTTGTAGTTTTTTTTGTTTTTTGTCTGTTTGTTTTCATGTTTTTTCCTTGTAAGTATGATTATTGATATACTTTACGGGGCGATATCCTCATAAGCCATTTTTGGCTTCTAACCTCTCCTGCACAATGTTCAAACTTTTTAAATTTTTATTGTCCTTTTAATTATATGTGCAAATAAACTTAAACTTAAACAATAGTCACTCTGCTCTGGTGCAATTAGGTTTGTAGTAGTGGTATACAATATGATCAGAACATGATCTGGTCAGACCGATGACCTGGCAGAGTTGGTAGCCTAGAGGCTGGAGAAGAAGATTTATGACCAGAAAGACGCTGATTTTTATGAAAATCTGTGTTGGAAAGTGAATGAGGATGAACAACTTTGACCAACTGCAGATGAGGTGCTCTTGAGCAAGGTACAAAAATCTCACATTCCCCAGTAAAGCTGTTCAGAGACCAGCAGTAGACTGCAGGTATGCTGGGCAGCTCCCATGTGTGAATGTGTGTGTAGCTGTATGAATGTGAAGCGGGGTGTTGCTGAAAAAGACCATGTGTGCTGAGTCAACTTTCCCCGGACAAATAAAGGCAAAGAAAAAACACTTGAACACACCAGCAGCTCAGGTCGGGACAGTTTTATTCAGTGCAAAGAGAGTCTAGTAGTAGGAATCCATGATGCGCTTCATGCTCATGAACCTCGTGCCGCTCATGCCCATGTTGGTGAAGTTCCTGTACTCGCCGGGCCTCATGTACATCATCCTGCCCCTGTAGTTGGGCTGCTCGTACATCAGCCAGTGGCCGTCCATCACGTTGCAGGACATGCAGTTGTTCATGCGGTAGCGGTCCATGATGCTGTCACAGTCATCCATCATCTCGTTCATCTGGCCTCCGAAGTTCTCCCTCTCGTAGATCCTCATCCTGTAGGATCCCCTGTACTGTGGCGCAGAAGAAGAGTGTGTTTTAGCCGCGGTTAGTTCAGCTCTGTTTCAGCCAAATCTGATGTAAAGTATTTTGTGCCGTAAGCCATATATCAGCACAAGCTGAAACATGATGCTTAAAGCTACTCCTGATGTGCCAACACTTTCATTTCTCAATATAAGTCTACACAATCATATACATAATACCAGTGTCAATATTGGAATATAAGGTGGGTTGACAGCAAACAGAGAAACCCAAAGAGATGGGATGTGGTCCGGAGGCGCCATCTACAGTAAGTCTTACCATGGGGATCATACGGCAGGACTTGATGCTGTCGCTCATGCCCATCATGCTCATGTAGTCGGGGTACTCGCCCCTCCTCATGAAGTACTGGTTGCCCATGAAGTTGGTGCGGTCGTAGACCATGAAGCAGCCCCTCTCCACCCTGCAGGAGTGGGACCTGCTCAGGTAGGAGGACATGTCGGGGCAGTCGCTCATGCACTCATAAGAGCGGCCCTGGAAGTTCCTGTCCTCATAGAAGACGATCTGGGAGAGAGGCGGACACTTTGGTTAGCAGCTATCGGGCAAAAGGCACAACATTAACAGTATGTGAAACCAATAATACCACTATGCTCACTGGAGGCCTCAGTGCACTGATACCATGAGGAGAGAGAAAGCTTACCTTGCTCATCATGTTCATTCCGGTGGTGGTCATTTTGATGGTCAGTGGGCTGCTACTGCTGCTGCTGCTGGTGGTACTGCTGCTGCTGCTCTTGCTCCTGAACTGAACTGTACCCTACCTGGTTAACCCTTTCCTTTTATACCTGACCGGCAGACTGGCCCATTGTCTAAACCGCCTGAGCCAGCAACATGCCAATCGAAATCCATAGAGCACGGAGGGGCTTGTCCACATTTGCAGGGGGCAGGCGGCCTCAAAAGTCCTTTCAGCGGCTGTCAGGGTCACACAAAGCCCGCTTTGAAAGGGTTAACAATCGGCAGTCATACCTTGACTCTGTTTATGTGCTGTGTCAGCAACAATCTCTTTAGCAATACATGTTGCTGAATAATGTAAAGTGGTAAAGTGACAGATAAATACTAATGTATGTGGAAAGTTGTATGTGAAATGTAATGTGTAATGTGTGTGTACACTCCATGTCCACTCCTGTAGATTTCATGACAATGTCCCATTAAAAACCTGTGTAAAAACAGTAGCACTCTTCTGTAACCTCGGATACCTAGACATCGCTTCAAAGTGTTTTCCTGACTTATCTGTAAACTTTCAAGAGATGACCCCACTTGCCATATTTTTGATGCCAAGTTGAAATCTAGTCACACTGATGTCTGTAATTTAGCTGTTGTTAAGACAGATGCACCAATAATTCACAGATTCTCATTCATTTAAAGTCACATTTTAGACAAGTAGGTATAGTTTTACTTACTATATCTTACATTTTAATATATATATTAATATTTTATTGTTAAGCTTAGCTGTTAAACTGCAGATGTTTAACAGCTGGTTGGTTATTAAAGGTTTGCATTACCTGATACCTTTATATAGCGTTAGGATATTCTTCTAAAAGTTCTTACATTTTTAAACCAACAAAGGTTATATTGCTGAACAAACAGTCTGGGTCCATTAATGTTGTCAAATATTTTAATTTAAATTACTGGAAATGAATGTTTGGGCCTTTTATGCTTGTTTACGTCACGGTTGGTACGTATAGGCCCTATTTGAGAAGTTCCTGAGTAAAAACAGTAAGTACAGTATGTTGTCTTGTTTAGCTTTGGAGTGGACCAGTGGGGTCCATTTATGCGAATAGAACTGAACTGAAAACTGAAGATTGGACTAGAGATAGAGACAGAGAGAGAGATAGCAAAGAGATAACAAAGCAAACTTTATAAGTACTTATTGTATTAAGATACATGAATGAATATATGAAGTAAACGTTCTACGACACAGACTGCTTTAAAACAAATTAACAACATGGGGGGATAATAAAGTCTTGATTGAGTTGCATGTGTTGCATGTACATCCAGCCTTCAGCGCAAGAGGGCGCTGTGACACGTGTTCTGCTCGCTAACATGACTCTCTTGGTAACAAAAACTATGTTGTCAAACGTTGCTAAGGAAGTTGCTGCTCATCAAGCTAACGTTTGTCGCTAAAAGAAAAAACAGTAAATATGGAAACAATAAAATAGTCGGCTTTATTATTATTCGCTCTCTGTGGTCCTCTGTTATAGGTACGTTAACTTGATGAAATTAAAATGCATACGATGGCAGTTACCAGTAAGTTAAATATGATCCTGCTAACGTTAGTAGCTTGCTAACTTTGCTAACAAGTAAACGTTAGCTAAGCTAGCTTGTGTACTGGTTAGCTAACATTATTTAGCTTTGCCTAGCTTTAGTTTTATCTAGAAGTTACAATTACAACAATTGGTTGACGTTATCACTTTAACTGTAAACTTGACTTGGTGGATAGAAGATGTTTGAAATAATCAGATAATTTTAGTGATAGTATGTAAAGGGGAAATGACGGCGCGACTTGATATTAGACAACTAACGTTAACGTTAGCTAATAGTGGCTTTGTTTTGTTCTTTAGTTTGCAGTAAAGACGCGAGGCTGTTTAACCTACTAACTAAGTTAACTAACGGTAGCTTGTTAGTTAAGTAATATGTCGCTGACGTAACGTTGTAACAAGTGTTTCAGTTGCCAATGTCCACATAGTAGTTCACGTTAACCTATGAACCAACTGTTCGGAAAACTTGCGTTTGTAAAGTTAACGTTAGCTAACCAGTTTTCCTGCAAACATTTCAATGCATCATATTCTATCCCTTTGTCTTCAGGTTTCTATCAGCTATGAGAAAATGAAATCCACCTGAACACAGCTGGTCTTAGACATGACGTGAGGATGACTGAGAATGGGGAGGACAGCAGCCTCTGTCAGCCCTGTGCAGCTACTGGTAAAGTGGTCTCAGCTGTCAATGACAACAGGCCATTCAAAGCCCCCTTAGTAGACCCCAAAACCTACAAGGACCTCAATGACACCCTCAAACTCCCCCAGGTTACTAGAGACCCAGAGGGTAAGATCAGTCCATACCAGCCTCGCCCACCCTCATTACCCAGGCTGTCGAAGGCCAGCAAGAATGGCTCAGGGGAGGAGACTGTGAGAGGCAGGAGACTGAGAAGCAGTCAGGAGAGTCTGAGTGACCCAGCTGAGATGGGCTCCTCCACAGACTCCCTTAAGGAGGACCAGACAATTTCAGCTCCAGGTGGGTTTGTTCCCAGCAGTGCTGCCACCTTCGGGAACGGCCAGGGCTCCACTGTGGGACCCCTCTCTGCTCCACTGACAGGATCCCCTGTTTTCCGGGGCAGGGGGCACAGCCTCTCTGAGTATGAGAGGAGGCCCCACAACCAGCAAAGTGACCCTGCAGAGCAGCAGGTAAGGTCCTCCAAAGTGCGTCTGTCTCCCGTGCAGCCCACGGGGCCACTGCCTGCATTGGAGAAGAGCTTTGCATCAGCCACCTTGAGGGCATCTAATCGGATTGACAGGGATTGTATGGATTATGGCATACTGGCAAGAGGGGGGTCCAGGGAGAGGCTGCACAGGAACCTGAGCGACAGCCGGCTTCTGGAGAACATGGTGTTGGACAGTGCCTCTGTCAACTCCATGAAGTCCACCTTCAGCGTGCTCACCCCTATCAGACCCCAAGATGTGAGGAAAAGGTACAGTAGGCTCAGAAGGCATACATCAGTAGATGTTGTATCAGGGGTCATCCTCAGGCTAAATGTGAAGGCTCTTTTGTCGGCTTGACTCATGCTGGTGTCAGAGTCCTATTAGCAGCCTGTGGCTTTCTAGGATATCTAAGCTCCTGAGTCACGTTTTCTTTAGATACCGGCCACTCCAGTGGCAAGGCAGAGCTAACAGAAGCGAGATCTGGATGTGCGTGCCCATCTCCTTTGCATTATACAATATACTCGTATAGTAAAATATTAATTTAATATAATACTATATGTCAGGCTGAGTTCTAACCAGCCTCCTTTACTTATCCTCACACAAAGGAAATGTCACTACATTTCAATTAAGTAGTTTAGATTCATTCATATACTGTTAGCAATCTCACCACCACTACTTTGACCTAACCACTACTAGCCTGTGAGCTCAGACAATTATCTTAGCACATCTGGAGCTTGGTGCACGAGCAGTGGCATGCGTTTTAGCAACACTGGCTTCAGTTCTCCCTTTAACCAAGGCTTCAGAGATTTGTGCTTTGTATGTGTAGACTGCTCACTCCTGTCAGAGAAAAGGGGAAGGTGGGAGAGTGGAGGGAGATTAACATGGGATCAGAGAAGATGCTTGTTCAGCACAGCTTTTGACAGCAGTAGGAGAAAAAGGATGGGTCTCAGTGCACAATCAGCTCCTTAGCAGGCAGAGGCTCAAGCAGTCGGGGGATTTATTTCAAATAATCAACATAACATCTCAGATTGCTTTTTCTTTTAACAGGATATTCAGATTTAGTTAAATACTATATGTAGTCAGTTGAGCTACATAAACCTTAACCATCTTTCCTGCACACAAAGACATGAGCCTATAGGAATGCACAACTTTCTTTTTTGATGTGTTGCACTGTGTATTGTCCAGGAGCTTTCTGGAGGGCAGTGTGCTGGGAAACGGTGCCCTGCTGGGGGCCGAGGAGCTGGACCGCTACTTCCCTGACAGGAGAGTGGGCATCTACATCGCCACCTGGAACATGCAGGGGGAGAAGGTACTAGGATAGCACGGCTCTGCAGCATCCCGCAAGCCTCACTCCAGGCACCAATTCAATTGTAACCATGTTTTGTATTCTTTCCAGGGGCTTCCAACCAACTTAGATGATCTACTGCTTCCGACGGACTCTGAATTTGCACAAGACTTTTACATTATTGGAGTCCAGGAGGGCTGTCCTGACAGGTAGGAGATGGTGTATTGTTTTTGTAGCAATATTAACTCATTGAGTTAATATTATCACTGATATGTGTGTGTGTGTGTGTGTGTGTGTGTGTGTGTGTGTACGCAGGAGGGAGTGGGAGATCCGTCTTCAGGAGACTCTGGGGCCATACTACGTCATGCTGTATGCAGCATCACATGGTGTTTTGTATCTCACTGTCTTTGTCAGAAGAGACCTCATTTGGTTCTGCTCAGGTCAGTCTGAATGTTCAGCTACTCCATGGTTACACTTCTAGTCCAGGGTTATGTAGTGACATTTTCCCCCCCCGATGTGTATATGTCAGAATCAGATGACGATTCTGATTTATTGGCATAATAAGTTTGCACATACAAGGAATTTGAGTTGGTGGGTTGCTCACGTAGATCAGATTAAACATAACGCAAAAATTGTAAATGAAATGTGACATTCGTTCTGTCGTCCTGCACAGAGGTGGAGCACGCCACCGTCACAACCAGGATCATCTCTCAAATCAAGACCAAAGGGGCTGTGGGGATTGGCTTTACCTTCTTTGGCACTTCCTTCCTCTTCATCACGTCCCATTTTACCTGTGAGTAGGAGGGTCCTCTGGTCAGGCTATTCTCAGGATGACGTAGACAGAAATGTTTGGAGAGTGGTTACCAGTGGCTACGAGGGACACACCACCCTATTGGAGCAGTGTCAACAAAGGGAAAGTTTGTACCACTATCACCAGGAACAGGCAGTTACATCACAATCCTTCCTTTTGTTGTCACTCCTCTGACAGAGTGGCATGTCCCTTGTAACTATTTTTAAACAATGTCCACAATGATGTCAGTGAAACTATATGATAGGTTTGATGAAGCTAGGTAGTGTCACGTGCATCAACCAGCGATTCTAAGGTTAATCTGTTCTTCCTCTAGCTGGAGATGCCAAAGTTTACGAGAGGATTCTAGATTACAACAAGATCATCGAAGCCCTAGCTCTTCCAAAAGGCCTTCCTGACACCAACCCATACCGCTCCACAGCCTGTGAGTCTCTAAGTCTGCTAATATCTTCAAACAAGGCAGAATAAGGCAGATCACTCCACTAGTATCAAGACACTTGATTCAAGAAAATTCTTCAATCTACTTGATTTCCATTGAAAATAAGTTAAATTATCTCATGCCATTTTCTGATTTTAAGACTCAATACTAGATGAAATGCTTCTTCAGATAGATATTTTTTGCAGTGTTGATGTTTGAACACACTGCATGCTTTGGTTCCTCCGTAACTGTTTTGTAGCAGTGGGAATTTTTCATTTTGTTTCCACAACCATCTGTTTTTGGCCCCAGGTTTAGTCTACTGTGGGTTGCAGTGTTTAATTTATTTTTGTTTGTATATATTGGTGTGATAAAACCACATTTTCTACACTCTGAGCATCTACTTATCCAGTTTTTTTTCAAGTGAAATTGAAAAAACAAAATCTTTTTTATTAACTTCACACAAGACTTTGTATGGCCAAAACCATCTCCCAGTCCTTTAATATCAAACTCTGTTATTCACCGCCACAGCCGACGTCACTACGAGATTTGACGAGGTCTTCTGGTTTGGAGACTTTAACTTTCGGCTGAGTAAGGACCGGCTTGGCGTGGAGACCATCATGAGCCAGGCAGCAGATGACGACATGGGTCCTCTGCTGCACCATGACCAGCTCTCCAAGGAAATGAAGGATGGTATGCTTGAATGAAATAACATAACACTGTGACAACATTTTCATATGAATTGGTTGAGCTGTGCTGGTGATTTTTATCCTGCGTATGTGTTTTGTTTACCCCTAGGTTCAATCTTCAAAGGCTTCCAGGAGGGGCCCATTCACTTCCTCCCAACGTACAAGTTCGACATCGGCTGCGATATCTACGACACTACTTCCAAACAGAGAACGCCTTCATACACAGTAAGGCATCAGTCTTTCCCTGTATAATCTTTTGGATGGGAAGACCACATCTCTGGGACACCAAATACAATCTTTCATGTGTATTGAGCTTTACTAGCAAATGTCGTACAGGGGACTGGTGATGAAAAAGTACCGTGGTACCTGATTTGAGAGTTTTTCCGAAGTCTTTCCCCCCCCCCCCCCCGAAGTCACACATAGGAATAGGAATGTAAAGGGACAGCAAGACTACCTGGTGCACATCTTTGTAGTTCCCCCTTTCAAAAGTACCATCAAAGGATATTTGACTTAAAAACTCCAAAGCAAAAGTCTTCTAGTATATTTACGTTATCTCATGTTACGTTATCTCATGTTACGTCATCACATGTTACGTCATCACATGTTACGTTATCTCATGTTACGTCATCTCATGTTACGTCATCTCATGTTACGTTATCTCATGTTACGTTATCACATGTTACGTTATCTCATGTTACGTTATCTCATGTTACGTCATCTCATGTTACGTTATCTCATGTTACGTTATCTCATGTTACGTCATCACGTTACGTCATCTCATGTTACGTTATCTCATGTTACGTTATCACATGTTACGTTATCTCATGTTACGTTATCACGATACGTTATCTCGTGTTACGTTATCTCGTGTTACGTTATCTCATGTTACGTCATCTCATGTTACGTTATCACGTTACGTTATCTCATGTTACGTTATCTCATGTTACGTCATCTCATGTTACGTTATCTCATGTTACGTCATCTCATGTTACGTTATCTCATGTTACGTTATCTCATGTTACGTCATCACATGTTACGTCATCTCATGTTACGTCATCTCATGTTACGTCATCTCATGTTACGTTATCTCACGATACGTTATCTCATGTTACGTTATCATGTTACGTCATCTCATGTTACGTTATCACATGTTACGTTATCTCATGTTACGTTATCTCATGTTACGTCATCTCATGTTACGTTATCTCATGTTACGTTATCTGATTTTTTATGGTATCGGTTTCAAAGTCAACATTTTTGTACAACTATGAGACACTTTACACATTACTCCCAATATACTTTCTGTTTGTGTGTACAGGACAGGATCCTGTTCAGGAACAGGCAGGTGGATGACATCAAGGTGGTCAAGTACACCAGCTGCTCCAGCATCAAGACCTCAGACCACCGCCCCGTCATCGGCGTCTTCCAGGTCAAACTGAGGCCTGGCAGAGACAAGTGAGTCCCATTGCCTTCCTTTTCACATTAGAGACAAGTAAGGTAGCTGATTAAAGCAGAGATCAACAGAAGCGTCTAGTGAAGAGGTGATATATCACAATTCAAAATACTGTAATAATAATACTGCCTTGTCGTTTGCTTTTTTGCTTAAGAATGAGTTTTGTTTAGCCTTTGGGAGGTTTTTTGTTACGTTATCGGAGCATGGGCTGGAAAGTGTTTTTAATGCCAGAAATCTCATCATCTGGTGAAGTCATTGAGTCATTGGTATCAGTAACCCCTATCAAACCCCTGCAGGTATATCCTTACTGCCCCTTTAACAGTAGACTGTAATTTGCAAATGTACAAGTTGTACTTGTCAGGATAAAAGCTAGGTGTACTACATTTGCGTGTGTGTGTGTGTGTGTGTGTGTGTGTGTGTGTGTGTGTGTGTGTGTGTGTGTGTGTGTGTGTGTGTGTGTGTGTGTGTGTGTGTGTGTGTGTGTGTGTGTGTGTGTGTGTGTGTGTGTGTGTGTGTGTGTGTGTCAGTATTCCCCTGGGTGCAGGACAGTTTGACCGGAGCCTGTACCTGGAAGGCATCAGGAGGAGGATTACCAGAGAGCTGAAGAGGAGGGAAGCCATGAAGAACCAAAGCAGCAGCACCATCTGCTCCATCTCCTAAACCTTGGCTGGACTCACCAGGACCGGACCGGACCGGACCAGATCCGGGACTAAAAGGAAACCGGAGTTGTCTTGCCAGCACAGAACCCATTGCAGGTCACAGTGACTGAGCAGTGTGTGCCCCCTATTGGGCACTGTTGGGAACTGTGTGTGTGTGTGTGTGTGTGTGTCCTGGTGAAATGGGGCAGAGCAGGTGGCTGAACTGGGACCTTGAGGTCAGACGGACAGAGGTCTGCAGACACAGCAGTCTGATGTTTATTTATACAGTTCCCCCAACAACATGACTGGGGGGGGCTGCCATCATGTGACTTTTCAGTGATGCAATGTGGACTGAGGAAACCTTCAAGGCTCGGTGTCATCGCATTCATTTTCTAATTATTTTGTATGTATTAAACAAGCATGGTTGGTTGTAGACCATAATGTTACGTTTTAATCTTTCCTCTAATGCTACATCAGTGTTCAAATGCCTTGTGAATTTATTTCCATCAGATAGTGTACCAAACAATGCAGTGAACGTTAGGTGCAGTTTTGTAACATCGTGGTACGTGTATGCCAACGGGTGGTTTTCACTTGCACTAAATTTGGCTCGTGACTGAATGTCTTGTAGGAGAGATGCGAGATAGCTGCAGATGGGAGCTATGACAATGTGTTACTGTACTCATTCCATTCACACACTGAGGTTCGACAGCAGAAACCTTCATGGGATCTTTTATACAATTTCAAAAAAACATTACATTTATAATAAGCGACAGTAATGTGATGGTTACTGAATTGATTATACACTAGTGTCAAATTTCAGGGATATTAAATTGATTTGATCGCTTGTTGAACCCGTTTTTACAAGAACTCACTTCCTATAACAATGGTATATTTTCTGACCTTGAATAATGCCAGATGATACTGTACAACTTTACTGTGTCTATTAGGTGATCATGACAGACTGTAATTCAGCTCAATGCCTTATCTGTCATCACTTGACTAAATGCATTGCTATGTAACCTCTTCACCTATGAACTGTCCATGTACTGTACTACCCTCATGAGCCTCAAGAACTTCAGTCGTGTTCCCTGCATGAAGAGCAGCAGCTCTGGTGTATCGGTGAATCGCGAGGTGTCATTCATTCTTCTGCTCTTGGAAAGTGCCTGTGGGTCTTGCTTTGATTTCCTCAGGACCTCTTATCTGTGTGATGTTTTTTTTCTATAACACCTTCTGTGATGTAACATCCCATAATAAATGTTTTGAAACATCAGATGAGAAATCATTCACAAATTTCAATGACTTTCTTTCTTTGGTTGAACTGTTCATCACAACAAAAAAAACAACTTTTAAAATATATTCTTTTATTTGTGGAAATAATTACATTTATTTACCCGCTGGCTTGTACAGGTTAACAGACATGAAGGTTCATCTTCAATATAATCACTTTAGTCAGAGGCCATTGAAATGATAGTGAAATACATGTCTGACTGCAGTCCTCAATCATGTTTTCATGTCTCTTATCAGACAAATGGTAACCTCAGTAAATGTACTTGGAGCACTGAGGAAAACAATACACCTATGAAGCAGAGCAGATGCCCCTTGACCTCTCTGGTACTTGACGAGGACATCAACACAACCACACAGCAATACAAACACAGAGAAACATAACAGATGGTGAGGTCTGAGTTGAGGAGTCAAACGTCCTTACAGTACATCTGAGGGAAGGCTAGGTAACAGAAACCACATCACTTAAGTCTTGATGGGTGAAGATTGGTCACACCAATCCAAACACCCCCCGTAGTTCTTAGTCATTTACTGTGCTCTAAGTTTTGCGCCATCCTCTGGAAAAAGACGAGGCTATAGGTGAAGCTAAGTGACTTTTAGAGAGCTGAGGGGAGTAATGGCTCTATAAATGTAAACTCTGCTGGGATGTTGGCCCCCCCTTCTCTCTCCTAACAAACACAACAGGCCTGCTAATTACCTTTTAAGATCATTTCAATTTGTTAACGAAGATCCTATAACTTACTCACATTCATTCGCACTTGAACAAAACTCGCTTTGGGGTTTTCTTGTGAAATGATACTCAGATTTTGGTTTTCAACTGTCCCTTTAAAACCAAAGCCGTGCAAACCATCCCAGCAGGTAATGAAGGAGATCTTCCCGCCGGCAAAGAAGAAATACAGATACTCCGACCGTATAGGCTAGTAAAGAGTACGATGTCATTTTCTTTAAAAACACCACTCTCAACAAGTTCAGCTGAGATCCAGGACATCGCCCCCGCCCAGAGCATGGCGGAGCTCTGTGTTGGGAGTGAACAGTGTAAGCTTCAGTGTCTTTTCCAGTCCATTTTATATACAGTGATGTCTGCCAGTGCTGACTGGTTAAATATGGGGAGGGGAGGGGGGGGGGTTCTATCGGAAGAGGCGATACATGCGGGGCAGACGTCCATCCTTGCTGGACAGGGCTGCCTGGATGTGTTCGTACGAGGGCAGCTCCGTCAGGTCTCCCAGGGCTGCTACAGCAGGCTTACTGCGCAGCATCTTAGCCGTCACCCTCTTGATGTCGCTGGCTGTCACATTGCCTGGGAAACAGGAAGTGAGGATGTAAGGATTTGCAGCTGAAATGATCCACTTGCCCACAGCGATGCCAAAACAGAATGAAAAGCCTTACAATCTAACTGTCATATGATCTGGTTTAGCAGCAAGATACGTCAAAAATACGGAAATGTTGATGAGGGACTATTGACAGACAAAACAACAAAAAAAGAAAGCACTGTCAAGCTAACTGGCTCTGCAGTGGAAAACAGGCTATTACATATTTGGCAATACCCCAAAAAAAGCTAGCACAGAAAGAACAGGACCAAACCCAAGTTACTTCTACTGACATTTTGGTCTTCTTCCAGGGCGATTTGAACTATGAAATAATACATCTGCATTGCATATTGGCAAACACTCAATTTGTACCACTCGGTTTTATTTTTAAAATTGTATTTTATATATACCCACTTCCCACTGCTGGAAACTGGCGGCAGGCCTTACAGAAGAGGATGTTTTCCCCTCTGACCCCACCCAGTTCGTCTTCCACCCCTTGATTGTTTTATTACGATATTAGCCATTTTATTTTATCAATTGTCTCAAATTTTCTCGCCCAACAGGGTGAAATGCAAACACTACCTTATGAACTTTCGAGCACTGATTAATTTCTGACCCTGGTAATGAAGTGCCATGCCAACTCACTCACAACAAAATGGAATTACAGTCCAGTACTCACTTATTAGTGTGCACAGTTCATGTGGCAGTTTTCTCTTTCCTGTGGAGAGAACTTGGCGGCCAACATCTTCAAAGATGACCGGCCGCGACTCCAGATTCATCATCAACATGGACTTAAGCTGCGTCTTGGCCCTCTCCAACTCCATCTGGATATACAAAAAATTAAAACTTTGTCAAGTTGCCACGTTGCCTAAGATCTGTTTCTGTATTCTGCAACAAGCAATACGCCACTTCTAATGACCAATCCATTACCTCTCCTGCTGTGCCAGCCATCTGAATGAACTCTCTAGTTATGATCTCCACCATTTCCCGCACCTGGAAAGGACGGTATGTGGTGAGGATGCTGGGTATGCATAAAGAAAGATCACATGAACCATAGCACCGCCCATTCACACAAGCATGCCACATGCAAGCGCCAAAACAAGCACCTGCCCAGGGCCACCCACTACAATTTACTCCAGCCATTAAAGGGATGGTAAACTCAAAATCGCACACTTTCAGTTTTAAAGATACTTGACATGCTTATAACCATTCGTACACAAAGTTAGGGTTGTTTTTCCAAATGGTGATGTGAAAGTTACAAGACAGCAGAGCCATTTAAACCCTGCTGTTCTGAGCCTGTACCAACCTGTCTGGGGTCTGCACTGGCATGAATACACAGCAAACCACTGTCCTCATAGCTATGATGGTAGGCGGTGGCGTTGTACATCCAATGATGCCTAGAAGAGACAGGGAAAACAAATAATTTATCAGAAAAACTGATAAAAACTTACCGATAGGTGTATAAATGACATAACATGGTCAGGAACACCTCAAACACTGGAATTATGTATGATTTGTTCACCTGTTGAGTACGTTCAGGTATAGGCGGGTGAACATGCCTTTCCCAGGCCCTCCTGCGGAAAAGGACCCGCCTCCACCCATCATCATGTTGAGCACAGCAAATGGGATGAAGTCATCCTCCTGCAACGGGGAAACAAAATGTCCCTTTTGGTTTAGGAGCTTGCGGCTTACACATATCAATCCAGTGAATGGAGAATCTCCAAGGCAGCCAATCACTATGAACACCCACCAGGAAGGAGCAGCTCTCCAGGCCAATCATGATGTGTGAGAGCTCTGGGATGGGGGTGGGGCCCAGGCTCACATCTGACATGTCCTTCTCCATCTAAAAGGATGAAACTAGATGTTTATTAGCCCCATCAGAAGCCTAACTCAACTTCCCCTTTTCGTTCTTCAGTTTCCCTCTGAGAAAGTGGGGGAAACTGTGCAAAGAGACCCGTGGAAACAACAAAACCCGTAAATCACCTTTATGATGCCGCCGGTGTACTGTGCCACAGAGAGGTCGACATTGGCGGGTGTGCTCACTCCCCACACTGGTTTCGCGTCCAGCAGGTACTTCCTGGCACACTCAACCAACTGCTCGTGCTCGATGCCCACTCCCGCCAGCACCATGCGCTCGGGGCAGTAGTAGCTGCGCAGGTAGTTGTGAAGGACGCTCTTGTCAATCTTGTCCACGTTGTCTACGGGACAAAAACGAGGCATACCGACCGTGTTGCCCCGATACGCTGCCTAGAAACAAAAAATGAAGTGTCACAATAAAATGCGCAAGAATTTTTTTTTCCCCAGTTCCATTCTCTTAAAAAGGGTCAATAAGTAAGCTTTTACTCTGCCGTAGCACAAAACTACCATGATATAAATCTGCTGAGGTTTCGATGATTACTTCACCAGGGGCTTTCATGTTTTTAAAACTCACTTTCCAGTCCTTACTCTGTTTGGACCAAAATCTCCCCACCCATTTGAAATGCTCTGCTTTAATTAGCTAACTTCCTCATCTCTATTGCAAAAATGTGCTTTTATCGTTTGGGTCAATTATAGGCCACCATAGCTCAAGGGGACAGGAGGGGTGGGGGCTGTCCCAAAGACCTGTGTAGGAGATCAATGTTGTTGCAGTTCCTACAAGTCGCAGATAGGGGTCGATGAAGATCATAGATGACTTAATGCCCCTTTAACACAGAGCCAGTGTCGGAGTGTCTGAAGCAATGGCGTGACTCACAGCATGAATCATCTCTGTGAGTAAGGGTTCAGGGTCTGGCCTCATGTTTAGGTCCTCTAGCTCAAAACGCACCGCCATTTTGGTCATCTCGATCTCTTCGTCTACATGTAAACACACAGAGTGCACAAAGTCAGTGGTGGAGACAGAGACTCCAGTGTAATAAGACAGTTGCTCAGTGTGTAACATGGACTGACCTAGCAGGCGAGGCTGCAGTACGGCATCAGAGAGAAGGCTGACCACCGTGTCCAGGCCCTTCACTTCAGCAGACACTGCATACATGGTGGTGTCTCTGCAGGGGGATAGTTATGCGTTACATCACACAGAAAACAGCTTTATTACCCACAAACTCAAACAGTGGAAATCCCTACGTTGCATTTGGAACAGTTTCACAATACTAAAAGAGGCGGGGCACTGAAAGGCGGCATACCTCGACGTTTGGCAGTCACATATCCCTCCATGTTTTTCAAGTGTGAGGAGAATTTCATCTTTACTCCCATACTGAGCTGTGGACTAAAAGGTACAAATGACTGTTATCAACATCAGCACATATACTGTTTATTGATACTGACAGTCACAGTCACTCAATGTACATCCTGGAATTGTCACAGTTGCTTCATTCTCCTAATTCCCTGTTGTTACTATTACTGTTACAGTGTTAAAAAGCACAAGGTATTTTGTCTTTTTGCTCACTGGCGAGCTCAGCACTGCAACAGGGTGTTTTCAACTTTGAGCATAAAACTGAAGATCCGAAGCGAGCACACTGTCCAGTACTAGATAGAAAATGCAGCCAGAATTCTGAATTGCTCAAAATTCAAAGGCTATATTGTGTGTAACCTTCAATAAAACAGCGTAAAGCAATGGCTCAACTCTGTGTCTCCTGTCAATGTCAAGAGTCACCAAAGACTGGATGTTGCAAAGAAATGGATATTGTCATGTAACTGTGCACGAGGAAGTCTTCAACATTAACAAGGAGCATGCTAACATGCTAATGTCTGTACTTACAGAAAAGGCAAGTTTCTCTAAGAAGTGTCCTATTCCACTTGGGTACTTTGCCTCATGCCTGGATCCAGAGTTTACTAAAACTAAAAGAGAAAAAGAAAACAATCACATATTATCTACTTTAGCCAAACCCTAAAGACAACTGGAAACGAAAAGATGTGTTGCTGCAACAACTCACTTCCAACTGTGCAGAATTGACCAAACTTGTTTTGGGAAGCAATTTTAAGGCCATTTTCCAAAGTAGTTATCTTGGTCTCGTATTTCTCATGGCCATCCACCGATGCAAACACTGGCTTGGGGATCCCAGGCAGGGGCGACGACAGGGAGATATTTGGGTATCCACTACCGCTGCTGTACTTTCTGTAAGCTGCGATTCCAAACCTTTCATAACAGGACAAGCAACGTTTCATCATCTTCTACTAGCAGTGAGGTTAGGTAAAAGACAACATGCAGCCAAAATGCCAAATATAAGTGATGACCAGGTCAATGCACAGGCGACTTTCTACTATATACACATGTATTTAGCAAGGTTGAAGCTATCCTGCCTGCTGAAGCGCTTGGTTAACGGCTAACAGTTACCATGATGCTAACTGAGTAAGCTAATACTGGTGATGGCGTAACAGTAATGACGGTGAAGATGTCAGGGGGCAACTTGTAATGGGGATAACAGTGTATGTAGCGATGCTTTTCGGTATTTAAGTAAGTATTGGCCTTTATTTAAGAGCATTTAGTTATCCGTTAATTACCTTTGAACACGATTCCAAGTTCTACACCTCGACATGTGAGTCGCCATCTTGGCTCTTCTGTGACCACTGAGCAACCCGGATGTAGATAAAACTATCATGAAGCACTTCCGCCGCAGAAATCTGAAATGATTTCACGGTTTTATGAAAACTGAGGGAAACAATCTAATCTGCGTCTACCTCTCCAATAGAAAGCGGATTAAATTGAGCTAGTCCACTGGCAGAGGATAAGTAAGGCAGAGTTTTTGATTATGTCTTTTTGGTCCTTTTGGTCTCAGGGCTGTGGGTGGCCTTTTCAGGTTTGAAACATTTTAAATAAAATTTAGGCCAAATAATCAATAATTCCTGGCTGAAAGTGTGTTATTCGTGTGATTTAATCAAGTCATACTTGAGGGGCATCCACCAGCACTGCAGTTCTTTAAATTTTGTAAAGGGCATCCTTTTCCAGAGTTTTGTGCCCTGAACAAAGACCCAGTTTGTGAAGACTCAATCTGCTGTATGACACACTATTAGTCCATATTTCATCATATCAGCTTTGGATAAGAACATCTGCTAAATGCATACATTTTATTTCCATGTTGATACCAGTGCTGTTCTATAGACAGAGCAGGCTGCACTTAGTGCCCCTGCCCTCCCTATAGGTGCCCCTAATTGTGGCAGACCCCTCGTTCCCTTGGTAACATCCAATGGTGTCTCGTTAATCTGATTCAGACACATTCAGACCTCATAGGATTTAGCATTTCTTTGGCTGGAAGAGATAATGAAGATATGAAGATTTCCTTGAGACCATACCTGCAGAATAAAACTTCCAATTTCTCAAGGAATAGCCCTTTTTTTTTTAAATGTCTGTGTGCCTTGGTAGGGGTTACAAAACAGAACAATTGATCTTTGAGAGTGGTCGACTAGCCAGGAGCTTCTAGCTACCCCATCACTATATTGACCTGGCCCACAAATAGGCCTGTTCCTGATTGATGTTACCATTTCCACCTGATTTTAAAACATGCTGGAACAGCGGTAAGATTTAGAGGGACAGTTGTTGCAGAAGAGGTGACCAGCAGCAGCTTTGGAAAGCAGCATTGACTGAGTGAGTGGATGGCATCCAGTCATAAATCTCTATTTGCTACCATGGTCTCGAGGGATAAGAGCATATTCTTCATCCTGCAAGTCACTGCAGTGTTTTGGTTGATATCTCTCATTCCAAACTTCAGCTCGGCCTATGAGCTCCAGGATACGATACACACTCTGAAAGAAGAAAACCTCCACCTGCAGCACCGACTGGAGAATCTCACTCGGGCTCTGAGAGATTTGAAACATCTGCTCCTAGACCACTCCAGAGGTAAGAACGTCTTTGGATGGGAACGAGGCGGTTTTTGGTCAAATGGATGCTACATATCATGGAATTACATTGGAGTTATCTAGTTCTAGGATTATGAATGAGTACTTCTTCTGAAGGTTTGCTCTGAATGACTTTCTTTCATATCCCGTGGCTTCCGTTTGATGCAGTCTCTGGGGGAGAACGTGACAGCGAATACCTACACACCTGGAGCGAATGGACACAACACGGTAAGGTCATGCTTTCCAAATGAGTTTCCACTATGACGTTTGACTTTACGAAAACAGTTTTGTTTGTCGATGTCTCTGTCCCTACAATGGTCTCGTGCTTTCCCAGGCATCAGTCCTGAGACTCGCCAAATGTTGGAGCAGACGTTCTGCTTGCCTGACCTCCATGGAGCTGGCCAGCCCGTCTTCATCACCCCTGTCCTCCTCCTCCTCCTCCTCTTCCTCCTCTCATCTCTCATCTGCTTGAGCCCCATGCTCCTGTAATGGCTGGGCTCCACAACTAGGCTAAAGCACTCAGCCCTTCAGCTTGGTAATACTGGGTGTTTCAAAAGTAGGTATGCCATTTTTATTATTATTATTGTTATTATTAATATTAATATTAATATAATAACAATAACAATAATAATAATAATAATATATTAATTAATAATAAAGCTGTATAACATTTTAAGTCATTTTAACACAATATTTCAACATTCAATTGATAATATTTAACATTTAAACATTACTAATACTACAAATTATACTTCTAGAATACTATATATCAAAATATATACCTACTTTTGAAACAGGCTGTATTTCCACCTTAGTCTATACAGCCCCTATCAACTAGTAGTGGATTAGTAAATATAAATGCTGCTTTTCCTGCTGTTACTGCTACCTTGAATAGTGAAGATGATATAATAGCAAATCATATTATAACATATTATAATCATATTATAGTTCATCATTCATTTATTCAAACATCAAGTAAGAATAAAACATTTTAACATTCATATATCATTACGCTTTTGTGTGTGAATATTTACTTTAAAAAATGCTGTTTTTGAATCTTTGAGGCCCATTCTTGTCATGTATTTCAATAAAAAACAACACTGTAGACGTTTGTCCTCTTGTCAGTGTTTCAGTGGATACTGATGACCAGTATTGTGTTGATTGTGCCACGACGCGTCATGTTTGACTGACTCGGACGCCCTCAAAGTGGTTTGCCATAACCTCACCCACTGGCTGCTGCTATGTTTGACCAGAGGAGGTGGGGGGGGGTTTGAGTGCAACCACTTTAAACCACCCACACCCTCTTACACAGAAAGGGACCAGCTCTCACCTCTCACATCACCGCTATCCCATTAGCCCTGGCTAAATATTTATACAGTTAAATATTCACCATCATTTTGAAAAAAGGCAGTATCACAGTTTACTGCTCCACTACTGCTAAACATTGATTATTGTTCAAAAGTTAATCCAACTTTCCGACTTGAAATACAGTCAGTCATGAGGTTTTTGCCAGTATCCAGGTCAGAAGATCTTTTTACTCATTTTCTCCCCTGATCAATAAAGTTAACCCTATCTCATTTATTTGCTTTAATACCAATACTCAAACGCCAAAGAAACAGAATGCTGTTGTAGCTGTCACTGTCTAACTAGGTATAAACACATGACAGGGTAATCAATATATACTGAACAGCTCATTCAATATTGCACTGGGATAAGTCAGTGTGTCTTCAATCCTTGAGTTAGATTGTGTTTTAGCTCTGTTACACCCATTGGGAGGGAGAAACGACATGCTACTCCTCCTTTGGTGGATTTATGTGTTTGATGTTGTCCAGAACCAACAATGTCATATTTTGCCTACTAAATCAGTCTTTGTCTGCTTAATTAAAATGACCCTTTCTGCATAGATTATAAATCGGCCCATTTGTACTTTAATTTCCATTTGATTATGCTGAATGGATTGGGAAAATAAGTCAATTTACATTTGCAAAGACTTCCTCTGGCCAGGTAGACGTGGCAAGACTATGTACTGCTGCCATGCCCTTGAATGTGTGAAACAGAAACCACAGCATGGACAGTTCTGTACTGGTAGGCATCCATCTCTTATAATGTGAAGACATGTTAACAAGCTGGTCATGTTCTTTTTTTTAAAACAAGTGAAAAAATATGCCACTGGGATGAGATAATTACACGTATTTCCAGTGCAAATCTACTTAGTTCAAGAATTGTTTCTTGAATGAATATTATTGTTTTGCCAGAAAATTCCCAAAACAGATGCAACTGCATTGGATGCAAGTGAAATTATCTCACCCCTCTGTCAGATCTTTCACAGATTTTTGACGTGTTAAAATGGATATTTTTTATTGAAGAGCTACCTTGATAAATGCCTGTCCTAAAATAATGTGCACAGGTTGATCCAATATTGATGCAGCAGTCGTCATTATCCCTCATTGACCCACATGTAAGGGGAAAGAGTTCAACACATTCCATTAACGAACCCGAGTAGATTGCTGTCTGGTCACATGGCAGTACTTAATCCACTAACAATCATTACTTAATGTTAATGTAATGTGGGCTTACAACTTATTGTGATTATATTGTGGCTGGATGGGCTCGTGGTTAGAGAGACTGCCCCGTACCTGAAAGGTCACAGGTGTAATCCCTACAGCAGCCATGTGTCCTCTCAAAATGTTCTTGAGCAAGGCAGCTGAGCGTAGTACCATCGTTTAAATCATTCTCTCTTTCTCTGCTTACATGTATTTTCCACTGATAGTTAGATAAGATAAGACAAAATAAGATAAGATAAGACAAGACAAGATAAGATAAGCTTGTTGGATATTCACATAATTAGATTTCCAACGCAGATGTACAGATGTGCATTGCTACTGTTTACATTACCAGAGTATAGATGGAAGAAACATTTGTACAGGATAATGATAATGGAAGAAAAACAATGTTTATTTTATATACAGTATATATATATACACTGGATATAAATTCCTAAAAAAGCTGTTTTATATCATTCTTGAGCTCATGCTTGCTTATTCGTTACAATAGAGACACTAGCATTGCATTGTGATTATCTTGCTGTATTTTGTGGCTCTGTAGTAGATCATTTTTGCTATTCTATTCACTGTGTCTAAATAATGTCTGCACACTTCACACTAATGGTTTTGTGCTTCATTACAGCCTCTGGATATGAGTGGGTATGCACACTGTGTGTGTGTGTGTGTGTGTGTGTGTGTGTGTGTGTGTGTGTGTGTGTGTGTGCCCAGCACATGTAAGCAGCAGTTGCTTGTTGTTCTCACCCAGCTGAAAGCTAAGTATATTCATCGGGAGAACTGAGGTTCTGCACAGAGAGCTACTGACCGAAGACAATTGGGCTTATTGCAAACCAACACAGACACAATCCCTGGACACATTTACAGTAAGTATCATTTAATTGTATCTTATCAAGACTGATCTTCACTGATAATAGGGAAAGGGTGCTTTGCAGCATGAACATCTTGTGCAGAAATTGCGTGCATGTACAGTATTTTCCCTCTTGTTGCAGTTTGTATTCCCACTGGTGATCAAATGCAAGCGTTTAGCCCCGGTCCAGATGCTGAGGGGACTGTTTCTGCACAACATCACTGAATTTGAACACAGCGTTGAATTTGTATTTGCTTTTGCACACCTGTTGAATCCATGCATACATTTTAGAATGCTTCTCTCACTTTTGGTGCTAATGGTGACGATCTCAGGGAAGATGCTCATCATGATCATCATGATGATGAGGAGGATGGGGAGACGGAGAAAAAAGGAGACAGAAGCTGGATCATTTCCAGATTTTGTTACAGAATAGGCTTGGGCAAGATTTAAAAATAAAAACCACACTAGGGGTGGGGGAGATTAAACCAATAGTTAATTGCTGGGTGATGAAACACCAGGTAGTGAAGCTAAATTTCACCTACATACAGACTTGCATCAGAAAAACATCAATTATGGACTAATCACATTTTAGATCAATTAAACTAAGTTTCACCTAAGTTTACAAGAGTAGAATGTTTTTGGTATATGAAACAAAGGACATTCTTTTCACAGATTTTGCACTACTGGGTTAGTCACTTAAATAACTTTAGATTAATTCAAAGTGAAATTAGTAGAAACATCCATCCCTACATCCTGCTTTTCACATGCATCTGCAGTGAAAGAAGGAGCAAATACACCCCCTGTGCTCTTAGCGTTATGTTAGTATGCCCAGCCACTAGCCCCGCTGAACCAGGCCAGATGAGTCACCACTCAGAAGTAGACAATCGAGCTCTTCCTCAATACGTGTAGCCCAGCAGTCATGTCTAATGTATTAATGTCTAACGTGGAGATTTCTGCTGCTACTTCCTACTTCCTGCAAGGACTGATGCTGCTGCAGCTAATTCACCATCATGGTATAACAGGTTGTTTGATTTTGATTTCCACCATGTTCTTTTCCATAACTAATAACTGGAATGCCTGAATTGGCTGATGTTACTAAATGTGATGCCTTCATCCTCTGAAAGCACACCATAACTGTGCATTAGTGATGCAAGTGATGTAATCTGAGGTGAGTATCATTCAGTGACTCTGTTTGTCTTGCCTGAATACACCTGCTGAAATGCAAAGTACCACACTATCATTTCATACAAGCATTTACATTTACCAAAATCCATTGAAACTACTCTCTGTGCAATGTCCACGTCCTTACAGTGCACACCAAATTAGATTAGGTAAGATTACATTCCTTTATTGTCTGTTTCCAGATTTTGTTTCTTGTGTACAAGAAAGTGCGTAAAAATACATTGAAACATAAGAAATACATAAAGACAACCATAACATTTATCTGACACCACATCACAACACATTGCATTGTCCTTTTGATAAATGCAGCTTTAGTTAACCCTTTCATCATAGTTTTTCTTAGATCAATGAGCGTCTTGAGATCAAAACTACCTTGGGCATGTTTCCCTTAGATAGTCTCCCTTCTGTCCTGTGATATTTACTTGTGCAAATTCAGGATTGCATGAGCAATGTGTCACATTCAGACAATGAGGGATCTGTCCTTACAAGGCCATACTGAGGCTCATGAAAGCCTATACGATCAGACGGCTAGCTTTCCTTCCACAGACCGATAACTGATCTTCACAGTACAAAGCTCTGCAGGGTCTTTTCATGTCACTTTCATTGAGTGGAGGGCCACAGCTTGAGCTCTATAAAGTGGCTGGCTCCATTCAAGGGACTAAAGAGGACAAAGCTGAGCTGCTATTGCTGCGGTGGCACAGAATCACAACCAAAATAGGAATGAAGCAGGGAGAGAGGGGGCGGGGGTGGAGAGAGAGAGAGAGAGAGAGAGAGAGAGAGAGAGAGACACCTATGTAAATTCATCTGCTGAGTACATTTGCTCTGAGCTGCTCTGAAAATGAATCTATCTGCAGCATTGTTTGTTATGGTGCAAAAATACATATATGCACCAATCTAATTTCAACAGTAACACTGTTATAAGACGTGGTAGTGATGGAGTGACTGCATCAGAGAAAATTAAAGTATAACTCTGACCATTTTGACATACCGATCGATCCTGACCAAAATCCTGTCAATTGCTACTACAGCTACTTACGTTTTGCTTGCCAGGTTGCACAGTTCTCCAATGCAGTCCTATAGAGCCAATGGAGAACTCCAAATGAAATGAAAACTATCTGTATGCTTTTCATACAGTTTTGATGCTGCCTTGACCATTACTTTAGCACTTCCTTGTTTACTCTTTGCAAAGTTGTGCAAAATAAATAGTGAAACTTGTCAGGTCATGGATAAACTAAAAATGATATATATTTTTTCATGTCTCATAAAATAGTGAGTGTCAAAATGTTAAAAAAGACATGCTTTTTTGTAGTGTCCATTGGCCCTATAGGACTGTATTGGAGAGCCGCATACCCAGACAAGCAAGACCTAAGTACCTATAGTGAAGCAATTGTCAGAATCGACCAGTAAGATGGAAAATGCTGGGAGATGAGGGTCCAGCTCGAAACTGGCCGGAGTTATGCTTAAAATTCTCCTGAACGTGATATGTGTTCCCAGACGTTCCCAGCTGGTACCATGGATGATGAAGCTGAATGGGAATCTCCTCACGCCTCCCAGGGAGCTCTGCAGTAGGATGCACGGTTCGGTCCTCATCTGGATTCTCCCGCAGATGACTCCCCCTCTCTGCGTACTGATCCTCTCCAGCTTGTTCTCTGTCCAGCCAGTCTTATCTGAACCAGGTGAGTGACGGCTAAACTCGGTGATTCCTCTTTGGTGTCCTATGTGGGAGACATTTGTTCCAACCTGGTCTGTTGCAGATGTATGTTGCTAGCAGAATGTGTCATGGTAGTTTATAGCAGAACAGGATGCTCTTGTGATGCATTTCTTAACCAATTATAATGCTTTGGCCCATGACACCTCCAGGAGGCTCAGCAGTGATTTCCCTAGTTCCCAACATTACTCAATCATTTCTGAACTCGTTATTGTTAGCTTATTTTAAACAAATAAGACACACCAGACTGTATCATGTTGAATGTTACTTTTTGGAGCAAATTTTTCAAACCTCTTCATCTCCTCACACAGTTTTCTCCACTCAGCCAGAGGATGGCGTGGGCGTGCTGGGAGCCCCCCTGGTTCTGCACTGTGCAGTGTATGACTCCCGGCAGCAGGGGGCACTGTCTGTGCGGTGGGAGAGAGCCAGTGGAGAACCTGTGGGCAGCCACCAGCTGGCCAATGGGTCTCTGTTTTTCCCTCAGCTGAGAGAGGGACACCTGGGGCAATATGTCTGCAGCGCCGGCACTGGATCTGAGCACATCACGACTATTGTACAAGTGGAAAAAGCTGGTTTGTACTCCCATAATGGCGTCATGGTTTTCATAACAAATACTTTTTGGAGTGGAATCCATTTGGAGACTTATTTGTAATTGTTTGTTTTAGGTTTGGGGGATGTTTTCTTCAGTCCCCAGGCCCAGACGGTCAGGGAGGGGGAGGGAGTTTTCCTGCAGTGTGTGTCAGGGGAAAGCTCACCTCCTGCACACATCACCTGGCTCAAAGATGGGACACTGGTCACAACAGGTAGACAGATTCAGGTAAGGGGTGTGTGTTCTTTTATTTCTATCCTCACAAGAGTAGAAAGATTACAAAAGTCCTCCAAAAGTGAGGACATTCTGTCGGTCCTCACCTTTTCACAGGGCTTATTTAGGGTTAAGGTTAAGGTTATGGTCAGGGTTAGGCATGTAGTTGAGAGGGGTAAGGATAGGGTTAGGGGGTAGGGAATGAGTCAATGGAAAGTCCTTACCAGTATAGTAATACAAACCTGTGTGTGTGTGTGAATTAGGGTTTGGCCAATATGGGTTTTTGAAGGCCGATACTGATATTTGTATGAGTGTGCAGATAATCAATATCTTTGAATTTGATTATTGTCATCATGAAAATTAAGTATTCAGTATTTCCCCCTAGAATTTTATTTACTTGTCGGGGTAGAAAAGCCTCTGAAACAGCACTAAAACTCTCCGCTGAAACCATGAAATGTAGAAATACTGAAATGAACAAAGAAAATTTGCAATTTCATTGCAGCTTTTTCCAGACTGGTTTTATGTAGCTGTGGTCAGGGAGTAACCTTCATCATACTGGCAGTGGACAACATTTAAGAAAACGCCAATATCGTCTCTCTCTATATATATGATAATATATACCACTGCACTAGCACCGCCATGGTCATGGGTCACTAGAAATGTGCACACATAGGCGCTTTGGATGAAAATGTCCAGAAAATGGCGTGTGTTAAACAACACACAGATGAATGGATGTGTGTGTGTGAATGTGTGTTCAGAGACCATAGGGGAATACATACATGCTCCCTACTGTGTTTTCCTGTTCAGGGTCAGTATGGAGGTGGTAACCAGAAGAAGACCTCAGGCTCTCTCCATCTTTACAACGTAACACTGGAGGATGAGGGGGTGTACGTTTGTGTCACACACAATCCTTTACTGAACATCAGTCGGGAGAGCAAGCCGGCTAAATTAACTGTGCTGGGTGAGTCCATCCTCATTTCCTTCTTTAGCCTCACACTTGTTTATCCTGATCAATTCAAACCTGCAGGGGGGCTGATCTGGGGAATGTCTGTTTCACGGGCAGATGAGGTCACCACAGAAATATCCATCTTAACAAGTCAAATTCAGTTTTTAAATCTTATTTTAAGTCATTTGAGACACTTCCACTTGTTTCCATTGCAGTTTCACTTGTTGATTTTTTTTAGAAACGTGCTAATATCTTGAAATAAGGCAGAATAAGTCAGATCACTCCACTAGTAATGAGAATATAACATTAAATAACAAGAAAATTGAAACAAGTTGATTTTCATTGGAAGTGAAAATATCTCTGCAGATTGTTTTTCACTTATTTTTGGCAAAGTAAGATTTTAAGACTCACTAATAGTTGACTTGTTCAGGTGGATATTTAGGTACTGGGACTCTGTGTGTGTTCACCGTCTCTCTTGTAGGAGTCCCTAGAAGGCTGCAGATCACTCAGGGCCCTGACAACATCACTGTCGCTATGGGAACGCAGGCCTTCATGCGCTGCGCTGTTCTCGGCTTCCCTGTTCCCATGGTGCACTGGTTCAAAGACAGTTGCCTCCTGACCAACTGCTCCACCTCATTCAGCCTCCAGGACAATGGACAGCTGCTCGTATTCAGGTCTAATATTGGACAGAAAAAAGGAACATTTGTTCTTTATTGTTTTATTGCTGTTTTTATATGATGAGCTGCTGCACGCTACAGCTAAATAATTTCTATTCCTGCTTATTGCTTTTGGTTACACAATTACAAAAGACTTTAGATAAAAAGGTAAATTCTGTGTCACACTCACAAATGCCAACGAGTTTGTTGAGGAATATGACTGTTATACACAAATTGCAACCTGCTAGTTTCCCGCCAGGTAGAAATAAAAGTGTAATTTCTGTCCTTGCTCCCTAGGAATGTGTCCAAGGAAGACGAAGGCTCCTATCACTGTGAAGCGTCTAACCAGAGAGAGACAATCAAGTCTCAGTCAGCCTTCCTACTTCCAGCTGGTACTGTATGGCAACGAACGGTGTAAATTAAAGTGCCACGTGGAGCATTTTAAACGTCAATATATCATTGTCAGATTAAGTGTAATACCTTGGAATATCTAACGTAAACAAATAAGACCATGGTGGTGATGGTGGCCTCTTTGTTAGTGCTCGTGTTCAAAATTAAGACCACATTTTTCATAAACCCCATTTCTTCCTGTTGCAAAGACACACACACACACACACACACACACACACACACACACACACACACACTGGCTTTACTGAAGAGGATAAACATGTTGGAAGTGACTTTTCCATTGGACTTTCACTTGTTCCATCATCTGCCTTTGCCAGAAACTCTGACAGCCTTAGCTCGATCTGTGCTGGAGGAACAGCGCCCTCTTCCTGTTTTGTGCCAGAAAGCAATCCAGCAGATTTCCTCCTAAATCCGAGAGGCGGCCAATCTTCAGTAATGGTCTCATTTGTTTACAGTAACTCTGCTAATATTTCACTCTGGTAATGATTCATTGATGTTGAAGGTATTAGATTTTGTTTCCATGGCCTGACAGTCAGACAACAAATGACTTTGGAGGCCAGCAGCAAAATGAAAGAATGAAGTTAAAGCACAGTTCTGGATGCACAGGAATTCACTGGATGCACCCGAGTGGTTAAAAATACTAGTTTATATAAGTACTAGAGCTGCTGACTTGAAAGGATGGTATGGTCTGAGCTAGTTGTCAAGGATCCAGGTTGTGGAGGTGATGTGTATGTGTTTACGTGTGTTTATGTGTGTGTACAGCATGAGTCAGAGATAAAGACTTCTGTGTATTTACTGTGTATGAGTCAGCACTATTGTATGACTGATTACGGTACAAACAGGGGGGAGAAATGCTGACTGAACTACAGATCAAGATTAGAGTTAGTGATGAAAGTTTCTAGATTAATATAAAAAAAAGCTCTGATAACCTTAAAACCGTGTTAATGTTACTCATCTCTCATCTCTATTACCCTTTTGTCTTTCTGTGGTGAATGGAGTCAGGAGCATGAAGCACCCAACATGTTTTAGGGGCCACGTGTCCACAGTGTGAATCAAAATGGAGCATAGATCTTGTGGAGGGAGTTAAACCATGTGGAAGGAGAGATGGTGTTTACCAAGTTATACACTTCGGTGACACCCTGCTGTCTTTGCAGTGATGGGTTGGAGTTTTGTGCAGCAGCCCACCAGCCTGACAGTGCAGAGAGGAGAGGACGCCACTATGATCTGCAGGCCTCCCTACAGCCGACCCGCCGCCCATGTGTCCTGGTTCAGAAACAACCGGCTTCTTAATCGCAGAGCTCACTTTACCGTGATGCCCAGTGGAGACCTCTACTTCCATAGGTGTGCATGGGTTTGTGTGTGTGTGTGTGTGTGTGTGTGTGTGTGTGTGTGTGTGCACGTGTAAATGTGTGTGTATATTTTGTGTCTGTCATCAGTGTGTGTGTTGGTTTTGTGTGCATGCATGTGTGTATATTTAACCACATTAGGACACTTCGCCAGTGTTCTGCCGATATCCTGAATCACCGATGTTTTGTGAAACTGGGACCAAGCCGAGTACGGAGTGATACCCGCGCCACAACTTGAAAGCTTTCAAAACTTAGATTCAAGCTTTCAAGTTGTGGTGTGGATTTCATTCCATACCTGGGCTGTTTAAAAACATTGCAACATGTCAATAATGCAGGACAACAAGTCAAAGAAAGTGAGTGTTTCTCCAAGCTTTATCTAAATTGTTCTCCCCTCTCCAGTGTCCAGGAGTCCGACAGCGGTACCTACTTCTGCAGGGCCTCCAACACCCACCTTCACAGAGCTGTCACCTCTAGAAGAGTAACCCTAACTGTGCTGGGTATTGCGTTATAACAGACCTACCATATTGTTTAATAGATCAGTCAAATTGTAGATTGCTACAATTTGCCGTTTTAAAAGTCTCCTTTCATGAATTTATCCTGTATTAATATGTCTCTAAATTCCTCGTAGCAATGGAGCCAAAGCCTAATTGTCCAAAACAGTCCTCCTTATCCACTTCCCTTCCTGCCAGCTCCTCCGTCAGTGAAACTGTGGCCCCAAGTGGTGACGGTGCCAGTGGGGGCCCAGGTGGTGCTCGAGTGTCAGGTATGGGGTCACCCTACGCCGTCCATCAGCTGGTTTAAGGAGGGCCACTCCGTGCGGACTGGGGGCAAGATTGCTGTGGGGTAGGTTCACATAGAGCATGAAACAAAAGAAAGAGGTCATGTGTTAAATCGTTAAATCCATGTCTATAATCCTAGAGGTTGAACTATAATTTAGGCAACTTTTATAGTTAACACCAGACTGGGAATCAAACCCTTAACCCTAGCAGTGTTAGTGTAAAGCTCTACCCAGTGAACTGTACAGGACTGGAATTACACTTACGACATGGGTGTAGTATTTTCTGCCTTGTAACCTCATGTCACGCCAGTGAAACCACAGGAAGTACTGTTATAACAACAGGCTCTTAGTGAGTGACTGCTTGCCTCTTTCTCATACAGAGTGAGAAACGCCACCCTCTACATCCTGTCAGTCAGGAGCTACGACGAGGGAACGTACGTGTGTGAGGCCTCCAACACTTTGGGCCGAGACCGCAGCACAGCCACGCTGAGAGTCGCTGGTAACTCTCACATCAACATTTTGCAGGATTGTGACATTATTTACCACAGTACAAATACAACTGAGCAACTCATGCTGGGTCATTTCAAAAGCTTTGTGTCGGAAGCAGGGCTGTAGCCAAGACCGCCTGCTGTCGAATCTGAGTCGAGTCAAGGCCAGGTCCAAAGGGGGTCGAGACCAAGTCAAGGCCGAGAGCAGAGCAAAACGAGTCCCTTGCAAGACCAAAATAGGCAATAAACAGTCTAAAAATAATGATTAAGGAGTTAAGGAGTAGATCTATCTGCAAATCAATCTGCTCTGTATTATACCCTTCAACATCAAACCAACAGAAATAGAAACTCATCAATGCATAAAAGTTTGAGGTTACATACAGGTCCCTTTAGGTGAAGTCTCTTAAACTGTTCCCATCTCCCAGTGAGCCCCATCATAGTGTCCACCGCAGGGCAGGTGAGCGGTAGGATGGGGGCTTCAGTCGTCCTGCCGTGCACGGCTGTAGGGATTCCCCCCATCACATATACCTGGACCAGAGGCAGGGGAGACACACGCACCTCCATCAGCCCCACTGAGGACCGACATATCGACGGTGAGTCATACAACACATATTTTACTTTATTGATACTTTATTGATACTGTAAGGGAAACCAGCAAACATGAATAACACAAAACAGTTACATTGGTCTATACAGAGTAAGAGGTCAGGTATTTAGTCATCTCTAACTTCAAGTCTGAGTCCACTACCGTCTTTTGTTGCATCATTTATCAAAAACAAATACACATTTTTAGTCGAATGATGTTTCTCAAGCAAGATTACATAATTTAAAGTGATTTTTGTAAGAAATATCAACTGAGTACAACAAAAAAGTTTTTGATAAATGATGAAAACAAACAGTTCTTGGTAGTGGACTCAGACTTTTGCACACCATTGTAGTATGTCCTCACCCAAATGGATCTTCAAGTTGAGTTGATGTACTGTGGGTGTTTTGTGTTCTTTAGAAACCATCTGACAGAGAGTTTGCTGGATTGAAACATTGTCTGTGAAACCTTGTGCTGATTCACCCACAGCCCACTGAATGTGCCTATAGGTATCTCTTCGCTGTCCTATGGTCTTTGTAATCTCTCTGTCTGTGTAGATGATGGAGATCTACATATCTCCAATGTGCAGTGGTCTGATGCAGGCGAGTACTACTGTACTGCTGAGAACCGAGCAGGGCGGCAGCAGAGACATACCACCCTCACTATCACTGGTATGTCAGTGTCTAGTCAGTGTGTTTAAACCCAACAGTGTGTGTGGCATGCTTTTGCTACATTGGGTATGTATACACACACATTTTCAAGTTTTACAAATACTTGTGAGGCCTTGTGGAACTATACCTGCACACACACACACACACACACACACACACACACACACACACACACACACACAAACTGTTTGCTTGACAAGTTTGTTTTTCATGCTGACTGTTATCTCCTCTATCCTAAGCTGAAGATCACCCAGCTGATAGAGGCAAGCAGACAAGACTGATTTTGTCTGCCGTGAGTAAGGATGTCATGAAAACCTGCTGTGTCTTACGTGGTGACTCGGCATTGTCAGTGGTAGAAACGCAACATTAATCTATTGACGTCATACTTACTGATATTTGTGGCTTGGTATTTGCTCATTATCTGTTTTGTGGTTCGTTTTGGGCACCTTGCCGATTGTGTCATGCTTCTTTAAAGGGGTTGTGCCTGCATACCTTTACGTTCTGAAATTGAGAGCCTCCATTTTTGTATTTTGTAGAGTACCAACATTGACAAAGAGCTGCCAGTTTCTGGGGTTGTGCAACTTTCTGGGGCAACCCACCATCCACACGTACAGATACAGCACGAGGACCGGACCACGTGTATGAACTCTAATGATAAATTAAATTGTATTGCATTCTTAACTTAAAGAGGGAAGTGTATTAATTGATGATTTTTTCCCCCCACTATTTCCAGGCCCTGCATCACATTGCAATCCTACCACCAAAAGGCCGATCCCTTTTTCTACACCTACAAGGGGAACCATGTATGGACTAAAGGGGTCACCAGGATCACAGGACCATCATTCACAACACCCACTGAATCAGCCCACAACCAACCCAACCCAGCCCATAGTCACACAGATGCAGCCCCCTATGTTGCTACCTCCTCCTTATCTGAACTTCCAGTCAGCAGACCCCCACATTGAACCACCAGTAACCAGCACTCCCTTTTTATTCTCAACTACTGAACCACCAATAACACACAGTCAACCACCATGGGTCAACAATCGGCTTTTGGTTACAAGCATCCAGTATCTGCTCTCCCAAAGTCAATCCCATTTGACAAAAATGACATCAGGTACACAATTCCCATATCGAGTCATTGAGCCACCAAAGCAACTCTTGAAGCATGATGCCCAGGTCTCCGGTGTGTCTCTACCAAGTCAAATCATGATTCCTCTCACTCAGACAGAAATGTCTCAATTACCGTCAAAGATTTTATGGACTAGACCGTCTGGCTCTCCCAAGCAAGCTCCATACTCACTGACTCACACACAGGATCCTGTAACCCAAGCTGAGCTCCATCATTCAGATTCAGTCACCTTTTCTTTAGCTTCACAAGCTGAGCTGCAACTGTCCCAGACTCATCCTCAACAACCCTTTACCCAAAGTCCTTTTTCCCAGTCCAACCATGAGCCATCGCCAACCCAGCATTCACAAACCAAGCTGCAACAATACCAAGGCCAATTTCTATATCAGAAAACTAGTCCCCAGCCTTCACCAACCATCTCACAAATATCCCATCCTCAACAACCCTTTACCCAAAGTCTTTTTCCTCTGTCCCGACTTCAGCCATCTCCAACGCAAGATCATCCGCCTTCCATACAACCTCAACCTTCTTCACACCAAGGTCAACCTTCTCCAACACAGCCTCAATCACCTTCAACCATATCTCCACTTCCTCAAACCCAAAACCAAACCCAATCTTCTCCAACGCATCATCCACTCGATACACAACCTCCACTACCACAAACCCAATCTTCTCCAACGCATCATCCACTCGATACACAACCTCCACTACCACAAACAGAATCTCTTCCACCCCAAATCCAAACTGGAAACCCTCTTAAACCCCAACCCTCTGTCTCAACCACCCACTCTCCTGATCAGAGCTCCAGCCTGTCTACTTCAGACCCTGATGTTCCTGTTACCCATCAGGTCACCACGTCCGATCAGGTACATCCAAATGCTAGCCAGCAAGGTCACCCAGCTCAGTCAGTCAAATCAGCCAATGACACAGAGATTACAGAGTGGCTGAAGAGAAACACCTCCCAATCCCCTATGACCAGCAATGACCCCAGGTAGGATAAATAACAAGGTGCTGGAGTGAAAGATCTTTAATTTTCACCTACTACAATGTTCCCTGGACAAAAAAGGCTGAATGTTGTTTACTGCGAGTGTGTGTTGTGCAATAAATCCACAGGATTTAGCTTTTGCTAAATGTTTGTTTATCTCTTACATGCCAGAGTGACTCAGCAGTCTCCATCATGGCTGCCAGTGCTGGAGAAACATGATATTCCCATTGTGGTGGGAGTGGGTGTGTCTCTGGCCTTCATCTTCATCAGCATGGCCTTCTATTCACTGGTCCAGAAGAATGAGCCTGCACCCACAAGCCGAGCAGGTCAGAGACTTTTACCCCCTCATTGCACCAAATGATAAAACACCTATGTCACATTCTGAAACCATTAAAACCGCAAAGTCCTGCAAATTACTAAACTAAATTAAATGTCCTCCACAGCTCAGAGGAACCTCGGTGTCCCCGTACGAAACGCCGAACGTCGAGCCACAGGGAGAACTTATGAAAACAAGTGAATACTGTGTCATACATCCAATAATTGAATTATTTTAAAGCCTTGCAATTAATGTTTTACTGCTGCGTAAATTACACTAAACCTTGTCCAGAGCTTTTGAAGACGATGACTGTGTGGCAGTGATCGAGCAGAGCCCCAACACATCAGACACGCGTGCCAGACCACCGGGCCCCAGCCTGGTCACGGTGCAGATGGAGCCCACGTCTGAGGACCTACAAGAGGACACCCAGCCCACCCTGGAGGATCACTCGGTCACTGTGGAGACCTATCCTGAGCCCATCCTTGACACACAGGTTAGATACACAGAATTACACCCAACACTCATAAGCATGCTCACTGCACTGCCTTGCTATACAGTTTTTTGCTGTACTGTTTTTTTCCTCTGCACGTTATCTGCACATCCTCTGCACATGAGTCAGCACATTTGACACTTTCTGTGTTCCATGTTTGGGTGATAGAGTGATACTGAATGGATAATAATGCACATGCGCTCTTGCACACTGCCAGTTTTCTGCACATATGGTACCTCCATACTGGAGCTTTTTTTATTGCCAACTTCATATTGTATTGCGTGCTTATACTAGTTTTCTTTTTCCCTGCTGAATCCTATTACTTTGCTGCTGCACTGACCTGATTTCCCCACAGGGATCAATAAAGTTTCATCTTATCTTACACCTGCATACCATTTCAGATCGATCCTTCTCTGGAGGAGGACAAGGGCTGCAGTTTATCCCAGCCTAGCATCCAGCTGCAATGTGTGGAGGACTGGGCCAGTAGTGGAGGAGACAACCTTGGTCCGTGCCAGGATGCCCTCCCTCCTCCATCATCCTTACCCTCCTGCTCACCCACCCCCTCCCCACCGTCGGGGCATGAGGAGGGCCTGCGCTCCTCCTTGACCCTCCAGACCGCTGAGCCATGCATAGCGCCCATCCACCACAGCCTCAGTATCTCCCATGGTAACCCTCCCCTCCTCCTCTCTCATCACGTCTCCATGGGGCTCACTACGGTTGCCGTGGATGTCCATTTCTACCCAGCAGCCACTGCTCCAATGGCAGTAGCTACCAGCACTCATATTAACTCTGTCTCTAATACCACTTCAGTGGCGCCACCTCTGTTCAGCTCCCCGTTGGGTAGTCAGGAGAATGACCAATTAGCTGCCAGAATGCATCAGTAGCAGTGACCAAAAGCATCATGGGTAAAATTCCAAAATATCCTGCTATGACCAACCTGATGGACAACTTGTCCTCGTCTCCTAGTGACTGTTTACCAAACTCTTTTTCTGACCTCTTTTTCTGGCTGTGGTGATGAAAATGTGTTTATTGAATTTGTATAAATTCTCTTTATATATATATATATATAAGCTATGAGACTAACCATACAGATATTACTGCCCACGTATTTTTGATCATGTAAAAGTGTATTTAATAGCTCTAGTACAGCACTTTCAGTGTCACTTCATGTACTCTTACTTTACAACCTACTAACACGTTTGACTGTGTTATAGATGCTCTTCCTGTATCCATCTTACTTACTATACTTTTCTACTATTCTTTATTTTACTACTGAAACACGGAAGAGAAAATGTAGATGTGAGGTAAAACCTGCTGTTTGTGTACACATGGGTTTACATTTTTTACTGTAGAAGTCATTGGTCGCTTGGTTCATTCTGACTCATATTGTCTATTAAGTTATTACATGGTGAATGAGGTGTATAGTATTGAATTCTTTATCAAAACAGCCAAGGATAGATACTGTACTTAGTTACTGTACTTACTGTACTTAATTGCAATTTATGTTACTGTACATGGCCTGTTGAGGTGACCCATTATGTTTTTTGCATCAAGCTACTGACTGTTACATCTTTACTGAAACCAAAGGAAGTTAAAGAGGGGCTATATTCATAAGAAGTTTAAACAATACAGACCAATTAATATCCTCATGGACAATTGTGTATGTATGTATTGTGTATGTAACTCAGAGATGACCCTGTGACCCTCTTCTTTTTCAAAAGTAGTTATTTTGTGATTTTTCATTTGTGGATAAAAAGATTTTAAAGATTTACACATTTATATACATATTGTAATGGAAAATAATTATCAAAATAGATATGAACAGCATACTAAAATAAAGAAGGACTAGGTCAAATCAAATCACATCACATTTATTTTTCACCGTTACAGTCTCTAAGGGCGTCACAGTGCCCAACATGAAACAGTGAAACAGTAAATGCTTAGTACACGATATCCTCCAGCCTCGGACCCTCAACAGAGGACAAGGAAAAGGAGGTCTACATTGTCACACTGGAGGAGTCAAATGATCCCAGACAGGCTTTAAGAGCATTGTCTAATTGCAGTACATCCCCACACCCATCCATTACAATAACAAGAACACTTTAGCAACCACTTTATCTTTGCGGGTCACGATGAAGACCATAATTCCCTTAACCTGGCTAGTGAAACACCAATCTTTTTCCCTTTATTAGACAGCGAAAGCAGAGAGAGACAGGAGGGATTGGGGGAGCGAATCTCATTAAGATTCAACTCCCCTCTGTTGTCCTGACTCAACTTGGCCAGCTAGCTGTTTTGTCAACCAAGGAAATAGTTAAATATCTATATCATTATGACTTAACATCCCACTGAAAATATTGTCATGTAATGGTGATAAAAGCCCACAATATAATCACTACAATCACAAATCACCAGGCCAACAATCATTACAGTTCGGTGGGAGGTTTCCTTGGTTTCGCCTCCTCCTCCTCGTTGCGTGGAACATGGAAGGCCACATATGGACACCACTTGGTGTTTTGGCACACCAGTTTCTCCAGAGTGGCTGAATTGACTATATCAAAGCCCGTCTGGCCTCCAAAGGTACTAGGCTTCCAGTACTCAGGGGAGCAGATGGGGTTTCCCATCAAACCTTTCAGGGAGAAAGGAGCACCCATCACCAACATACTCTCTCCAAAAATCCTGTTGGGTTTTGTCCCCTCCAGTATGAGGCCGGGGTAAAACTCCAAAGCGTCTATGTGGCCGTAGAGTTCCTCTAGCTCTCTGGCCATCTCCTTGTCATCTGTTTGGAAGAGAGAAACCTGAGTAGACCAAAACTTACAACCAGGTAACTAATTACTTTTTAAAGCATTTAGTTACTTTACTTTGCTAGCTACCCTAAAAAGTAACAGATTAAGTTACAAAGTTACTTTTGCGTTGCCAAAATGCAATGCAAGGCTATTACTGTTTTCAAATAATAAGCCAATCTCATTTATATCAAGCAGACTTTTCAATTCTTTCTATTTTCTTTTAAAATTTGCAGTAAGAAAAATGAAACAATATGAAAGAAAAATAAAAGTAATGACACCTTTAGTTCCCTTATTTTAAAAAGGAAATATGGGCTGTGGATCGGTGAAGAGTTCATCGTATTTGTGAAAGCTACCCAAATGCTCAAGAGCAGTAAAAGATGCCGCAGTAGTAGCACATCACAGATTTAATCACTGAACGTCATTGTGCTTAACTGAATTCACTGTGGTGAAGACAAATTAACAGAACATTTTACACAGGTTACCTGCAGGATGCCAATAACAAAGTTACAAAAATCCATTGGAGAATCTTAAGGTTCAGTACAACACTTAAAACTTCATGTGGTCTTAACGCATGCATGCATCACTGACAGAAGAAAATATCAGACTTCCCTTTTCAATAGACCTGCAAGCCCTAACAAGCTAACAAGCCTGTTAACAAGCCAGTTAACAAGCCTGCAGGCACGTTGCAACACTCTGACACAAGCAAATGATATCTAAAGGATTGCTACTGCTCACCAGTGAATTCATCAAAAGAGGCGTATGGCTTGATGTTGAACTTCTTCCTGTATTCATTGAAGGGCTGCACACGCAGTTCTCTGCTATGAAGGATGACCTGCTCTGGCACCTTGATCACTTGTGCGGGAATGTTTTTGCCACCTCCTATCTGAGAGACACAGAAAAAGTTACTTCAATGTTATTCTGTTCAGGTCAGGTACTTGAATAGGTAAGCCAATAGATCAGACAAATAGGAAGATTTGCATAACTTTGACAGGCAAAAATCAATTATAAGAAAACAGGACTAACATAATCTAGGCATGTGATGCCATTGAACATCTCAGCATTTTAATCATTACCAGGGGAATGATGAGGTAGGAAGTGACTGTATTGTAAGAGGAAGTTCACTTGAACGTGGAAGGAAAAATGAGCAAAGTGATTTGGTGAAAGAGAGAGAGAGAGAGAGAATATAAATACACAGTGCATAGATGACCATCAGAACCACTGAGCAGACAGAAAGACGGACTATGAAAAAGAGACAGGACGCCACAAATGGACAGAAAGCAATTAGAGTGCAAGAGAGCACAAAGTTCATGCAAAATTCAATATAAAGGTGTAGATGAGGCTGTCAACTACATCTTCTCACTCTATAGATGCATTACACACAACGGCATGAGACAAGAGTCAAACACAGCAGACAAATACCAACCTCAACTTCCTCAACAGCACTTCCCATAATATACCATTACCACTACCCAAACCAAAGACTTGTTGATACCCTTGCCCTTCTGTTGGTTGCAGAGAATCTTGCATACAAACTCCACTAAGAGACGGGACCATATCTCCCCTATTTTGGCATCTCTTCAGTGGTTGCCGGCCCATTTTAGTATTAATTTTAAGATTTTATTGTTTTTAATCTTTCTGAATCTTTGTTCCCTTATGAGCCTCAGGCAGGTTCCTTCTGACTGGTCCTGTGTCCATGCTTAAGACTAAAGGTTTTTGCCACTCTGTGATATTTGGCTTTTACTATACTTTATCCTCGTTGCCTTGTCTGATATTTATTTATAAATTTTGTTATATCCGTATGGCTTTAATTATTATTATTACTACCTGTCCTGCAACCTGGTGAGAGAATGCGTCCACCAGTTTCTCCACTCCGTAATGCGTGACGATTGAGGTGTTGTAAAGAAACTGAGAGTAAGGGATGACCGTTCCATCTATGATGAAGCTGTCAGGCATCAGGGAGTGCCAGTGGTAGAGGTGGTTGAACTCCAGGGCAATCCGGTTGCTGTATTGGAACTGCTTGTTGAAGAGCAGGGAGGGATCAAACTTCAGTTTCAGCAGGTAACCGCTCAGCTGCTGCACATACTCTTCAATCACGATGCGTATTATCTGCCCTGGGAAAAAAATAGATTGTTCAGTCCATGGTTGTTTGATACCACTGTCACCAGTCCCATCAGTTAAAGGGGAATTCCGGTATTTTTAAACCTGGGCTCTATTTGTACAAATTCGTCATTTATACCGCAAAATAGGTACAAAAACCTTTGGAATTGCTCCGGTAGATCACCTCAGTCGGCAGTCGCGAAACGGGCTACTATGGCTGCAACGTAATCCGCAGGGGCAAGTGCGCCGATCAAAGTACGTCCACTAAAAGTGCTTGTTTTTGCCACTGACAGGCTCAGATTGTTATTGGAAGTGTCTGACAACATTACGGAAAGGATCCTACAGAGATAGACCTTTGTTTGACCAGAAACCTGTTTAACCTCTTCATGCAACAACTCACCTCATCTTTCAGATTTCAGAGCGAGACTTTTAGTGGACGTACTTTGATCGGCGCACTTGCCCCTGCGGATTACGTTGCAGCCATAGCAGCCCGTTTCACGACTGCTGACTGAGGCGATCTACCGGAGCAATTGCAAAACTTTTTGTACCTATTTTGCGGTATAAATGACAAATTTGTACAAATAGAGCCCAAGTTTAAAAATACCGGAATTCCCCTTTAATGTCACTCACTAAACCTGACTTTGATTATCACATTGCAAAACCTTTAAAACAGTGTGACAATAGTGAAATTAAATAGAACAGATCTAATGAAATACAGTATGACTATAAATGAAAGTTATCCCTTGATTCCATTTTCCAATAAAAAAATTATTTTTTCTTCACCTATTGGACACCATCTGGTCATTAGTACTATACATTTGAATGGCAGTAGATCAGTGGTGTAGCCGTTACGGCCTGAGTTTGAAATGTTTGCCTTTAATTGTAGTGTCCCCATCAAGCCAATCAGTGTATCATGTATCATCCCAATAAGTTTCGTCCAAATTGGACCAGTGGTGTCTGAGATATCAGATTTGTATTACAATTGTTGATCTTTAATTATAGTGCCAGCATTAGCCAAACATTAGACCCCCCCCCCCCCCCCAAGGAAAAATAAACTACATCCCCCAGAAGCCCTTACCGATGGTAATGAGTTTGGTGGTCTGGTAGAGCTGCTCATCGTCCCAGGTGGGATGTTCAGCCTTCAAGATGTCACAGACTCGGTTGTGCTCCCTCATCCATAGGGTGGAATACATGGTGAGGCCCGGCAACATGCCATACACCACCTCACCGAGGGCCATACTCAGTTTAGCGGGAAAATCCTTGGGATAGATCATTTTCACGGGGGCCATTTCCACTGTAGGGGGGTACATCTCACCATTTATTATCTGTGGAGAAACAAAAAAAGTCATTCAAATTCAAAGCAAGTCTAAGGTAAGATAACACGTCCTGCCAGTGCTTCAGCTCTGATACATAGCCTTGCTGCATGCTCTATCACTATCATCTGAAGACTGTGTCAGATAGCATTCTCAACGTAATCTCAAGTCAAAAATCTGTGTGAAAGATAAGAACTATTATCATCAGTCTCAACGGTTATGCTTCTTGTCAGTGTCAGCTCAGTGCCTAAAATCTCAACGTCAATGTCTTAGTGCTCCCTTGGCAATCCACCTGGTACTTCATCTTTCCGTCCTTTAGAAGTCGCAGGTGTAGCTGTCGCTCAAGGTTATCTCCATACACACTTGCACCATCCACCTGTGTGAGTGAGAGAAAAATGCGTTCATCTTTGAAAACAGGTTCCATTTCTGTGCCTCATAAAAGTAAATGAAGTCAAACCAAGTAAATGACACCCATCTCCACTCAACAAATTATGAGAGACACTAGGGATTCCATGTCTTTTCCGATTCTTACTTCTCTACAGCCTTATGTCAGAATGAGATCCCTTTTGTAGCCTACTACTGTACACAGAATTGCATTATCCACCTCACCCCATGTGATTCAGCCATGGTAAAGCCTGGTCCCATTTTAAAGTCGGTCTTAAAGAACTGGTGGACGAAATGCTGGGCATAGAAGGAAAACATCATGCTGGTTCCCTGTGGGTCTGGCTTAAATTTCCTCCTCAGAAAAAGACGCTCAGCCACCAACTTGGCATCGGGGAGAACAGGCTTTCCTGCACAGAGAAAGAACATGTTAGCTACGTATGATATCATGATTTTCTCAGGCCCCCAGACAGACTCTCACCTTTAGTTCCCATGGGCAAAGGGCAATCTTCGGGTACTGGGGGAAGGATCCGGGTGTAGTAGCTGATGTTGTTGTACGCCTCCCAGTTGAGGTATCCATATTTGGAGTTGTAAGTCGGAGGGCTTGGAATATGATGGGTTCTGCCTTTGGGTGGATGAAAGCACAGTTGCGTCAAGCAATGCGTTGATTGCACACTTTTCTCAATGTTGAGTACATAAATATGATGATATGTAGTTTGAATGAACAGTGGATTTGTGGCTGTGTGCCAGTGTGAGTGTATGTGTCGGAGTGTGTGTGCATGCTTGTGTGTGACCGAGATAAGGGCTAGCTTATCTTACTTTGACTACATTGATGCACTGCAGAAACCATGCACATTTTCATTGCAGAAACCCTACACTGATACCACAGGATATAACGTCGACAACACAAGCTAAAGGGAACTTTGTATACTAACCCTACTAACCCTACTAACATGCCTGACACGGTGCTTGAATGCAATTGGCATTTCCATCAAAATGTGGAGCTCTCCTCAACACTGAAGGAAGTAATGCAATCTTCAGGTGAATGCAGGTAGCCCAGAGAGGTGAGCTAAGGCCATCCAGTAAACTGCCACGTATTTGTGATATTTCTCAGATAACATTCAAGATTTGAGGGGGGGGGGGGGTCATTAAGAAGCATTGTGCTTGCTGAAAGAGAGAGGCTGTTAAGAAGCTCCAAAGGCTAAACACAATAATTACATGAGTAATTAACTCCTATAAACTGTGATAACAGTGAAAGGAGATACGTTGCTGTGATAAAGCAGAACACAGCAGTGTTTCATCCAAAGCACTCTATGGTACCACAAGTGCATTCAGTTTTAGCACGGGTGGCAGCCCTAGCCCTAGTGATGGACAACCCTGCCCAGCCAGTAAGTAGATAGGTAGATCAACTGCAGGGGAATCCAGCACTGGGTCGAAGGAGAGACTGAGTAAATATGGGCAGGGTGTTTGGTCAGCGGAGACCACTCAACCCGTTACCAGTTAGCACAAACAAATAGGGGTATCAGGAAGAGTATTACACAAGCATGAAGTGCAGCACGGAAAGTGTTGGATATTAAACATTTCTAAACACATCCTCTGAACTTTTGACCCTCGAATATAGCTTACTTGCATTCTATTAATATTTTGATGTTACTGTGCAGATGAGTGAAGGTCTGCCATCACAGGACGCTGTGGTGAGCAGACTCAGACAGGTACAGGGATTCTCAGAATCGCGGGGCTAAGACCCCCGCCTGCCATACCCAGTTCTGAGTAATCCGTTATGAAAGTTGTGTGTTCAACTCTATATAACCCTGTGCAAGTGTGAAGAAACTCAGAATCTTGCTGACAAGAGTGATATGATAAGACCAGTGATGAGAACAGAGAGATATCTAAGAGTGTGAAAATTGTGTCAAAACTAAAGAAAGTTAAGCACTCCCATGGTGATTAAGCTTGAGCACAGACCCTCCTGGCTAGGCTCCCAAAGTGCTCTCTTCATTCTCTACAGCTCATCCTGCAGCCTGTCTTGTCTTGACCCTCCCTAAATGTTTCCCATGTCACCCCTTCCTGTACCGGCTCCCTGTGGCCCCAGTGCTGGTGTACAAAGCTGCTGAGGCAGTCGTGCCGTCATACCTCCAGGCTCATCTCCAGGCTCAAAAACTCATCTTTTCTTTTCTGCCTTTCATGTTTCTTTACCTAGTAATATTCTAGGACACACACAGGAATATTTGTTATTTATTTTCTGGGCGTTGCAGCTTTTATCCTTGCTCTCCTTACTACTGGTTGCTTGTAATGTTGATGATCGAGGAATTTAAGCTCATTCTTCTGTTGGAATCATTGCAGTTTCATCTGGATAAAAGCTTCGCCTGCAAGCGATAACTGTAGTGTACAGTATGTGTAAATATAGCATTTACTTTTAAGGAAGTGGTAATGCTATATAACTGGTTTGAATCATATTTTTGCACTTCATCTTTAGCACTATGTTACTCTAACTGTATATGGACTTGTACATCCTAAACTCTATTAAGGTGTTTGTGTGTGTGTGTGTGTGTGTGTGTTGTGAGTGTGTGTGTGTGTGTGTGTGAGTGTGTCTCTGCAGATGAGGCAAACCCATTCTGATCTCTCTTCCTTTTGCATAGTGCCATTAACATTACCTCACCATGCGTTGTCTATAGTAGGCCAGAACTCAACAATATCTGTGTCACAACCTGTCTGCATGCATTGAGACGGATATCACCAAAAACGCTATATAGCCTATCCAAATATTTACATGTTGTGAACAGAGGAGAACTGAGGCAAATGGTGGAAAGACATTAGCTGTAAGCAAGTCGCCTTGATGCATCTGCTGCACTCTGACTCCATTGGTTGAGTGAAAACAACTTTCATCACTCAGAAGAGCAGAAGCAGAGTATAAATGCTTTCTCTCCTGCAACACATTCACGGTGTATATCCCAATACTTTTCCTGGCACCACTGACTCCTAATGCTTTTTGTGCAGTTTGAGACATTTCCCTTCCAAAATGTGAATGAACACTATTTCAGTTCCTGCCTACTACCTACTTGTGAGGACCACTCTCATGATCATGTCCCGAAGGAAGCTATTGTTGACCAGGTCCCAGAACCAGTGGAAATGGGTGAGGATGTACTGGATTGTGTCTTCGCTGGGTTTCAGCACTTCGCGAACCCAGATCCCGAACTCCGCTACGGACACAATGAGAGTATAAACATTTAAACTGAGATTAAAAAAAGAAGAAAAGCTTTGACATAAAAAAACCAACTTTAAGTCTGATGTTTGAACACTGGATCTAAAAGTTAAAAAGCAAGCCAAAATACAGGAATGCAAAGCAACAGTCCCTCCATTTCTTAGGCAGGGTTCTGAAATTCAGCGACTTATCTGGAGCTGCCAAAATGAACTCCAGATCCACTTGAACTATATGTAGGAGGGGAAATATCCTTCTAGTATTCGGAGGAGAAATCAAATCTTGAGCTTCAGTACAACCTCTGCTTTGGAGGTGGTAAACTTGCAGTTTTCTTTAACTGACCTAACACAACCATAATAGTACCTGAGATCCAAAAGCTACACAATGTTATCATTATAACATGAGCAAGGCTGCAAGGGCAAAGGGGGCTCTAGGGAAATATCTGATTTCCCTTCAAGTCATCTTTCTTGTACTTTAGGAATCTGGGGAAAACAACTTTGATGTAATGTCAGGAGATGCACAGAAGGGAAATGGAAACTTGAGTTCACTTACGAATACTACAATTTTCTCCATAGTAGCCGGTGCGGGTGCAGTCACATTCGTAGCGGTCGGTGCCATATCTCACACACACTCCACTGTTCTGACAAGGGTAGTAGCAGCAGGGATTCACTGCAAATAGAGGAAAAGATAATCTTGTTATGTATGCAAGTACCAGTATCATAATGTAGCCCAACCTACATAAAGTTTGCGTGTGAGAGAGTGTACGCATGTGTGTATTTCTGTGTGTGACCAAGAGAGCTGCTGTGATGCCAGTTCAACCCCCACTCCATATCTTCAACCCTCCCTGTCAATGTCATACGGCTTCCTGTCCTTCCTTCATACTTGCAGAAGTTCATTAAGATAGTCATACACTGCAGTTTTTTTTTCCTCTTAAGCTGAATGAAGGAGTAGATAAGCACATCCTACCAAAGTGGGTTCTTCAAGACAATTAGATGTAAGTTTCTCAGTCACCCAACAGAGCTGTGCTCTCTCCATAAGTGCATGGATGCATGCACATTGTAAAACTAGTACACATGCATATATTTTACATATTTTCAAACATATCTTTAGAGTGCATAGAAGGTCTAGAATGTCTTCTCCGAGACAGCTGCAAGGAATTTTATCCAATTTTCAAGTTTTTGCTTCGTCATCATGGGGTATTGTGTGTCGATTGACAAAAGGGATCATGTCGATCTAATAGCGGCATTAAAGCTACATCAGTCTTAAAGTAGAGATATGCAACTGGTCCATCTCTATGAGTTTAGAATGTAATGGGATTGCTGCTTAGCAACCACATAGGAACATTGTAGCAACCACCTTGGACACCCTAGCAACCGCCTAGTACACCCTTGTTTGTTTGTGCTCCATTTATGCTTACCACATATAGAAATTCAAAATATGTTGCAATAGTTTACAAAACTATTACCAATTGTAAAACTTTAAAACAAACCAATCCCATGCATTTTCTCCAGGAAATGCTTTTCTAGTTACATTTTGCTCTCTTGCCTTTAAGGTTATATTGAATAGTGAGCCATAGAATAGTAATAGACTTAATAGTAAGAGACCTGTGCACTTCTCATCACAAATAAACTAATATTATTTCCTGCCAACATTTTAAATCCTCCAGGAACAGATAGCAGCCTAGGCTATTGTACATCTGTTATAAGCCAACATAAAGTCATCATAAGCTGCTTACCAACACTTGAGCCGGTTTCATCAGCACAGGATGCCGTGAGAGACAGCAAGAGGAGGATGAACACCGGAATATACATGATGCTAAACTCTAAAAAACAAAAATGTTTTCCCACTGAGTTTAGTTTATACTATACTTTTGCAAATAAAAGTATATACATATAGGCTATATACACATAAACAGAATTTTACAAAATCCGTTCACATAGCTATGATATGAGTCTGGTCGAGGTTATATAGCAGGTCAAAATGGGCGGTAACTAATTTAGTCCACCCTCCAGCAGTGCAATTTAAATAACGTTTGTTGCAGGTTTAAGTAGTAAATTGCCCAAATTCGTAAAGGCGTTTTTTGATCCAATTATTATACTCCTAACCATAGTGAAATTGTCCACAGAGAAATATAAACGTTTAATTAAGTCTAGTCTGTCCAGTGCACTAACGTAAGTAAGATTTAAAATGATTACATTTAAGACGACCTCAATAATTTCATTTTAAATTGTGTAAGTGCTTGGATTAATTTCGTAGAATACGCTAAACAAAAGAAAAAAACAAATTAGTGGCACAGCGGAAGTTCTGTCTTCAGCTATTGCATACTTACATGCTGTTTTTCATATTCATTCAAACTTTCTAAAAATAGAACCGGTCTGAACTCCAGTGTTGTGAATTTAACTTCAAAGTGATCTAGCTCCACCTGCTGGCTGCGCCACTGGCAGGCTTCACATTCAATTTCAATTTCATATCAGGTCTATGGGGTTTTATAATGTTGTCATGACACCATAACACAAAGTCATCAACAACAACATCGGATGAAGCGCACCTCCGTGTACCATAAGCACCACTGACCCAGGAAGAAATCCACTATGCTCTAATAACCATCAACTTAATTCAGAATAGTTTTTCGAAATTGTTCTAAATTTGTATTACCAGGGATGTTCATTCCACTGGCTTGAAATCCGTCATCTTCTTCAGATTGTTATTTTTGGCGAAGTGATTTTTAAACATTTAACTGAGTTGCTCTGCACGGGTCTTTGACATCTTCCCACTTCTAGACTTTTGTCTGTTAGTAGAGGTAGAAGTAACAAATGTCATTAATTTCAGAGGTACAATTACAGTCAATTTGTGAATAAAAAATATTTAGTCAGTTATATAAGCCAAACCGCCGATTGTTGCTGTTCAGCTTCAGTTTTTGCAACGCTGTTATTTCAGAGTAAAAATAGGCTAACGATAATTCTCATCCTTGTTATCATTGCCACTGTAAGTCATTTTCAGAATCATGCTGACATTTTATCAATATCTCGTGTCCTAAATGCCCGCACTATAAAGGGAGTGGCGATCAATTATTCTTTCAATAACTTTTCCTTATATTTATGACATCATCGTTTCCGGTGAAATGTCAGCAGCCCGCAGCTTGAGATCTGCAGTGTGTAGGGAAAGCGCCTCGGTTCTCCCGCTGGCCCAAAAGCCAAAACGGCAGTGATAAGGTGACTTTTCCACATCCTGTCGTCCTTGGGGAATCTATCTGTCGTGGCTCACATTTCAATTCGGCCCATACTGTATGAGCTAAGTGTGTTGTCTGAGAAGGGAATGGCCATTTTGTATTTTATGCCAAGTTTGCTTCTTTGTGTGCTGTAGGGAGTGATGGGAGGCGGGGGTGGGGGGGGGGGCCAGCCCAGAGGCTTCAGGACTGAGAGAGAGGATCCAGCTGGTCTCACTACAAGCCCCAAATCTATACTGGATGATCTTATGGGCTCTGTGTCAGAGGGATGGACTGACTACTCCAGCCTTTCCTACCATAAGAGAATTGTTATTAACTGTTATTGTTGTATTCAGAATTTCTGAAGCAATTGTGAATGGGTGAGACATTTGTCAATAAAATCAGTAAAATCATCGAATGTGTGTCACACACATACCTGACAGTGAGGTCTCTCCTATTAGAGACCTCACTGTTGGGTGTCCAGTCAGCACTGGAGTTAGACACAGATCAAATCCAGGCTGCATCTTCATCAGATGGTAGGACTATGTTATTGTATTTGTAAGGCATCCAGTCCATGTGAACCCATTACAAGTTGGATAATCTTGTGTTGTTATGAATGAGGACAGTTTGGTAAATACGCCATTTCAGCCTATTAGGTATTTTTTTCCTACAATGCCGCTGAAACATCTTGTTGTTGTTGAGGTTTGGCACTACTGTAATGGATTTTTCATAAAGAATAAGCCGATCTAAGAGCCTTCCCACATGTTGCCAAGCACTCGTAGGATTTGATTGTACCAAACGAACAAATTCAGATATGAACAAAATGATGAATCCGACTATGTAGGTAGAAACGTTCGTACTAACGTTATACGACCAAATCTGATCGTTCGCACGTTTCGTGAATGAGGCCCATAGAGTGGTGCAGGAATGAGGGAATGAGTTCTAAAACCAGGAAATGAGTTAGCATTTTTGCACTTCCGGTTCCCTTGTCTCGAAGTCTATGGGTTTTTTGAATGGGTTTTTGGTTAGATGCCTGAAATAAGGTCTGTAGTTAACACAAGCTTAAGAGATTTTCACGTTTTGTTCTATGACATAAAATACGTCAGTAAATACCCCACTCGTGAATTTTGAAGCTTTTATGTGTCTTTAAAAAGGCGGTTGCTAACAAGTGGCTAAATGAGACTACAGAGGTTGTCGGGGACATTAAACGCATCACGCTGAACACGGTAACTCATCTACTCACTAGTCCGCCTTTACAGCCTCTAGTTGTGTTTATACTCACAACATTTATCAATTTATAGTATTTTTAGTGGTGGTGACGTTGCAGTCATGCGACCGTGGTGTAGTTCGTTTATAGCCTAACGTTAGCTTTTTACTTCTGGCGATTGCATTTACGCTTCAAACATCATAAAAGTGGTGTTCATTTGTGAAGATTATCTTGCTGAACAAAACGTGTAAGTATCATAAACTTTTGTTTGCCACAGAGTTTATTTTCTGCAATAATCCAAAATCCAATGCAAAAATCCCATTGGCTTTTTGTCGAGGGAACCAGGGCGATGCTAACTTCCGGGTTGGCCTACAAAAATACGTCATCCCTGCACCACTCTATGTCTTACCCCCTCCCACAGCATGAATATGGTGCCTTCTGGGAACTGTAGTCAGGCTCAGAGTGCACAGACTACACTTTACTGCTAAAGCCCAGCCTCATCAATACACTTACAGTGCACAACAGTGATAATTTCTTTCTTAACAAATATCTCAGAAATATCTCTCCTTGGTTGATTTGGGGCTGATTTTTCTTTTGGCAACATTTCATTACCAGACTGTGGGTGTGCGTACTGTACATCCCTTTACAATCGATATACAGTGTGCAAACCAACTTCTGCTGCTTTAGAATACACATTGCAATCGTATTACATTCTGTTTCCTGTTCATGTTGGTCATGATTGATATGAAAAAGAATGAGAGGCATCGGGAACTAATTATCAAATAATCATTTCCCGCCTTACAAGTGCCTGAAAAGGACTCCTATCTGCATAGGGCTCGTAGACATGCTGTTGGTTGCCATGGTGTTGTTGGCGCAGGCAGGAGACTGAGGCTCGTTGCTTCCTATAGCATTCCTGGTAATTGAGATCAGATGCTACTCTGAGTGGAACCTGGACTGGGACTAACCTGGAAGCATTTATTTTATGGAGAAGATGTTTAGTTAAGCCATGCTCCCGCTCTTAATGAGCCTAGGTCCTGGTCTGGTGATGAATACGATTGGTGAAAGCACTGAAGGCTGGTTCCTGACTTCTTCCTTCCCCCGGATCGGATTACAGATTAGCAGACTTCCTGTCCAGTTGTGGAACGGACCGATCCAATTGATGGGATGGCGAGGGGGGTACAGGCGAGAGCACCGTGTATTATCTCAGACGGGGGTTTCTGACAGAGCCACACAGCGGTGGGTCCATAAAAATCCCTCAGAGTATCATTTGTTAGACCTATGAGGAGAAGCAGCTCATTCCAAATGAGGGTTGCTTTTCACATGTGTGTACATTTATCGCCCTTACCTTCCTGGAGAAAGAGATTTTGGATATCTCATGCGGTTGGTGGTCCACATATGCCACCCAATAAGGGAGACTCTCACCCGTATTTGTTCATTTTGGTATCAGTTGGAGTCTATTTTGATCTATTTTGCTCATATAGTCAAATGCTACAGATTAGTAGTGAGTGGGAGGTTCGGTAGTCACCACCCTCAGGCCCCTACAGTGTGCACTATACTGCGAATGATCTGAGGGCTGTAGGAGGAGCAAGATTTGTAGTCATTCATCAGCTGTCAGAGAGCTGGCACAGTTCACTGTAGAAAAACACAGAGTCCCCTCACAGTAACACAGTCACTCTGCACACAGCCTGCATTTTCAGCCCTTATGGTTTCAAGTGCTTAGGGTTCGGCCCTCAAAAGTCAAGGGTGCATGACACACTCAAACACAAGAGCACATTTGCAGTAGTTACTTCACGTAACTATTTGTCAATGTGTCACTTGACCACATGCTACTGTTCTGTGTACATTATACAGTACCGTACAAAAAAGTCTTAGGCACGTGAAAAACAATTCAGTAAAGTGAAGATGCTTTCAAAAATAATGAAATGATATCCAAACATTTACTATAAAGAGCAGTAATGTAAAACAGCAGAAAACAAAAAAATAAACATAAATAAAAATAAACAGACCAAATTTATATCACCTAAGGCTAAGGTGCCTGAGGCTTTTGCACAGTGCTGTATGTAACAGCTTCATAACCTGACACTGGACGTCTCAACCCCAGTGCAAAGTGTCTAACTGTTCTTACCCTTAGCACTGAAGGGGACTGCTCTATCACACTTTCCTACCCAATGTGGCGAATGACCAGAGGTGCTCTTATCAAAACAAACATCGGAGGAGTCTGATTGAGGTCCAGGTTACAGGCCCTTACCAGCGCCCCAACACCCCTCCGTTTCCTGTCCCACCTTCTACACTTCCCGCGGTTGATCAGAGTGCAAGCGTGCCGGGCACCAGCCACCTCTCCTTGACACGGCGAGACTCCGCTCTGCACCCGGAGCTGCTAGGATCAGCGGAGAAGCAGGATATTGCAGCCGGCATCAAACTAAACACACAATGCCTCCTGCACAAGTAATCTCCATGTTGAGGCTATTTGATGTGACAGTTTAAACACTTGAACCCAGAGCTGGCCTGTTGTAGAGGGGGTGGGCCGCGGCGGGGTGCGGGTGCTTGACCCAAAGGGTTTTTTCCGTGATTAGGAGCCCGCTTCACCTCTGATTGCTCAGGGTCACTGCAGGTGAGTGCAAGTGGTCGGAAGGAAGTAATTTTCCTCCTGGAGCTGGTTACCTGATTGGGTAAGTAGCTGATCTCTGACCCTGACCTGACTCCTCAAACGTATCTGAAGCCGAGGCTGGAGCTGGATCAGGATCAGAGGTGGGACTGGGGAGAGATTAAATCGTGCAGCGCTATTGTACTGCTCATGTAATTGTACCTCTTATTATTGCCATATTGTTGCTGTTATGCTGAGTGCTGTGGGGTCATTGTGATCATTCAGTTCAATAGGAAGCCTGCTGAACCCATTCATACTTAGTTTTGAAAAGTAAACTTGTTTGTCTACTCTCTGTTGAAGGTGGATGTTTTGTGCACTACCAATTTTTTAGGCTGTCAGTTAAAAGCTGGAAAGCATCATTTATTATTTTTTTTGTCCCATTCCCTTTACAGATGCATACAAATAATGCAAACAAATAATGTGCTACTTTATTGATCCACATGATGAAATGCTCTTTTTGCTTATGCCCTGCACAGGGAGGTCAGAGGTCAGGGTCAGCTACAGAACAGGAGCTGGTAGGGAATCGGTGTCTTGCTGATGGGCTTGAAGTGCTTGCCAACATGAGGGTTTGAATCCTGCGGGAAGGAAACCCATGCTTGATCTTGAATTGAAATAATACAAAGTATATTTGTGCAGCAGTTACAAAATCTAAAAGGAACAAATCATTATATGATCATCACCATTAGCATATTATTATATCCATAGAATAGGTTTCACATACAGAAAAAAAAATTCAAATTTGTTCTTGAAGTTTGACCATGAATGCAGCATGAAGAGAAAAAGTTGCTCTATTACTCTTCTTTTTCAGTTTTAATCATTCATATGTAAACTAAGCCTACAACCTATCACACTACAACTCTGGGGTAAATATTCAGTTTTTGCCGTGTAAAGACATGAAAATACATGCAAAATAAAAGGCACAGAACTGCTGATGTTTGTAGCAGAAGTGCAGTCACGCCATGAAAATCCATGAGAAGTCTTGTCACTTTGTAGTGATGAATTCAGATCTCCACTCCCCCAACCTGGAGGAGTCACTGTTTTGATGTGTTGCTGTTTTTCATGTTAACAAGGGACATTTCAGCAAATGATTTCCGTGATTACCCAGTGATTACCCAACACCTGATGTTTTGAAAGTTGTCTGTCCTTTACTGCACTGAGAAACAGTTGAAATATGTTCAGCAGCCATTTGTGGAAAATAATAAGCTTAATCTCTTGAGAAAATGGCTTGAAGTGACTACAAACAGATGTGTGGGATCAGCATGATCAATTCAGCACTCTTAATCACATGTTGTGTCCCATCCGTAGTATTGAGTGTCATCTCTTTTGATACAGCAAACCTAGAAAAGTCTGATGATACCTGCAACAGATCTCTGCAAGGACTTGACACTCCATTCTACAGTGTTTACAGCGGCCACCTCGGGGCTGTATATTTTCACCCAGCAGAGGAAAAACATCAGCTCTCCTTCCTCCCTCCTTCAGTGGAATTGATCAGCTGCTTCCTGAGTGTAAATAAAGAAGCATACTGTAATCCACTTGATAAATATCAAGCAGAATAAGGCAATCAGCTGAAAGCAATTTGCATGTCTGTGCTCAAGCCAGCGGCTCGTGATTTTCTCTCCTGTCATCTATCATAGCCCGCACGCTCAGGCCAAAATACACAATACCCCCAAATTGCTGTCATATGGAGTGCAAGCACTGAAAAAAAGCCCTTCATTTTTCCTTGTCTGTACTTCAAATAAACTTGTATTTGTTAAATAACCGGAGAGGGTTTTTTTGTCCAACGCGACTTTTCAGAGAGAGGGATGGTGTAATGTGCTATTTCCTTTGTTTGTTGAAAGCTTGGCTGCAGGACTGTAATCTAGATGGGTTTGATCTCAGAGTAGATGCAGCCTGTTGAATGTTGGGAGGTACTGGATGGTGACTCTTCAACAGTCAAACTGATTCTGCAACAAAGTGGGCAACTATTCACGGGCTGGAGTCTCACAGTCACTTGTATTATTCACGTGTTTCCTTACACGTTACAAACCTTTCTCCATCGAAGATCTTTTGACTTTCATTCTCACGTCTTTAAGCAGCATTCAACATAACATTTGATGGACACTTTTATCCAGAGCACCTTACAGTGCAACAGTGTGTGTATACATTGTTAGGAATGGGCAGCCCCAGTGGGATTTAGAGTGTGCATGTTGACTAACCCATGCCTTTGCCTCGCTGGTAAATTGCCATTGCCGTTTTAGTCTGGCCAGTGAATATAATCACACCCTGTCCACATGCAGACTCTAATCACATCCATTTCTTCTCTCCAACATCCTAGCAGCCACAGGACCACGGTGGCAGAGGTTCTACAGAAACAAGATAAGATTGTGGTGTTGGGTTTAGGCTTTGCTCCGCCCTTCCCCAAACATTTTCTTTCAGCCAACATGCCAAGCAATGCATCTGTCATTCTGTTACTTGGCTTTGTGCTGTGTGCCTCTACAGCAGTGGGGGAAAAGACGTCTGAATCATGAGCAGGGCACGTCTACACCTCGCCCATAACAAAACAGAACTGCAGAAAACATTGGGCTTGGGCTTTATGGGAAGACACAGAGATGTGTGGAAAAACCACGTACAGTAGGAATTCCTCCTCCTACAGAGAGCTGCAGCACGATAGTAGCAGCAGGGATTTGGAGGACCTGCTGAGAACACGTTTTGATTAAGGAAGAGCCAAAAAGTGACAAGAGAGGCCTAAAGGTCCTTGAACACAACCTTGCTGGATCCATCAAACAAACATCAATGAAAAAATCAGGTGATCACACTCAGAAATGTTTCTAAATGCAGGTAATAAATGTACTGTTGAGTATGATGTGATTTTTTCATTGTTTTTTTTTACTAAGAGAGGCAAGTCTTATTCAGTTTAAACTTTCCTTAAAAAAAGATACCTACGCAAATTCAATTTAGAGCTGATATTTAGAACTACTTCACAAAAATCTGGCTAGTAACACTAACAAGCAAGAGAAGGTTTATTTGGAGGAGCTCAAGTGACCCCTTTTTAAGCTGTGCAACTTTAGATTATAATCCAAATCAAACCTCTGGAGATCAACTAGAGCAGCGATAGCATTACACTATCTTACCACAGAGCATTTTAGGTTGTTTGTTGTGACTACTAACCTTGGGTGTCTGTGAACAGAGTGACGGTCAACATGTTATGCAAGCCTTGTTATTCAGTAATGACAATAGGACCCCGCCTTAATGCGGATTGTTTCCCAACGTACAGCACATACACACTGTAAATAATATTCCCCTCGTATGAACCCCTCCGCACCTCACACATCCACAGAAAGCGGATGACACACGTAATACATTGTTGACATGCCAACCATCAAACCGTCCACTGGGGCTCGTTGGATGAGTCTAATAGCTTTAGCATGTGCTATTGTTTTTATTGTGGAGGGGGGGCTGGTCTCTTATTGTTTGTGTGGAACGTGGACAGCTGTGCCTACAGGAAGGGCAGGGCAGCAGGACGGAGGCGTCACACGCAGACACAGTAGCAACGCTGTGCCAATTAGCTGACGTTCACACATCCACAGACCGGTACCGGATGCAACAGGTGACGCATCTATGAGCATTGTCAAGAGGTTATCGGGCAGGTTCTGGTGCACTGCACGTTGCCAGATATTTGTGTGGGAGATTCTGTCAGATGTGAAGCACACCAAGAAAGTGGACAGAGAAGCCGCACAGTTACAAAGACAGACATAACGTTTTCATTTGCTATGTACAAGGCATAATAACCTCATTCGTTTTCTAAATAAATGAGTAAATCTGTGGATGTTTGAACAAATTATTTTGCAGTTTTTTGGGTCTCAGTCAATGTCGTGCACCTCCAATATGATGGTGGTTCCTGTCTTTTACTCTTCAGGGGCTGACAGTCTGTAAAACCTGCAATGAAACCTCCCTCATCCTGCCTTAAGATAGATAGATAGATAGATAGATAGATAGATAGATAGATAGATAGATAGATAGATAGATAGATAGATAGATAGATAGATAGATAGATAGATGGCTCTTTATTGTCCCCGAGGGGAAATTGCAGTTTGCAGCAGTACAAGACAAGAAAGAGGCACACATCACTATACAATAAACAAAGGGTTTCCATGGAGAGTTTTAATGTCCCGTGGTCTAAATGCTCTTTCAGAGGCCTTTCCACCCTGACAGGAATAAAAATCTAGGAGGAACACTGAATACTTGTAATTATTTGGATGAAAATGGTGAAATTTGAAGATGCTGAATATCAACGCAAAATATCGGTAGCTTCAGTCTTCCAAACCCCATATCAGTCGAACACCAAGTGTGAATACACATTGCTGAATAAGTGTTGGCTCTGAACGGGCCTCAGAAGTAATAGTGTGACAGAACCAAGCTCCACACCATTTATTCCACTGCCAAAACACAGTTGGCATCTACCAGTCAAAAGCATCACGTGCACACATCCTCACTACCTGTCAAAGAGTCATGATAATGGTGGTGAAATGCTACTCTTTCAACCCCTTCCTCATTTAAGTCCGCATCCAGTTGACCCTGCAACTATCTGGTAATTACTGTTAATGCACCGAGTCGGTGAAGTGCATCATACTGACAATACAAGAGACTGGGACATAGTTCTGCTGTTACAGGTGAGCCCGAATGCTTCTTAAGTGACCAGTATAGTAATTGAAGTGTCATTGATTTCACGGAAACCTTTACTTTAACTCATTGTATTCCCTGTCGGCGTGGTGCTGGGAGCTTGGATGATTACAGTGAAAGAAAATCTAAAGCTTTAGCTACAGTTAGGCCTTTGTCACGGCGGGAGGAGTCTTGCTTTAAAGGGGCACTATTATCAGAAATCAAATTTTCCTCTACTTATACACATATAGGATCAAAAAACAATTAAGGTAGACATTGATTTGGTTTGAGTGGTTCAATTTAAAGCGATTGCATTTTCAAAAATCCATCCTTTTTTAAAGACGGTTTTGGACAAGCTCCAGTCAGCGCATCACAACTGGACTTGATTGGCTCTCATCATTAACCAATTACTAAAATCAGTACAGTCAGCCAGTTTGAACAGCCTTCACTCAGCAGGTTTCCCTCATTTGAATTAGGGGAGCTGGTGTCAGCCAATCAAGGTCCAGTATTGTGACTGTTCTGCCTTGTGAGGATTCAGTCTTTCAAATAATTTGTTCAATAAATCCCCTTTAAACTAAAGTATTATTTGTAAAACATCACAAAGAACACAATTCTTATCCTGAGCCATAGTCTATTTGAAAACTAAATATTTTAAACTGAATATGGTTAGGAGAAGTCCCATGTCCCAAATCCAATGATGCATAACAAGCAAGGCCCCATCAGCTCTTACAGCATCTGCACCACTTTCATTCTTAGAGGGAAGCAGCGCTCTGTCTGTCTCCCTCTCATTGCTTTTACTCTGGAATTAAGCTAAAATAACCACGTTGCAGCACATACAGGAAAGTAAATGTGGTGGTAAATAAAAAGGTGAGTAAATATGAACCTCTAGTCTGTGACCATCATAAACAATGATATTTTCAGGAAAAAAACATTAAGTTATGCTTTTTTCCCCATCCTCATACAATCAGTTTCAGTACATTTATGTCATTACATTACATTTTCATGTCAGCCTAAAAAAGAATGAGTGTAAACTTGATTCCGCAAATAAAAAAGGTGGGTAACCCGAGTCTCATTTCCTAAATATAGAGTCAAAGGGCAGCGGCGCACCCCATCTGTGTGAACGGGGTGTAGACTTGAGGCGGGGAGAAAGGAAAACTGACCCACTGAGGCTTTTCTGGGAGGGACGCCTGTGCTGCTGGTTCCATTCCCAACACTACCGAGTTAATGAAGCTGGACTCTTATGCTGAACGGGAAAAATAAAACGTTTTAACCGAGGAAAAAAAAGAAGAAGAAGCCCATGCATGTAAACCTTTTGCTCAACGGAATTATCTGGATATTCTGCGGTTGCCGGTGATGTTGTGGAAAAATGAAAATTCACCAGAGGGAAGAACTTTTGTTGGACGATGTTTTCGTTAAGAAGGTAGCTGCTTGGTGTGGATGGGGCTGTAAAATGTCTTATTTTACCATACGAATTCGCCTATGCATTTTCGTGATTTTGACAGGCGCGCGCTCTCTTTTTTTTGCTTCCAATATTTATATTAGAAACGGTAATTAACATAATCTTGCATTCCTGCTAATTTCGCCGAGATGAAGGGCAACACGGACTTGAATTGCCACCCAAACGCAGATTTTTTGGCATCTTATGAATACAGCTGTAATCACCCAAGGGAGCCTCAAGTACTTAAATGGCTCTATCATGAGAGAGAGACAATCAGGCTCCTTTATGCCTCAAGATCAGCTGCAACTTCTGCACATTGTCTCTTATGAATAGACCGATCTCCAATTGAGCCTCTTCACTTTGGAGATTTTTCGATTTTCGATTATACAAGCTATTGAAATTAGGATGCGCCGGGTTTTTTTTGCTTGGTGGCCCGGTTGCTTTTTCTTGATTGACAGATGAAATTGACACTCGTGTTGCCTCTTATCCCCGTCGCATTTCAAGCCATCCCTAATTGCACATATAGTCCCATCCTTTCTTTTCACCGCGTTTGATTGCATGGGAATATAGCCTCCTATTGCGCACAAGAGGAATGATCGATCATATTTTTTTTGCTTCTAATTGCATCAAAATTGTCTTTTGTTGCCAGGGTTTAAATGCAGGAGAAACTGTTATTCGTTGTTTTGGACCGGATATAGTGTGGGTTGGTGCAGAGATGCGTAATGCGCAGAGCAGGCTCCATCTTCTCTCCAAATAGGCAGCGTTCAAAACACGAAAATGGTGAGTCACAGACATCTGGAAGACTTTGGTTTGCAACCTGATTATTTCTTTGTCTGTGTATTTCTTTGGGGTTTCGTTGATTGCTTAAAACGGATATTTTTTGCTAATTTCCTCTTGCTCTCCTCTAAAAAAGTTTTTGGGTGTGGAGATAACCCATGTTCATTTGTAATTTATAGAGGTTTTATCATAGTTAGACCCATTTTATATCTCTCACACTGTATAACGTGGGATATAGGCTAGGCTGTTTGCATTTATTTTCAGGGATGTAGTGGAGGGTAAAGCCATCTAAACTGTATGTGCTGAATAGAGTTTATCCATCTTTTTAGGCTGGCATAAATCTTTATGATATGAAATTCAGACTATATATTATGGTAAGTAGTGTCAAAGTGATGCACGTCGGATGGGATAGGATCACTTAAGGAAAAAAATAATGCTTTTCTAAAAATCTAATTTATTTTTGCTTATATTACTGGATGTTCACCGACTATAGTTTACCCTTTTTATTTACCACTGGTTGGGATATTCCACAGACTAGTTATAATAGTCATTTTTCAGTAGCTGTACCCCAAAAGTGTAATAAAAAAACAACAACAATGAAACTCCTGCTGGTCTGCTCTCCAACGTGAAAACGCCTTTTTAAAACAGTCTAAATCGGAGGTGAAGAAGGAGTCCGATGAGTCCAGTCCCTCGGAGGCTGCCTGTCTCTGCTCTCCTCCGGTGGCCTCCGCCAAGAACGAGTGCGCCAGTTGTGGCATGGAAATCCAAGACCGATACCTGCTGAAGGTGAGAAAAAAGGACTGGAATAAAATAATAACTACTAAGACTTTGAAAGAGGTCAAATTTCTAGCCAAAACAATTCCGTCAGATTGAAAGCGATTTGCGTTCATCCCTCCATCCCTTGTTGTTTTACTCTCATCCTTTATTTTTTGCCATCGACTGTCTCAAACAGTTGTTACACTGCAAAATATATCCATCTTAATTTAGTCTATTGCGTCTTAAAATCTTATTTTTCTTAAAACAAGTGAAAACATCTTCCAACGGGGTGATCATTTTCACTTGTTTCCAACGCAATTCAACTTCCCCTGAGAATTTTCTTTTATTAAATCACATTTCCTTGATACTAGTGAAGTGAGCTGCCCTATTCTGTCTTGTTTCAAGAAAGTGAAACTTCAAGCGAAACTGCATTGGAAACAAGTGAAATTATATCACCACCGTTGGCAGATTTTTTCATTTGTTTTAAGGAAAACAAGATTGTAGATAGACTAAATGACTTGATAGGATGGACACTTTTTGAAGAGTAATATCGATGCATTGATTATTGATTATATATCCCTGGCAGACCGACATTAACCTGTAAGTGTGATTGCTTCCCCTAATTCCCTCAGGTAAACAACTTGAATTGGCACTTGGGATGCTTGGAGTGCTCCGTCTGCAGAGCATCACTGCGCCAACACAACAGCTGCTACGTAAAAAACAAAGAAATCTATTGCAAACTGGATTATTTTAGGTAAGATACGTTTTGAGATTCGACCATGCATTGATTTCATTTTGCCATGCCTTAACTAATGCCGTAACTACAAAACAAAAACAATTAATTATCAATTTTCCTACTGAATGTGAGCCACTGTATCAATAACTTTGTAAATGTAGGAAAGAAAATCTTAATTTTGCCAATACTTAAAGGCTCATTTTGTCTTATAATAATGTTATATGAAATTATTTCAATCTGAAAATTGTTTGACCTGGATTTTATTTATACTGGTCAATTATCTAATATTAAATACCTCAATTGGCCCAATAACAAAGTCCGTTTTTCAGTTCTAGTTTATTAAAATATATTTCAGACTTTTACAAATTTTGAATCGTTTTTTTTTCTTTTTGTTCTTCGCTCGTTTTGCGTCGCTATGTGTAAATAAGTAGCTTATTATACAGAACAAATTATAAATACAGCTACGCTCAAAACATATATATATATACATAATATAATATATATATAAGTTATATATTATAAAATAATCTAACAATTTAAATTCCTTTAAGTACAAATTCCTTTAATTGCATTTGCAAAAATTTAAAAACGCATAGGAATTAAAGATGGTAGAACACGTCGTACTGAAGCACAAAAGGTTAATCAACAAAAAATGACCAAATTATTCTTATAATATTCCTGTTACTGTAGTGTTTCTGTGCTGAATTTATAGTGACTTTATCGTACTTAATGGTGTTTCTTTAAATCTCCCATTATATTACAATGATATTCCTATCTTATAGTTATAGTTATCTTATAGTTTTGCTGTGATATTTGAAATCTATCTCCCTCTAAAATTCCTTATAGGATTACTGTCTGTTGTTTTTCGTATGGATATTAATAGAAAGAGAGAGAGAGAGAAAGAGAGAGAAAACAGACTAAACATCTCGTTTGTTTGAGGGGGAAAAGTCCCTCACAACGATTTTACCTCTTGAGTGGCCCTTGCTCGGTAAGATGGGGTTTACTATTTATTGATTTTGTGTGCTATCCTTTGTACTAGTCAACTTTATATCATCAGCATGCATTCAATTCACTAAACCCTTGAACCCTATAACCCTTAAAACCTTATATCAGCTGAATTTATGGGGCCAAGTGGAGCATTGACTGATGACTGAAGATATGATTAGATGTAGGTCATCTTACACAGAAGCATACAGCTTAGAGAAAACATGGTCCTGAATCTCCCCCCTGATCTGACTTTTTTTTTTAGAGAAGGCTCACAAATAAATTTCTGGCTATTTTTGTTTCATCTTTGAGCTCCATTACAATTAAAAAAACTACAAGATCAAATCTGGACTCACTTAGGCTAAGGCATGGCAAGTGACAGATCTTTCCATACCCAGTTGGGGGAAAAACTTAACACAGACACAATTTCCCCAATTGCAGCATCTGCAGTGAAAAAGATCTCTGCAGTTTACATTTATTAGGCCAAGCTTTCGGTCTACGAGACCTTCCACAGGAAAATCATCAGTGTTAATTTAACTCTGTGAGTTTGAAAACCAGCAGAAGGCCAGTGTTTCTATCAGTCCACACCCATCAGAGTTCATTTAACACTTGTGATAGTTTTGAACCCCCAGCCCCAGAACCATATCAGTGGACAAACAACTCTCCAATCAACGCTTGTCAACGCCAAATAACACCAAATAACATCCAAAAATCAATGAAAATCTACTCCATCCAGGTTGATTTAATTCCAGCCAACCTTTACCTCCCTGTTCTCTTCTATCTCACAGTAGGTTTGGCACCAAGTGTGCCCAGTGTGGCCGTCAGGTGTACGCCAGTGACTGGGTGCGGCGGGCCCGGGGCAGCGTGTACCACCTGGCCTGCTTCGCCTGTTTCTCCTGTAAGAGGCAGCTCTCCACCGGGGAGGAGTTTGGTCTGGTGGAGGGCAGGGTGCTGTGTCGCAGCCACTACGACATCATGCTGGACAACCTCCGCAGGGCCGCCGAGAACGGTAGAGCGATGCCAACACACTCACAAGACTCATTTTCATTCATTGTCTTTGCCCACTTATTCCTATGGGGTGGGGGAGCGGGGTGGAGCCTAACCCAGCATGCATTCAGTGGAGGGCAGGGAAACACCCTGGAAAGGGTTGCCAGTCTTTCACAGGGCAAACACAGACAGACAATTACTCACACTCACATTCCCATCTATGGGTACGTTAGTGTTTCCAATTCACTTGCATGTCACTGGATTGTTGCAGAACGTGGGAAGAACATGCAACCTCCACACAGAAAGGACCGCAGCCCGGATGCTTCCTGCTGTGGGGTGACAGTGCTAACCACTGAGCCACCCGTCACTCCAAATGTCACTCTGTGTCCAAATGATATTCTAATGATCCCATTAATAATCCTACATTTAGATTACCAGCATTACATGCAACCAACAGTAAACAGTTGCAAGGGTCAGAGCAATAGATGCAACAAAATACTAAGGAGAAGATTTTCCTAAAGGACTGCGTCACCCCAAAATGAAAATTCACGATCTACTTACCCCCGTTTCAGTCAAAACTCCATTGAAGTTTGTGGGACCTCCAAACACAGAGCGAGTGAGTCCCCCATAGTTCCATCTCAGCCTTCGTCCAAACTATTGAAGTTAATGGTGACATATTTTCTTCACTGACATTGGAGTAGCAAGCAGAGTCTTCCGCTAAAGTGTTGTCTGTGAGGAAAGTATAGGAGGTAATGCGGTAAATACTGGATGTTTAGATCCACAGTGCAATCGTTTGGCTACAAAACACTTGGATTATGCTGCACAAGAAGTTTAGAGAAATGTGATGGACATTTTATGCTTTTTTGGAGGCTTCAAAAGAGGGGCCCGTTAACTAAAATAGTTCTGGAGAAGACTGAGACGGAACTGCGGGGGCTAATTCACTCTGTGTTTGGTGGTCCTAAGAACTTAAATGGAGTTTCAACTGAAACGGGGGTGAGTAGATAATGACCGTATTTCATTTTGGGGTGAACTGTTCCTTTAAAGCTTCAAACAAGAGCAAACCCGTTCCCCATGTGCTTCCTCAGGCACGGGACTGACTTTGGAGGGAGCACTGCCCTCAGATCAGGACTGCCAACCCAAGCCAGCCAAGAGGGCGCGGACATCCTTCACCGCAGAGCAACTGCAGGTGGGTCCTGCCTCTGAGATGTGTGTGTGTGTGTGTGTGTGTGTGTGTGTGTGTGTGTGTGTTGTACCTCCTGTGTATCGTGGTTCATGTCTGACTGCAGTGTCTCCTTGCAGGTGATGCAGAACCAGTTTGCCCAGGACAACAACCCTGACGCCCAGACTCTACAGAAACTGGCAGAAATGACAGGACTAAGCAGACGAGTCATACAAGTACGTAGTGATAAAACACATTATATTATGACGCAATTTTACACTGCACTATACACTATAGATAATACTACACATTAAGGTTTTATCTTTCATTCACATTTCTAATGCATACAATTTCATCCATTTGCACTAGTTTGTATAGGGTTCGACTGGTATGGTTTTGAAGGCTGATACCGATAATAGACAATATTTTAAATTTGATCATTTTCTTGCAAAATTTTGCACAAAAAAACGTTATTCACAGTAGAGTGGAAAAGCCTCTAAAATAGCATTTAGACCATCGTGTGGCACTAAAACTCACACTGAATGAAATTACTATTAAAGTATTATTAGTGGATCAGCAGCTCCTGGTGAGGCAGGTTTCATTGCAGGTTTTACACACTGCCACCCCAAAGCTGTTGGGTATGATTTCTCTGGTCAGCGAAATAAAAATAATAATGAAAATAATAATAATAATAATGATAAAACATATTGATTACCTGTGGTCAGGGAGGAGCCTCCATCATATTGGAGGGGGACGACATGGCTGGCCGACCCTAACCCTAATTTTTTGCAATGCAAGAAAATGTATTTTACCTGCATACAGCGTGTCTACATTAACTGCAATATTTTCCCAGGTTTGGTTTCAGAACTGTCGAGCACGACACAAAAAGCACCCTCCTCAGAACGGTTATTCCCAGAGCGCACCACTGTCCAGAATGCCCCCTTCGCTGCCAGAGGACCTCCACTATTCGCCGTTCAGCAGCCCTGACCGGCCACATCTGCTGGCCCTGCATGGATACCTAGACAGTAAGTGTCATCGCGCTTGTCGGCTGAATCCGCACATTCCAATGAAAATGGTTTTAGAAGTAGCTTACAAGGAATCCTGAAAAGCCGCACGTTGCTTCCACTAGGGTTTCATCATCAGGTCTTCATCGAAATACCTGACGAAAGTCGTTGTAAAATACTTTACTAAATTGGAAAGCGTTGGAATCAGAGGGCGGCGTTCTCCTTTTTCATGATGATTCGTTTACCCGCCATTGGATGACCTTTTTAAACATGTACGACCTTGTAATAAAATCTGCCAGATATCTCAGAGGCAGTTTTGGCTGTCAGTTGGATGCTTCCTCAACAGTAGTATGTTGTTGAATTCAATTCAAAGTCATTACTGTTCAGATTTATATTATCCCTCTTGTCTTTTGCATGCAGGTCATCCTTTCTCAGTGCTTGCTGCCCCCAGCCACTTGGCCCATCCATCCATCCCCTTACCGCAGCTTCCCATCAGCCGCTGACCTCCTGTGTCTCGTTTCCATCGCCACCACTCCAATATTGAGACGGATCCTCGGGACGTACTGTCAGCAATCTGCTCGGTTTTGGAATCTAATCCCCGGACAGGACTGGACGCCGATCTGTTTTCAAACACTTGGATTCGTAATTGTGAGACTGCCGAGCTAACTTGTGTTTTGACGACACCGGGCCGCGCTGATTGGAGAAACCTTCCACCTCTGTGCCAACATGGGAGTTATTTTTGGTTAAGGAAGAGAAGAAGACCACTTATTTGTTCAGTTTATTTTTTTTTTAAACTTTTTAAAAGGGACACAAACATTGCTTCAGGTCTGGATTTTTTCCTATTGTTTACCCACCCATACAAGGTATTTTAATGCCTCCATTATGAGCTTTCATAAAAAAGAGGAATGTTGTAGCAGTATTTAAACCTCAACATTTTTTTCTGTATTGGTGATGAGCTCGTTTGCAGCTTTACTGTTGTTTGTTGTTGTATTGTTGTCAGAAAATGGAAACTCCTTTATTTATTCAGAATGAAACTTCACAAAAAGCACTTTTTAATGTGTCTTGAAATGGAATAATTCAGTGATTGTACATTGTAAATACTGCTACGATTTAATAAAATGTATCAGAATGGTAAAGAACATTTTAGCACTGAAATGATTTGGGGATCAGGGTGAATCAGTCAGGCTGTATAGTCATGACTGTATAATCACAATTTACTCTGGCAGGGAGAGAGCGTGTGTGTGTGTGTGTGTGTGTGTGTGTGTGTGTGTGTGAAAATGTCAGGACACACATTTTCTGAGAAAGAGCATGTATAGCCATTCTTTTAACACTCACAGCTACTAAATCTATAGTTCAAGAGGCCAAGTACCTCTGATACCCTGTTATAAAGAGCAATCTCCACGATAAACCTACAGGTTGTGTCCAATTTACTCTCTGTTCCTAATGGGAAAAGTGATCAATCCCACAGTGGAAACCATTGTAAGCATTTTCACCCTGGTGTATGGATATTGATCTGGGCCTTTTAACACAGATTATCTACAGTTGTTATATTGACTGGCAGCAGTCAAGCTGCTGTCACGGCGGTGAAGAGAAGAATGAAGTCAAAGCGACAGGGATCATTTTGGTTAGAGAATCTCTGTACATCTAATTTTCCAACACTTGGATCAATGTAAGTTTTACCACAGCGGTAGATTGTCTGAGCGTACCACCCCGATTCACTTCTAAATACACATTTAGATTTTGGGCATTTAGCTGACACTAACACAGAGCAACTTAAAATAAGTGCAACGGTACATTTTGGAAGCCGCAAAACTAAAAGAGTAAGCCAACTCAGAGAAAGTGGGTGTTTTGTTTACTCAAATATGATGCTGTGAATTGAAAATACTCATGTACTTTATGCTTTCCCTCCAACGGCAATATAAAATAACCTCTACTGGAGCGGAAAGGCAGGTCTCAGGCCAGAGTTTGTTGCTTTGCCCAAATAGTTAAAGTAAGACTAGTTATGAAATGAGAATCCTCCAAAAGGTTTTCAGGACTTAGGGACAAAAGCTGATATTTGTTTTAAATGTATGGTTAGTTGGGTTTCATGAGCCACCTGGAGCTGAAACTTGCTCGTAAACCTTCAGTGGAAACCGTGGAACCGGTGGGGTTGCAACTGGAGTTACACAGTTTCCAGGTGACAGCAGCTTGTTTCCCTGTTGCTCGTGGTAGAGCAGGAACGTTGAAGGAAACATGGCTGCACGACCCGACGCTGCCTTCCCACAGACAGCAGAACTACAGCAGCGACTGAAGATAAAAACACAGACACAATGGTTCCCTTATACCGCGCAGAGATTTAATTAAAGATGGCCAAGCTTTGACTGGGCCAGGTGTGTCTGTGTCTGTGTGTCTGTCTGTCTGTCTGTCTGTTTTTTGTGTGAGCATGTATCTGTGTCTATACAGGCATGTTTGTGTGTCTGTGTGTGTGTGTCTGTCTTTGTCTGTTTTTTTTGTGTGCATGTATCTGCACATGTATCTCTGTCTTTGTGTGTGTGTGTGTGTGTGTGTGTGTGTGTGTGTGTGAGAACATCCATGGGGCCCACTATCTTTTGCAACTGAGGACCTGAAAGAGGAGCGATGGCAGTACCCTTTTGTGTATCCTGTAGCACACAGCTATTTCCTCCACTTCACCAGCACCTTCAAATCAAATTCTCATCACGTGCATTCTGACTGTGTTGCAATCAATAACTTTCAATCAATCAATCAAATCCAAACAGAAACCCTGGCAGCAGAATGATGCCCCCCCTCCCCCCCCCTCCCTACCCTGTGAAATCTGAGAACAAAAAGCTGTCTTCCTGCTGCATCAAGCTGAGCTGAGAGATGATTATCAAGGTGACACATTTCGGGCCACCCGCCAACACAACACTATAAAACGCAGATTTCTTACCCATTAAAGCCTCTCTGAGATACGAACGCTTAAGGCAGCGTTTAGGCATGTTTCCCTCCCGTGCACAAGCGTCCTCTGAGCATTTAAGCCGCCCCGTTCTGTCATAATGTCATGCGTCTGCCTCGGTGATTGGCAGCCTCAAGTGGTTGCAGATGAAAGCGGCCCCCCGTGCTAATGAATAGGCCCCTGATTGCAGAGCCGCTCGCTCGCTGAATTACAGCGTCGCCCGGCTAATGAGCAGATACACTGCAGTGCCCCTCGTCTCTGTACGTTCACATTACGGTTCTTCGTGCTGATGAGCACTCCTCTGCACAACAGTCAACAAAACCTCTGTGTGTGTGGAAGATTGCAACGTGAGCCATCTTCATCCTCCTCCTCCTCCTCTTCCTCCCCAAGTTTATTTCAGATGCGCCATATGCTGGCAGGGTCTGCTCTTTTTTTTTGTGCAAGCTACTTTGTTTTCCCGTGCATTGCTTGAGGACATTGTTTGACTGAAATATGTGGCATATACAAAGCATCTGAATAGCTGTTGAGCATGATAATGTCAGTTCCAGTTTCTTAAGAAAAATAACTATTTCCTATCATAAATAAAAATCATACTGTGCAAATATCACAGTAAAACTACAGGAAATTGCAGGAACATGATAGAGATACCACAGGAGATAGAAAATGCCATAAAGTAGGCTACATTAAGGTCACTCTAAGAGACAGTCTAAGTCCCTGTATGAAAATGATGGTGATTTTTCATCGGGGAATGAATACTTGTGACCTATTTCCTTGGGTGTTCAAGTCTGATCTCAAGCATACAGTTGTGCCATTCTGCTGCAAAATGCAGGGTAAGTGTTCTTCCACTGACAGCTTGTTATTTTGGAAACACTTAAACCTCATATTTCAACTACACCGTGCAGCAGCTTATTGTCATTCATCACTCGTTTTGAGGCTCTTCTGACACGAGGCAGACAAAACTGGCTATTTGAGGACTTTTTCACAGGCCTCTCGCTGCAGTGGAGGTGACTGAATCTGATGTATTTTAATTTAAAAGTAGACTAGCTGAGGTTTTTAGAGCAGGACCACGTCAACAAACAACAGTGCTAGGGTTAACACTACACGAGCGAACATTTTTAGGTGGAACTCCTTTTATTTAGGCAAAGCTGACCACAATGAATTTACTTTGTGGCTTGGGGTGTTTTGTTTAAATGTGGATATTGCACAGGCCTACCATTTAACCCCAACCATAAAAGCTGTACACAGCTCTATGTAGTATCAAGTTTCCAAACAAAGCAAAGTTAAAATGAATTTATTTGACTCCGGACCGTTGGCCAGTACATAGTGTGCTATAGAGACTCTGAGAAATAAACAGGGAGACTTTTTCATGTGAAAACTATGGTCCTTACAGTAGCACAGGAATACAGGAGGAGAGTAGCTGACGAAAAGCAAGGAAATAGCTAAAACATATGATTCACTTTGCCCAGGCTAACAGCCAACCATGCACTATGCAAAAATAAACCTGGAACTCCACTGCAGGTTCCCAAAATGTGTTTATTTTGGAGGGGACGACAACGACTTTTGAGATATTACAGCACTGATTTATAATAAGCTGGACCCGGATCCAAATCACTGGCTGAAGCATCTTGGAAGCAGCGTTGCTTTTCTTCTGTTGCTTCTGCTTTCTATCTTGTTAGCAATCCTCTTTGAATTCATTGAGACAAGATATCTTTTTATTGTATTTGAAAATGAAACCAAATTTTATTTAAAAAAAAACCCTCCACTAACAGAAAAGCTGTGAAAACGATCAATGTATGTGTATTTATTAAGATTTTTTACATTTATACCACACGTTTGTCACATTACAAATATCTCAGAGCAGTTGGTTCTGAAATGATTTCATCTCAACATTGTCTCTCTAGATCTCTTTGCTCATTTTTGCATGCACGTCTAGGTGATGTTAGATCAGGGGTGTCAACCCTACGGTATTGTGGACAAATGGAGCAATTACTGATGACTGTTAAGCTGTTATTATTTGGTCTAAGTGATGATGGTGATTCATGTAGGTCACCAAACTATCAGCTTAGAAGGAACCCTCCCTGAATGCTCCTCTGGTGTGTTTTTTTAAATATGGCTTCCATTCTTTGCTCTCCAGTATAGGGATGAAGATGACTATGGTAGGATGGTAGGTAGGTATTAAGGTATGGTAAGTGCGACACCTTGCCTTACCCAATTGAAACCCATTATTTAAACCCACAATTTTCATCCAGAGAGACATATCTGGTGGAAGAGGGAAGGGTTCAGTGTTTTGCTCAAGGACACTGACAGCTCCTCCCTCTCAGCTGTTTCTGTGTATTTGGTTTGTTGTGGGTATGTGTTGCGTTTTATGCCATGCAAACCAAATTTTTTTATTTGGGAAAATATAATTGAATTGAATTTGGCCAGAGATGATGAAATCAGTTTAGTGTGATAACTTTTAAAAGGAGCAGCAGGTTGAAAATGTTCCTGTTCAGCCTGTAGCACCTATAATGTAGTACCTCGATATCGCCACAAGGTGGTGCTGTATCCTCACAGCTAAGGTTGATTGATAAATTCAGGGTTGCAGGCTATGGTTACAAATGCAATCAAATTGATTGCAACTGAAGTCAATTTGACTTACAGATTTTTTTGGGAAATTTTTTTTATTTGTTGCTACTGTATAACGCAGAATACAGAATAAATAGATGAAGGTTACCATTGAATACCAATGTATCCGCATTACAAGGAGTATGATGATATCTTTCCACAATGAATAGGCCACTAGCCCTGAATGTAGCCACCTTGCAACCTTGAAATTAAATCTGTCTTGTTTGTTGTTCATGTCTCAATTTGATCACTTAGGTTTCAACTGCTTGGAGGACCGCTCTCTCTCTCTCTCTCTCTCTCTCTCTCTCTCTCTCTCTCTCTCTCTCTCTCTCTCTCTCTCTCTCTCTTTCTTTCTGTGTGTGTGTGTGTGTGCATGGGGCGGGGTCCATGTGTGGTACTAAACCAGGTCAGTGTCTAATCTGTTCCTCCAAAGGGAATAATGCTCACCAGAGGAATCAAGCATTCTCGTTTTTTAAAAGTTACAAATTGTGATGCTCTTTGTCACATGCAGGTACAGGGGGACTACCAACAAGGTTGGAGACTTGGAGCAGTGGAGACTTATTGAATGTACAACACAGGTATGTAAGTGTGTGTGTGTGTGTGTGTGTGTGTGTGTGTGCGCACACATGAAGGTAAGCCAGGTTTCCAGCTCTGCCAAACCTACGCCCTGCATTTCTCAGGGGTTTTTCCTTTCTCCTCTTTCTCTCTCCCTGCATTGTTCCTGCTTCCTCCTGCTTGTCCTCATCCTCCTCCGCTTCTCACATTGCTCTGCATTGTGTCCAAACTCAATAGGATCACTGTGGAGCCAACCGGGGCCTGTTCCCTCCCAACTTGCACTAGTTCATGCCTCCAGTTGCGGCCAATCAGGTCAGACGAAGACTGCAAAAGGGTTGATGTCACTGTACGGGAATATGAGGGTAAACCCAGCTCTACATTTGAATCATTTTATTAGCACTATTCCTATTGCTGTTACTGATATTATTAATCAGATTTCACCCCAAAACCAGTGTGATTAAGTCAGAAAATTGGTGTTAGGAAATATAACTCAGACTCAAAACACATTTAAGATCAAGTCGACTTTAAAATATCAACTGAAAAATAAACATAACGCCTGCCTTTTTAATTGAAGAGACCATTTAGAGTAAAAATAAAATGGTTTTGCAAACAGTTTTAGCAGCTTGCAAGGCGGGCCACCATGGTAGAACGTGCACACAGGAAACACTGGTAAGCAACAGAGATTGTAGATTTAGAAGAGAGTAGATTTAGATTCAGTCTTTTTAATGTTACAGCAGTAATTCAGTGTTTCTTTTGTAAACCTGTGATGTTGCTGACAATAAACTACTACATTTAGAGTTAAGACACATTTAGACCCATTCGTTTAGTTTTGTACACCACAGCTATTTATTTTTTCACTGTCTACAGGGTGTCACGTTGCAATCTGGTGTTTGTGCAGTTTGATTGGACGCACCACGGGGTGGCTCCGCCCCACTAATAGAGTCGTGCCCCTGCAGCCCGACTCACCTGTGAGATCTGGTCCAGCAACAGCAGTCACTTCAAAGCCCTACCGAGACGCCTCCACAGAAGACCTACTGCAGGACAAAGCTCTATGTAAGTGTCCAGCATCTTTTATTTATTGCTCTTCTATTGTTCCCACCAATTGCTTCTATTTGTCGCTGACTTTTTACCCTGTACATTTTTAGTTTTACTCAGGAGAAAGCAGATCTGAGGCTCACTGCTATTCTGACAGATATTATTTTTGGCACAGATGGAGGCGATGCCTTGAAGTCTAAAAAACCCTCCATATTCTTTTCCATGGTTTTAAAATACTGAGTCATAGAGTTGAAGTGAGACAAGAGAACCGTAATGTTTAGTGCTACAGAGCTGCATTTTAACCTTCTAGTTTAGAGGTTTGTGATCATGACTTTATCTGTAATTGACACACATTTACATGACATATTTCATACTCCTCAATGACATACTGAGTCCATATAGCAAACTGTATTCCATGCAGCTTGATAAGGGCCAAATAAAACTGTCAATCCAACTCTGCTGCAGCGGACACCATGGCCTCCACCCTCTCCATGCGCAGCTACTCGATCCGCCAGCCCTCCTTCTCCAGCATGTCTGTGATGGACAGTGGACGTAGCATGCGCTCCAAGGCGCCTGTCTCCTCCCTGGCCTCTGCCAGCACCTTGTCTCTGTCCCGCTCTCTGTCGGTGGGCAACGGCCTCAACATTCTGGGCTCCAGCTTTTCCCTCAATGGTTTCGGTGTCGGGGTGAGCGACAAGGAGACCATGCAGTGCCTGAATGACCGGCTGGCCACCTACCTGGACAAGGTGCGCTCGCTGGAGAGGTCCAACGCTGAACTGGAGGTGAAGATCAAGCACCTTATGATTGAGAGGTCACCCAAAGGGCATGACATCGAGGGCATGATGGCCCAGGCACATGCCATCGGGCAGGAGGTCAGTGTTCAAAATGTCATTAGTGTTCAAATGCATGGTGTGTCACTGTGAGAGAAGATGCCCGTTATCACCCTCCTTTAGACAGACAGACTAAGTTTGTTGAGGACTGTGCTGCAGAGGGCTCAAAGCCCCTGCTGAAGCAAGCTGTTTTACAGATCCAGGATCTGTATCTCTGGCTGGATGGGAGGAGGGTGAAACATGGATTGAGGGGGTGTTCAGGGTTGTGTGCTATTGTGTTTTACATGTGATTTTCAACAACAAGTAACAGTATAGGAAGCGGGATTGTCTAGCGTTAGAAAAAGCGCACATCATCTCAAGTCCTCCAATGCCAGATTTTCCAACATGTCCCCGTTCTCCTCTCAGGTGAGAAAGAAGACGCTGGAGAATGCCCGGATCATGCTGGAGATTGATAATGCCAAGCTGGCAGCCGATGACTTCAGGGTCAAGTGAGTGTCACACAGAGGTTCTTTTCTTTTACTTGCCTGCGAGTGTTCACATGAGAGCGCCAGACTGCGAAGCACTGTGAATAAATGACCTTTCTGTCAGGCTGCGAAATAAGAGCCCCATTCCCACGGTGCTCGCACACACAGCTACCACCGGTTAGTGCAGGACGTGATAGATCGTGCGGGTCAGGGAGACATCATCCATTTCTGAGGTATCTGCAGTTGGCAGGGAGAAGCTGGAGGACCGGGCTACAGCCACCGCTTGTGTTTTTCACAATGTGTTGATGGTATGTTCCATGGTATGCTGTGGAGGGGTGATATAGCAATCGACAGTGATTTATAGCTATTAGCAGCCAAGTGTATGTGTACCCATATGAACGGTGCTGTTGTCCTGTGAAAACCTTGTAACTCCACTTTTGGTGAAGGGCTGAAGGATTACGTGGCCCTCTACGGGTGAGAAACTCATAAATGTGTGTGTGTGTGTTCATTCTGGGGTTGCATGAGTGTCTTCACGTGCTCGTGTGCGATGACCTATTTCCCCCATTATGTTTTCTACCTAGATGGGAGGCGGAGGCCGCCTTGTGCCAGTCAGTGGAGAGGGACTGTCAGGCTCTGAGGAGGGCGAAGTCAGACCACGACCAGCTCATCGCCACTCTCCGGGGAGACCTGGACAGCCTGAAGGAGGAGCTCTACTTCCTCAAGAAGAATCACGACGAGGTGAGATCCCCTTCCAAGGTTAAGGGCACGTCAAAACGTGATCAATGTGTGTTTACTCGTCGGCCTGATCACCTTGCAAGTTGTCAAGCATCATCCTGGGGAAAGGACATTGAAGTATAGAGGGTTCTCTGAGTACGTTTGCCTCGAAATGACTAAAAAAACGCCCAAAAAAACCATAAGATTGTAATACATTCCAATGCTTGTGTTTTCTATCAGGAACACATATGAAACAATAGGTTGACGCAAGCCAGAGCTGTGTCTGTTTGTACTGCCTTGCTAGTCAGGCCAGGAAGGTCAACAGTATTCACTATCTGAAACATGATAATGGACGTGTTTGGTCACACCCTACTTTTTGTGGTCTTGTGCTTATAGATACCACGATAACACACATGCACACACACACACACACACACACACACACACAACAAGATCATGCGAGCCCATCCAGCTGCAGACAGTGTGTGTGTGTGTGTGTTTGGATAGTCAGGTGTGGCGTCCAGGATGTGATTAGCTACACAGGCTCCAGACTCTATGACAAATTCCCACACTGCTCTGCTCTCTCAAGCCCTGACTGAGGAAGACAAACGGTCCAAAAATAAAAACACATGAATCAACGAACAAATTAGTGAACCGAAAACAATTCAAATAAAAAAAGAATATCGAGTATCGAGTGTTGATGAGGTGTGAGGTTCTACAACTCTGTAGCGCTGAACACAGTGTGTCCTTCCTCTTCTTCACCCTGTGCAGGAGATGGGCTCCATGAAGTTGCGTCTGGCCAATGAGCAGGTCAGCGTGGAGGTGGATGCAGCCCAGGGCCCCGACCTGGGGTCCATGATGGCCGAGCTGAGGGTCCAGTATGAGGGCATCGCCCGCAAAAACAAGGAGGATGCCGAGACTTGGTATATCAAGAAGGTCAGTCGCTCAGTTTTTTTTGTTTAGTTCTGTCTGTGTGATTTTTGGAATTCTCTCTTGAGTCAGCAGTATTTCTTGCTGTGTCTTTTATGTTTTATTCCATTGTTTTTATTATATATGTGCGAATAAACTAAACTAGTCAAGTCAATTCAAGTCAAGTTTATCTCTTTTTTGTTTCTCCAGGGAGTCACATGACAAGCCCTTCTGGGTTTCTTTGGTCTTCCTTGTACATTCTGTAAATTGGTTTCTTTTTATCATTTCATTTTTATTGTGCTAAATAAAAACAAAGAAAATAATTTATTTTGCCCTTTTATCACAAACAAGCCTCAAAGGACTTTGCAGGCCTAAAAACGAAACTCCTCAAATCAAATGGTGTATTAATAGATCACAGCATTCTACCGTGGCAGCCCACATAGTAAGATCATTACCCACCATGCTAAAAACCACAGCTGGAAAACAAACATGTACTGTTTGTACTGTACAGCTGGATGCAGTGCAGTCGGAGGTGAAGGAGAGCAACGAAGCGCTGCGCTGCGCCCAAAGTGAGCTCAGTGAGAGACGGCCGTTTCCTGCAGGTTCTGGAGGTGGAGCTCGACAGTCTGCGCAAACAGGTACACACACACACACACTCGCACGCACACACACACACACACACACACACACACCACCTCTTTCTCTGGCTATGATACCAACCTCTTACCCACATTACCAGTGACTGATATTAATTCAATATTGGATGGTGGGTTTGCATCATACCAGTCTTTTGGGAACATTGTACCTCTGCAGGGTGACGTTGTGATGATAGACCTAGCTCTTTAACCAGAGGACCCAGGTTCAAGTCCCCGGGTTGGCCAGCTTTCAAGTGTCCTTGAGCAAGACACTGAATCCCAACCAGCTCCAGGGTTGCTGTATCTGTAGGGGGGGCAAGCCAAAAGAGAATTTCCCTATAGGGATCAATAAAGTATTAACCATTAAACATTAACTACCACTACACCACTTCTTCGGAGGCCATTACCTCACCCCTTCTCTTCTGCACACTGCACACAATGTCAGGCCAACCTATAGGTGACAGCTGCTTTCTCTTGGTCAACAACGTTCAGAGCCGGTAGAATTGACACGGCGCTTCCATTCTGCTCCTATAGTCCATCAATATGACAGGACCCGGAGTCAGAAAAGCACAGGTTTTGTCTGTGTCACCACTAAACGTGTCAAAACAGATCATACAGCAGGTCGAGGTGGAGATCTTCAGTGGAGACAAAGATACCTCATGGTGTTTGCTCAACCTGATAGTTCGCCCACAATACTGAAAAGAGAGATATGGTGCTGCTGACAGTCCCTGCTCAGGTGGAGAGGTATTGCAGGTTGTAAATGGATGAGCTCTACCGGTAAACATTGGGGGCCATATTGGCTCTGTAGAGAACTGTGAGTAATGTATCGCACGTCAAAGTTATATTGATGCTTGTTTGAACAGTGATAACTCTTTTGTGGAGGCGAATGGGGCTACATGCTCTCCAGATTGGAGCGATGGAGCGAAACCCACAGCTTTCACCTTTCATGCATGCTAGCGTTCTGCTAACATGGCTGCCATTAGCGCTAATGTGGCCCGTGCTACTGCTTAAAGGTGCGATGTGCCGGATTTTTAAACATCAATTTATCATTGTCTAATTAATTGTGATGACTTGGTGTAGTTACCGTACATAAATAAGACCATGGTCAGGGCAATCAGTAGCCTCTATCTCACACCAGTGATATTCTCAAAATGAAGACTCTATGAAACTATGAAAAACTATGAAACTATGCAGTTAGAATAGTGGAACAGGAATAAAGTTGTGTATTATTTGCAAAGTAAAGACATTTTTTGTGCCCTAAAGCAATCCAGCAGATTCCCCACAAAATCTGACCCAGTGGCGCACAATGTAAAATGCAGTGTGGAGGCTGCCAAGGTTCTTGTCGCTTTACAGTAATTTCACTAATGTCTCAAAACACTTTAAACATGTAACACAGGTTTGCATTAACTTGAACATGCCATTTAGTGGTGATAGTTACAGTGGCAATTAGCAAAGCGGCTGAGTCGTTGTACGTGGTACTGTATCGTATGTTGTCGTTACCGACCTGGCCCTGTATGTGTTGCTGCCAGGTCGCTGTGTTGGAGGGCAACCTGGGGGAGACTGGGCATAAGTACTCTGTGGAGATGGACCGTCTCCAGGCCAGCCTGACCCAGCTGGAGGACGAGCTCTCTCAGCTGCGCTTGGACATGCAGCGCAACAAGACCGAGTACGAACAGCTGCTGCGCATCAAGCAGAACCTGGAGATGGAGATCGCCACCTACAGGAGGCTGCTGGAAGGAGAGGAAGTGTAAGTGGGTCCCTCATTCCTTCTATGTAGAGAACGTGTACAGAGAATGTCCATAAACTAGGAGAAAACTTCAGCTGTCATTGCAAGAACGTAGCATTTTAAAGCTTTTGATACCCGTTGATACTATTTTCTGCATTAAAACCATTAATAAGTGTGTATAGGACTCAAACTCAGCCCTACAAACAGCTTGTAGCTATGGTGAATATGAAGGTACAAGCCAACTTAAAGTGTCCTTAAAGATCTACGTAAAAAGTGAAAAAAGGGTTGTGTTTGGTATTTTGCTTTCTTAGAGTAAAACTGTTGTCTTCTTTTGTCCTACAGGGTGAAGGAAACACCTCCACCCCCGAAAAGTAAGTGCATATTATTTGACCTACTGTATTGATCAACAAAATGCCATTAAGGACCAAAAGTATTCACTTCTCCCTATAAAATGCTTAATACACTTTCTCCCTGTGGCAGAGATGGCAACTCTTGCATGATATCGTTCTGGTATAATACGGCTTGTTAGTTTTGGCCCAGCATTGGCCCATTTTAACGGGAATATGACCCGTTCTTGGATGGCTGTCTACCTGCAGTTTCCCTCGGGTCACTCTAATAGTATCATATTATATGGCACAACCTGTTTTTTTCATCTCAGCTGGCTTAGTATTGTTGTGTCTGAGTTCCTTATGTTACCCTCACACTCCCTGTGTATTATACTCCATTAAAGCTGCACTTAAGGCCCTGTAGTTTTGCTCTGTTTGTCCAAATTAAAGTCTGGCGTCAGTATGGACACTTCTCCACTCACAGGAAGTGGCAAGCAAGGTGGACTCACCAACATTATTGATACTATTGATACAATACTTTATTAATATTAATACTTGCTGACATTATCTATTAGTACTTTATTAGTGGTTCTTTACTTTCATTTGTTACCGTTCATCATTTTGTGCCAGAGCATTTTCCGTGCTGCCGTGCTACATAAGCAAAACTAATTGTTATAGTGCCAAGATAAGCACATAATTTGTAATTTGTAATCTGTGTATTGCAGAAGAACCTGATGTGAGGACCAGGAAGATCGTAAAGGTCGTCACTCAGACCATGATCAACGGCAAGGTGGTGGATGAGTTCAGCGAGGTGGAGCAGATTGAGGAGCGCAAGAAATGAGACCCAGCGCGTCCAGAGACGGAGCGGTAGCATCTAAAAATCACACCTGCCTGTTGGCCTGTGAATCAAGTCGTACCAGGACCCTCTCTCCTGGCGTCTCCACTACTCTGCTTCTGTCTTTTCATTTTAATGTCTCAAGTAAGAAAAATAAATACTGAAAAAGGAATAAGAGATAAAAGAAATGTACTAGCTTCAACATGTTGCTCCTTGTCAGCAGCATCACAAGTTTCTGTACAGGGGAACACTGTAAAAGAAGTCCAACTTCTGCAAAATGGATGAAGGAATTGTTGTTTGATCGTCCTCTGACATGATCTGATGGACTGTTTAATGTTAAATGATAAAGGAAATACCTGCAGATTGTGATGGCTGTTGTGGAAATGTGCAGGGCTGTAATGTAATGAGTAAGTCAATATTTGAGTACCGATATGTCGATTTTTGGGGGGTTACAGTAAATGTATTATCTGGAATTTGTCTTCATTAAATAAAAATACCGTCTCTGCTACTGTAGAGCTGAATTGGTGGATCACTGCCACTGAAGCAATGAAACGGAAGACAACATAAACCCAGGAGGGGAGGCCCGAACATTTTAGAGAGATTTGACCCCATTGAGAAACTTGGACCGATACGCAGGGAACACAATAGGAGGGAGAAACCAGGGAAACATATCATTCTCAAAGAAACCAAGAGGGCAGAAACTGCAAAACTGCAAGTGACCCAAATACAGTGGTCTCAGATGACAGGGCCTTTGTTTGTGTGTGTGTGTGTGTGTGTGTGTGTGTGTGTGTGTGTGTGTGTGCGTGCTACCACAGTGAAGAAGCGTGGTAGCGATGAAAAGCATGTCTCAGGTAGGGAGTGAACAAAATACTGATGTCATGAAAAGCCATTGTCCTGTCATTGTAGGTTACTGTGATACAAGGCCAGGTCAGTTGTTGCGCCAGTTAGAAAAACAATTGCCATGCTTCTCTGTTAGCCCACAGAATAAACTTGAAAATCCTGTCTGGGGTTTGTGTTCTCCAGGTGACACTTTTCTATGTGTCAGCTTAAAAGATTCTGCTGATTTTGACTGTGATCTCCCACGGATAACCTGAGAGTCCCTTCAGAGAGAAATCACTTTATGCTGAGTTGCTCTGCTGTCATTCCGGGATTTTCACCTGATTACTGAAGCGTTAGCTACTGTGGGAAGTTTCACAAAGGTGTGTGCGTGGGTTTATGTGTGTGCTTGTGAGCATGTGCACCTGTGTGTGTGTGTGTGTGTGTGTGTGTCTGTGTTTGTTTGTTGGTATACGTGCCACAGAGAGAGGATTCCTTAGAGCTCGTTAGGTGCAGCCTCGTGTCAGTGTGAATCTATTTGGTTGGTCCTCACTCCAGTGTGAGAAGATTTATTACGATCCAGTAAAAAAGATTCCCAGACACAGACATCACCTGATGACTTAAATGGCAGCATCAAAAACACACCAACATGAGTCATTTTCAACAAAAGACAAAAGAAGACAGTTTCATGATCTTTCCCATGCAATGTAAATAGGAGAAGAGGACAAACTGAGAGAAATAAAGTACATTCAGTAAAGCTTGAATCAACACAACAACTCAGTAATCTGTGATAAAAAAAAAAAGAAAAGAAAATGCCCATCCCCATTCAATAATATCTGTTTCCTCTGCTACTAGCCAACCAACTACATAGCAAGGCTAACTAACTAGCTAGCAATAACCAGCTAATGTTATGGTCATGCAGGTTTGGTGCAAATTAAATGTACCACTGGCCAGTTTCTGATCCAATGCTAATGGAGGAGAGCCTACATTTGTAATGGATGTGATTTAAAATGTAAAGTGCAATACAAACTCAATACATACATACGTAAAAATAAAGTTACTGAGATAAAAAAAAAATACTCAGAAAGCATAAGTACACAAAAAACTACTTAATTACAGTAATAGAGTAAATGCAATTAGTTACTTCCTGGTTGAACACTTCTTTATGAAACCGCTGTAACAGAGAAGTTGCTGACACTCACAGGCAAAGTGCAGCTCTTTCCATAAATATATATCAGATGATGTGTTAAGATGTGCAAAGAATAAATGTTTCTCACCAATCTAAAATACAGTTTAATAGCTGAGACCATGCCATGAGGTCATACACACTTTACAAGCACATTTTTAGAGACTCAGACAATAGTTAAAAGGAAGGACTATATGTAAGAAACACATATACAACAACCCCCCATCCAACTTTCAGAACTAGGACAGCAAAACTTCTTTATGTTCATTCAATTAAGATCCATCTTTGAATTGCAATATAGATTTAAGCCCCCCTGTCTTAGAGTGATTTTAATTTATCTAATATAACTTGCTGCTACTGGTGTCATTTCACCATCATATCATTCCATGTTTAGATTTACGAAACATCTGGACACCCGGAATAAAAATAGAATGAACGTTTTATGGTGTCTGTACTAGCCAACCGCTGCTGAGTCTGTATTTTGGTAGAATAGTGCCCCCTTGTGGTAAAATGGAGACAATGAGCATCTGCGTAGGAAAATTTGAGCACCCTTCCAAGGCATTTCTAATATACATAACCTAATTAAGTAATACAGAGAGAAATGTTGTCCTGTTAGGCCGACACCAACATCTACTACCATCATACCGGGTACATTGTAGCTTGCGGCCTGGTCTACACATTATTTCAGTGTTAGACTAATGCCTACTGTCTGTTAAGGCCAGGATGGATGGAGCAGTAGATGAACGAGTATGAATGGGAATCCAGCCTTTTTTGACCTTTTATTTCACAGTAGCAACAGTAGCTAAAAAACACCATTCAACATACACGTAGAACGCTGGTACGTTCGTACTGACGCTGATATGCCCCATGATGCAGTTTTACACCTTCAACTGTAAAAATAATCATCAATTTCACAAAAAGTAGGTAACAGAATAGCCTGAAAGAATGGCATGACAATCGTCAGAAGTTTAGCATCATTTTCACTTTTGGGCAGGTGAGACCGAGGTCCGTCGGGAGCTGTGATTGAGTCTCCCGGGGGTCGTATGCATGTCGTTGGTGCCGGGGGTGCCGCGCGTGCATATGAGCAATGGGAAATCCCGAAGAAGAGGATCAAACGGCATATCGATGTCGAGGAAAAAAAAAAAAATATCCTCGGTATCGCCTGCTTGCATCTTTTCCTGCACGGCGTCTTGTTTGTTTAAAAGCCACTTTGTACTCTGGAAATCACATCTCCTTTTGTACAATTCTCGTCTTGTCTGTGTCCTCTCGGTAAGTGGTATTTATAAAAACTTGTTTACTGACCCGCGGCGGCTAGTTGCGTATAACTCTAACAGGAATTATCGCCTACATTGTCCCCTCACCTGACGGTGGTGCGAACCCCACCTGGCCCGCAAGTGTCACTCATGACTGAATTTTTGCAGATGTTGCCTGTTGTCGGGAAAACTCAAATTCACAATTTCTGTGTGTGTTTGTTATTTGAACATTATAAAACGTAATAGAAATCAAAACTCATCGTGTGAATCTTCCTTTATTTCCCTCAGCAGACATTAGTAATGTATGTATACTCTTTCAGTATTTTACTCTTTGATTCAACATGCTGTGTATTTCCTTGGATCTTGAGATGAAGATGATGACTTTGTTTTGGTATTGTGCATGTCTAACAATTCTACAGAGTTGGATTTGTCAAGATAAAGCCCAAATATCTGGTTGGTTTGAGTTCCTGCATATTTGGGGCCCAGTTCTCCAGTAGCTAGAAACAGAAAGCTCTGCAACCCCTTTCTTTTATCTATCTAGTTTGTCTATTGCAATTGCATCATCATCATCATCATCATCATCATCATCATCATCAGCCGCAGCATCATCAGCTACAGCAGCAGAAGCAGGAGCAGCAGCAGCAGCAACATCATCATGTTCTGGCATCAAACATGTCAGTGACTTTTCTGCTGCATATTCTTACACAGCCTTTTTTTTTCACCACGACATCGTCGTCTTCAAGAGCCAAATTTAGCTGTGGAAGTTGGCAGGTCAACCTAACTAACCTGACTACCAACTAGCACTAGAGTGAGAGACAGACAGACAGACAGACAGAGACAGAGGGAGACAGACAGTGAGAGAGACAAAGAGAGAGATGCCACACAAGTTACATTTCAGCACCATGGGTAGCTCCTCTTACTCTTGTATGCTGCATCTCTTTCAGAGAGAGAGAGAGACAGGCAGAGAGAGAAAGACAGCATGGCATTCAACAGGCAGTCAACCATGGCTGTGTTTAAAAAGCTCATGTGGACTCACGTGCTGTTTTGTTTTTATAGATGCAACAACTCAATGTTCATTCATATTTTTTCATTTTTCATTTTATATTAGTTTCATTTTTTCATTTTATATTAGTTTCATTTTATTTTGTGCGTAAAACCATCCATGATCTTAGCCCATCTTAGAATATTCCCATGATACTTGACTTCAAACTTACATCTCTGCCACACAAGTCTTTTATGTTTTAATATAACTTGCAGGTAGAGAGCGCATGCGTGAGGGTTAAAGCCCACTTTTGCAGACAGGAGGGTGGGCCAGATTTTTTACTTTTTAGTTATTCATCTTTCTTCTTGTAATAAACAGCGGATCTTTGATTTAACACTCACGAGCCAAACTAACGTCAGCTCTTGTAATCCTCATCCTGTGTTTCAGTTAAATTAAACTTATGTCAATATGTAAGTTTCATACGGTTAAATCTTTGTTTGTAATAGTAATCTTTTATTGGTAGAACTTTTAAGCAATAATTTTGGTAGTAACGTTATAAGCGGTAGTTAGCAAGCGCTCTCTAACTGGCTAACGTTAGCTAACCAAGCTAGGAGAGCGTTAGCTTGATCTTGTTCTGTGATGGTTAGCTCACAGTAAGTTCATGAGCAGGGTTGGGTAGTAACGGAGTACTTGTAATGGCGTTAAGTAATCAAAACTTGTTTTCCTCATGATGATCACTGACTGGAGGTCATCAAAAGGTTTTATTTACCACTACATCCCTGGTGCTTTCTCTTCCATCATGTCATGTCATTCTCCACCATTGCCTTTCTCTCCAGGTCTATGTCAAGTCAAATTTTCTCTGCCATCAAATATAAAGCTCTTGACTATGTCTGCGAGGTGAGTCTGCAGCTTATGGATGTTACCTCAGCATTTCTACTGAATTGTGATTCTTGACTCCTCTTTCATACCATCTTCCCTCTCTGTCCTTATTTCAGACCACCACTAGTCTCAAGGTAACAATGAACTGGTTGGCGCTGCCGGTGCCTCATCACACCGGCAGCAGTGACCTTTACCCCCACACTGGTAACCTCCCTGAGGTCACCTACAGGACACCATGGATCAGAGGTATACTGGTTACTGACACAACCTTCAGAGCTACTCACTGTCCGTACTAATGTTAAGGGTAATAATGGGTAATTTATAGTCTTTTAACTCACAACATGTATGATATGAGTGATTTCTGATTGAAGGATTTGTATTGACTGACTGACCCCTTGCAACGGTATACTTGATGCATGTGATAGGAAATATGATCTCCACCTGCAAACTCTATGTCAGCGGATCTCTGCTAGACAACCTAGGAGGAATGGGCCAACCATCTAATTTGCTAGAAAGGTACTGTCCCTTTCAAACCGACGTTAGAATTGCACCCTTTTCCTTGCATTAGGCTAAATTGTTCCAAACAACGATCATTTCGTCATTCAGTCCTATAGTTTTGATTGTAGGTGGAGTGTCACTGTGGGTCAGGTGAAAGGGAATCCAGTAGAGGTGATACCCAGTTCCAATCCTAACTCGCAAGAGGACCTGGATGAGGCCTTTTGTCTCCTACAAGAGTCAAATACCAGTGATCTCTGTCAGGAATCCTTTTGCAAATGCACAACTGACCACATGTGCCCCAGAAGTCTGAATGAGGGTGAGTTATTAGCCGTTATCAGTTCTTATAGAATTTACTTATTTCATTTATTTTATTTCAGCATTCCTACATAAATTGGAAGCATGCTTGTTTTGGATATGTTATACTGTTCATACTGAGTCTTACTTCATGGAAATATGAAGATCTTCTTCTGCCAGAGGAGGTTGTGTTTGCTGATCATCTGCCACAGTTTAAGAGACATTTGCCCACGCTGAAAGCCAAGCTGTCCAGGCTGAGGAACCTACCTGTGGCCGACCCTCTGCTCAGCTCCACAGGAGACACCTTTTCTGAGGACACCATATTCAGGTGAAACATTCTCTTATGTCGGTATCCTGAGGTATTTTAATTTGACTATTTGTCTTATTCTAACAGGGTGCCTGCAGGTCCTGAAAAAGTCTTAAAATATCTTATATTATTTAAACTAAAGGCCTTATGGTCTTGAATACATTATAAACATTATTTGCCTACTCAGCCAGCCACCTTGCCAGGTAACCAGCCTCTGTTCAGAGGTACCTTTCCATTCATGAGGTCAGTTTGTTGGTAAAATCGTCGAAGTGGGTGGTCATTTTGGAATCTACCAGCTAGTGTCGCCAGTGGACAGAACTTAACTCCCCCATTTCTTGCTTTGGGTTAGTCAAAATGTTACAGCCTAACAGATCACCCCCCTTTCAGGCATTGTGCGTCTTATGAGACTCCTGCTGATGTTTACACCAGTGACATTCAGACCTGTTCAAACATTTATGAGGAGTTTGGCAAAGAGCCACTGATGAACGAAGAGGTAATCAAGACAGAACAGACAAAGGCAAAATACTTTGGTTGCGTCTGAAATGACTTTCACTTAACGCTGTTTATTTTCTCTGTAGTCTCTGCTGTTGCCTGTTGAACTGGAAATGTTCACACTCAACAGAGAAAACTGCTCCATTTGGGGTGTTACGAATGTTGCTCCTGAACTGATAGAGGAGCAACTTCCAGTCCTGGATGTGCTTCATAAAGGTTAGAGTGCTTATTTTAGAGCAAATGACAAATAGGAAAAGAGCAACAGCACTTAGAAAAGCCCCGTAACATAATCACATTTATTTCAGCTTCCCCTTCAGCTGCATTACTGGCAGTGGACATTTACCAGTTTGTCATATCAAAGGAGCCCACTGGTGACTCCAAGATGAATGGAGGCTTAACAGACTCCCAGTCAGCAGGTACAAATCACAGTCAGCATGCATTTAATGTAACTTCTCAATTGAGAAGTTGAGAGTTATTCAGTGAATAAAAAGTTGGTCATGATTGTTTACCTCAGCCAGGACAGCACAGCGGCTGGTTCATCTCATATCTCACCAGCCGCTTTTACTATTTTACCTGTCAACTCGATTTTTAGAAATGATGGATGGTAGACAAACTTACCAGCCACAGGTAAAATTGAAATATCGGGCTGGTGGCTGGAGGTAATTTCCCCACCCTGGCCTCAGCTATGCTTGAACTTAATTTCTCTCTAAGGACGCTTGGTGCTTCCTACTGAAATGGAGCTTGACCTCATTCTGACCCCGACACCCAAGGCCAGTCTAACCCGGCTCAGGCTGTCCACTTCTGAGCTCCAAGAGGAACAGTTGTCTCCAGTCTGCAGACGGTGAGTAATACCAGGCTACTGATAGACTAGATAGATGTGCTGGTGAGATTTAGTGTAGTGTAGTTTGTTTTCACAGTGAAAGAACATAGAGGGGAAGTGATACACAGAAATAAAATACAATGATAAATTAAAAAAGACAGGCAAATGTGTGAAGCAAGTGCAGATGTCAACCTACTCGCTGCGACATGTTATACTGGAAGGATGAAGGAACCATGAATAAACCCAAGTTCTTGTGCTGTTCATGGTTGTCGTGTAGATATTTAGTGTCAGAGAGAGATCAAGAGGAGATGGAGCTGGCCCTTTGGAAGGCAGAGAAGCACCCGACCTTTGTGCTAGGCTTTTTGTTGGCAGGTAATAGCCACATTTAGTTGTATAGTTTGTTTGAATGCATTCATCTTACTCATATAATTATATTGTAAGCAGCCCTCATATAACCTCACTGTATAGCATATTCCTGGTAAGTTGAATTAGTCTCTAACCACTGGACCACTATACATTACCCTTTAAGCTATGATAGATAGATAGATAGATAGATAGATAGATAGATAGATAGATAGATACTTACTTAATTACTTACTTACTCTTACTGACTTTATTGATCGCTGGGGGGAAATTCTTGGGTTGCAGCAGCAAACAGTATCACAAGAATGTACAAAATACAAAGGCAAGGTACAAAATACAAAAAACAAAGGCATAAAAAACTAAATACTAAAAAACCCCCCAAAAAAAACCAACTATTTATAAATAATGCATGACCATGATTAAAAACCTAAACTCTACTTTCCAACAGAGCCCCAAATACGTGAACCAGATTTCGAGTTCCAGCCTCTGTCTGCAGCCTTGAAATCACTAAAGATAAAGACAGAAAGTTTCGTCAGTGGCAAACTGCAGTGGCAGGTGGGGACCAGGGAAGCTAGAGGAGGATGTGTCCAGCTCCCCTGAGTTCACAGAGAGCATGAGCTCCGGGTTTCCCGACACCAAGGAGGATAAGATGGAAGACTTCACAACAATGTCCCCCCACCACCTAGCATGTGGGTACAGTTGGTTCTTTCACTTTCTATTGATTTGATATACAGTAGATACATCAAATCTGTTCTAGTTTATTAGAGGGTGAAATGAGGTGGCTGTATTTTTTCTCTTCTAGTTTTTTAGTTTTGAGTATATGAAGAGGATGTCTGTACATGCTCTATGATCTGATTGATGTAATTTTCATGAAAGATCAATTTTATTTTACTGTGTTTTTTTTATTTATAACATTCACATTCAACCCAAACTTCCCATTTGGCATCACAAGAGTCTTGTGCTTCAAGTTGAATTTTGGGATTTTTGCAGCAAATTTCCTATGTACACTTCCATGTCTTTGTCTCCAGCACCTCCGGTCCCAGTCAGTGAGGCCAGAATCAAATCCATCCTGAAGAATCCCTTACGCCCAACTCCATCATCTCACCTGGAGAAATCTGGAAATGCTGCTTCTCTTGCTGAAGCTGCCACAAGTGCTACCCCTCACAAAATAGAGGCCGTTGGCGATTCTTCTCAGGACACTTTCCCGGCGCACATCATCCCCACAAATAATGAGAAAGAAAACACTGGAACCTCAGTATTTTCAGCAGCTGCTATTACCAGAAATGCTGAGGGGGGCAGTATTGGAAAGATGTTTTCAGTGTGTGCAACAATCTCCTCCACTCCTATGGAGGCCATCAGCCACATAGGCAGAGGTGAAGGTGAGAGCAGACCAAAGAATACCTCTGATCCCAAGCAGGCCAGACCCAGGGACAACCACAGGAGTCTCCCAGTAGCCGGGCTTCCAGCAGAGAAGGACCTGGACCCTCTAACCACCTTCATGATGCTGAGGTCCCAGCTGAGTGCTCCTGTCCCTGTATTCCCTCAGACCTGCACTAGACCTCCAGGTAGACTTTGCTGCTGTAAAGATAATTAATTTTGAACCATTAGATTTTTTTATTGAGATACCACTGGCTTGTTTTAAAAATTGGTGAATAAGACATAAGTGTACACTTTTATCAGCACCTTTTTACAGGTCCACAGTCAGAGTGGAGGTACCCAAACTCACCAACCCAAAGTTACTTTAATCTACTTCACCTAGATACATTAACAGATAGGTTTTGGTCTAAAGGTCTAGAATTGCATTGTTAAATATCTGTAACCTCATCTTACCCTGTGTTATCAGTACCAAAGGTGAAGCAGCAAACGCCGCAGCCTTCTCCAGAGCAGATGCACGTGCCAGATAGGAGGCCTCTGCATTTGAGTGGTGCCTCTGCAGGAAATGGTGCCATAGAGCAGAAACCAGCCAGTCAGCCAATCAGTCAACCTGTCCCTCAGAGCAGGCAGGGCGGCAAAGTTGTACAGGTCCAGGCTACAGGTATGACACATTCACAGCACCATCAGTTCACCTACATCATCTACATCACAAATGAAAAGGATTTTGCCGAATGAGAGTGCCTTACAATGTGTGGCAAACTTGAATGAGTTCAGAGTTTGTTTTGTAACCCCCCCATGTTCCCCGCTCCCTTGCAGAGAGCCAGTGGCGTGCCTACTGTGAGCTGCTGGCCTTTGCTCAGCCCCGTCTGTCCAGGGCCAGGGAGCTGGGGCTCAACTCCCCAGCCTTGGGAGACTTCAGCAGCCTGGCCCCAGACCAAACCCACTTCCTCCTCAAGCAGCAGGAGAAGGAGCTCTGCAGGTCACAGGGACATGGTGAGGAACTAGTCCGAGGTGTCGTTTTGTGATGTTTCGTTTGAGCAACTCGGCCCCCGTAGTTAGCTTTAGTTAAAACATGTAACTGTTTAGTATGTAGGTATTAGTCCAGTAAATCCACATTCAAAGGTTGTGCATTTCCACTGCTGGCCTTTTTGTTGCATTGCAGATCAGGAACTGCTTTTCAACCAGGTGGCTCTGATCCATGTGCTGGTGACCGTCAAGGACCTGCTCTTGAAGTGTGACCTCAGCACTGCTGTGGGTCAGTAATAATATGACAGGCCTAAACGTTGTGTCATGCCAAAATGTTAACTCCAGTTTTGAGGATTTCCATGTTTTTATTTAATTCTGAGGTTTAAATAATCCTTTTGATTGCACAAGAATCGTATGGTAGGGTGGCCTAGTGGTTAGAAAGACACCCTTTAACCAGACCTGGGTTCAAGCCCCCATGTTGGCAAGCATCCGCCCTGCTGAAGTGTCCTTGAGCAAGATGCTGAATCCCTGCCAGCTCCTGGGAAGCTGCTTCCTAGCTGATCCTGACCTCTGAATTTCTCTTTTGAATCCCTGAAGGGAAATTTCCTTTTTTGCAAAAAGAGAATTTCCCTTCAGGGATTAATACATTATCGTTTTTCTGCACCTGAAGGTCTTTTGATGGAAAAACAGAATCAAATTAGATATATGCTACCTAGTGTTCACTGGTACAGTAGACCCTAATCAGTCAGTTGCACAGTGATCATTCAAGCTGTACCATTGCCCCACATTGATAGTAACACAAGCACCATAGCATAGTGATCTTCTCTGTATGTCGGGTTCTGCACCAAGACTACCTGGCCAAGGCAGCCGAGGCGTGTGCAGGGCAGAGTCTGGAGCAGCTGGTGAAGAGGCTGCAGATCCTTCTCTACGTCGGTCACAGGAACCAGGAGTCCAACCTCAAAATGCTGGAGCTGCAGGACCAGCTGGCCACATGGCTACACAGCAGGGAGGGACAGGACACAGTGGAAAAAGTCAGTGTCCTCTTCAAGAACAAAACTACATCAAGTCAGGTTTATTTAGATAACCGTTTATCATAAACAAGCCTCAAAGGACTTTACAGGCCTAACTAGGTCAGACTTATGAAAGGATTTAACAGCGAGGAGGACAAGGAGGAGCCTGTGTACAATTAATTGTGTGTCATCATGTCATTTTAGGTTTGCAGAATTCAGCAATATTGAAATATTATATTTTGGTTCATTTAAAATGCCTTCTGTAGCCGAAAATAGTCAAGGTATCGATGTAAGACGACAAGTAATTATGACCAGACGAGTAATTATGATAATTGTGATCGCAGCATCTAGCAAAATTATCAGGATTAACAGGGATTTAGCCGTAATCATGCAGTTCTACCTGTGTCTGTGATGTTTGTGTATTCATTCTTGAAAGAGCGACTGATACCGGTTGACGTGTCTTGTTGTAGGCTCTAGTCATTATAGCAGTCGACTCTGACGATGCCAGAGCCATGCTCATCACAGGACTGAGCCAAGTGGCTGGTAAGCAGCTCTTACAAACACCAGTTCAACTGCATGTGGTGACTGATAGGGTGATGAGCTCATGTTGATCTGATAGTTAGTTTGTGTGCGTGTGTCACACAATAGTCATCTTTTACATTTTCTCACTGTGCTGACTGCTAGTTGAAATAAACATTTCCTCGTTTGGAATAAAGAATGCAGTTGACTGTAATTTCCCACAGCGTTCATTATCCCTTGTGATTTTCAGATACAAATGGTGCTCAGTGTAACCTGTCACGAGCCAAAGCAGCCACTGTAATCTAGTTTGTCACTTTTCCTGCGCAAACACCAAAGAAAACATGTCATGTAAGTTTCATACGGTTAAAGATGTTTACATTTTGCCGTCTCAGGTGCAGCTGTAACTGCAGCGTGTCCCGAGGACGTCAAGACTAAACTGAACGGTGCTAGGATGCTCAACAGGTGTGCTTGTAGTGTCTGCATCGTGGAACATATTCACTTGTTTGGCAATCTTCTGCAGTCATTGTAGATTGTACTGCAAGTAGCACCAGAAATGGTAAATGTTTGGCATGTTGCAGCAAAATATTCAGTGTCCTATTGAAGAAATCTCTCCTCTTTCACCAGCATGCATGACAGTGTGTGTGTGGTGGTGTGTGGCCAGCACATAGGCGCCGACTTCCCCTGGCAGTGTTTCTCCCTGGTGGTGGAGTATGACCATTCAGGCCAGTCGCCATGGGCCGCTGTCTGCAGAGAGAGGAGCATCAGCCACCTCACCTTCCACACCGTCCTCCCCAACGCTGGTCAGTTATCAGGGAACACTCTTCGGTTTACACTATCGTCGGTTTTTGGTGAAGAGTAAAGTGATGTTTTTGTGTGTTTGTGTTCCTCCAGAAGAGAGCGAAACAGCCTCTTCCCTAGAGCGGAGTGTGCCCTATGTGTTGATTGTGACGGAGGGACTTCTCAACTGTCCACTGCTGCTACAGATACTGGAGTCAACGTAAGCCTTCCCATTCATTCAGTCAAGTCTCATCATAGTGGTCCAGGTGCATAGAGATGGCAGACGCCTGGATTGATGTCATTCGAATCTTCCCACAAGTGTTTCCAACCTGACATAAAGTGTATTGTGTGTGTGTGTGTGTGTGTGTGTGTTGTGCTGTAGGTATAACATCACCGTGTTAGAGAGGAGCCACTCTCCGTCCTTGCAGATGCTAGGAGGGAACCCATTGCTATGCTGTGATCACAGTGGACGAGAGCACCGCCATCATCATTCAGGTTTGAGAGGAACTGTAGCCTAGAGTAAGATCATCAGCTGGAATCCTGAACTGGTGCAAACAAATACACAGACACACACACACACACACACACACACACACACACACACAAAGCTGCTTTGTAATTGGACTTCTTTGTTCATTCTGTTTGTCTCCCCCTGCTGAGTTTCAGTGGTATTGCATAGAAACGCTGAGCTCACACAATAAAATCTCCCTGTGAGATTTCATTGTGTGATGAATCTCAATTTGTGTGTGTGTGTGTGTGTGTGTGTGTGTGTGTGTGTCTAGGAGCAGGAGGAGCTGTGCCAGGAGCGGGCCTGTGAGGGGGTGGTGATGAGGCTGACCGCTCTGTCTCTGCAGTACAGCTGCTGCTGGCTCATCCTGCACTGCCCAGACAGCCAGGGAGGAGGGTCAGTGTCCATGTACTCATGCACACACACACGTTCATACAAAAGCAAACGGACCTGCATGCAGAAACACACCCAAAAAACAAACACACAGACATATACACATACACATTTTAGGCATTTAGCTGACATTTCGCTTAAAATGTCTACAACCACACACAAACACACACATAATGTCCACAAAGGCTCGCCATTCCTGCTTGTGTGTGTGTAATGGCAGATTGTCCAGCGAAGCCTTCAGCAATCTGGTGTTGGTATACTCATCACTGGTGCTGTTCGGCATGAAGTCAGAAGACCTAGACGTCAAGGTACAACTCATCCATGATGTATTTTCCTACCCTGACTTAAAAGCTGCTACGTGTAGAATATTAACCTCAATATATCATTCTCAAATAAATTTTGATAGCATAGTATAATAGCTGTAGAAAAATGAGACCACCACCAAGGAAGTGCCTCAACCAAAACCAAAACTGGAAGTAATTTTAAATGAACAGCGAATTAGTTCATTTCTGGCAAAAATCAAGATGAGAACAGGTTACCATGAAGTAGTTAAAAAGAAAAGAGAAAGACTCACACAAAAACGCAAATCACCAAAAAGTGATGATCACATGATCTCAACAGGGTGGGAAATGGCTGGTTAGTCTGTCTATTCTATTACATCATTTGGAGGTCCTACTCAAATCTAAAAATCTAGTTGTCAGGGTTAGTGAATCAGTGGGCAGGTAGGGGGTTCAGTGCCTTGCTCAACGACAAGTGACTGTAACTAGGGCTGTTATGAGGATCGAACCTGTGACCTTCACAGGGCAGGGCAGTGAATTGATGCTGACAGGGCAAAAACAGGCTAGCTCCCTGCCCTGTCTGTCAGGTGCTGATAGAGTTGGAGGTGGTGGAAATCGCCAGGTGGATCAGCCAGATCTGCTTCCACAGCCTGACAGCCAGCGACAGGGCCCCTCTCAGCTACCTGGACAGAGACTGGCTGGCTGTAATGCCCTCAGAGGTGACCACCTGCATCACATAGGGGGGGAAAATAAGTTGGAAGGAATAGTAATTACTTGATTTTGTTGTTTAACACTCCCGAAATAACTGTCTGCAGTACTGATGCAGGGTTAATGCAATGGGGGGTTGTGGGGTGGGGCGGGGTGATCCAGCGCTAAAGGATAGCTACGGTTTAAACAGCCTGTCATGTGCCTGCACCATAACAATACTGTGGATGTGGATGCAAACATTCCTCCACCCCAGGGTGATGTGTGTGCATTTCTTTTGATATCCTTTGAATATTGAGCCTTTGGAGATGAGTTAATGTGCTGCTGTGTGTGTGTGTGTGTGTATGTATCCCTTTCCTCCCCCGCTAGGAAGAAAAGTGTCTGTTGCAGTTCCCATGCATGAACCCGCTGGTTAGTCAACTAATGCTGAGAAGGGCCCCATCCATGCAGTGGCTCATGACGGCCTCGTTCTCTCAGCTGGAGGGGCTGCTACCTGAGGTGCCACACAAAGTCCTCAAGGTAACCTGGCATACAAAACCACACCTGATCTAGTACAGCCATGTGCAGTGTTGCAGCATTGTTGGCTGTTTCCTGTCATTGTCCCGCTGTAAACTCACGGAAACCAGATAGATCTAATGTCAGTGGTTCTCTACCTGGGGGTTGAAACCACCCCAGGGGGCTGCAGGATGATTTTGGGAGGCAGGAATATTTATAATAGACAAGGTTAGTCATTCATATCATGCTTTAACCTTGAATGCCTTTTTCTTTTGAGATAATGAATATTTGCAATCTCTAGGTCTCTTTCAATAATTGAACAAAATAGCCTGAAAACAGAAAAAAACAATTCAATTGTAATCTATACCTGCAACAAGTAGGCGCTGCTTCATTGTTAGGGGCTGTGAGCAGAAAAACGTGAGAACCACTGTCTTACTTCGAGTCCTTGAAGGATGACTGCTGTTTTTTTCATTCAATGTTCAGATGGTTATTCGGCCTCAGAGTGTAAGAACCTGGTGATACTGCAATACATGGTTTGGTTCTCTGGTAGTAGCCTCCTAAACATCAGCAAAAATAAGCCAGCACTAATGCTAAATGAATGGGGGTCATCAGGGCAGGTTTCAATGATGATCCACGATTATTTTAGGTGATTTGACAAAGAATTACATAGCATGTCACACCGCATTAGCCCACCAGTGTGCCACATTCTCATTTGGTGTCTTTACCATAAACTACACATGGCAAATGTCTCTATGGCTTTGTATCCATCATATGGGGCAGTGCAGTATTTAATGGCCTGGTTTTAGCTTTTCAGTGACACCACCTCCTTGTACAAGCTGACCTCAGACCCCTGCCAGCCAGAGTCATATGCAGCATTCACCCAGAAAGACCACTGTCCACCAAGCAGTCCCTGGACGCCCAGCACAGACCTCCAGCACGCACACTCCAGCCCCCAACCAGAACCATTCGGTACCGACCACGCCGCCAGCTTCCTGTCCCACTCCCCCAGGGCTGGGAGTGTAGCAGGCAGCTTCTGTGAGCAAGACCCGGGCATGGCCATGCAGGGCGGCAATGCAGGTTTCCCAAGTTGACCCTGAGTTGCTTCTTTGGCACCCCGGACCCCCATTTCCAAAAGAGCTGGACCAGCAACGATCCATGGAAAGAGGAGGAGGGCGAGAGGGAGGAGGTGAAGTTAGCTTGCTGGAGCAGAAGAGGGGGGACAGTGGGGAAAGTTGTAGAAAGAGGAGGAGGAGATGAGTGGATACAGAGGGCCCCAACACACCATGACCCCTACACCGAGTACCTACACACCACCGACGGCAATCCCTTCGAATTGGAGTCCACATTCAGTTACCGTGACAACCGGCAGCAGCCAGCTTGCTCCAGTGACAGTCAAAGGTTCTCCTACAGTGACCTTGCATATCCAGGTAGCCACTGCATTGCCCGTGGTCTGAGCTCCCCTACAGCAGCGGTGCCATGGGGAGGAGGTTGCAGTGGCAGTGACAGGCACCTACAGTAGCAGAGGGACTACGAGCATTTCCCCTCGCTATGGCTCCAAATGCTGGATGGGAGGAGAGAGGAAGAGGAGTGGAGAGGTTGCAGGCATGGTTGAGTCAGGTGAATAAGAGTTGAGTTAAAGGTTGAGTTAAGTGGCTCGTTGGCGACCTTGCTTTTTACATGTAGACAGGACTACCACCAAATCGTCTCGTTTCTCTGTATGTCTGTCCTGCTACATGCTAACATGTTAGCATACAGTATGTTAAGAGCCCATAAGCAACTAGCATTACCTAATGTAAAAAGATAGACCTTTTAGTAATCCAAAGTTGGTGTTTTCTGCCAATCCTCTCGTCACATAAAGGTTAGGTTGACCAACAGGCCAGTTTTTTTACTCAAGTGTGAAAGGCGTAGGCTTGGTTTTTGACAGATATATTTGTTCATGTTTGTTTCGCAGCGCTGGCACCACTGAAGAAGAAGTTGAGCTATGAGAGGGTGCCTGGCAGAAGTGATGGACAGACCAGGCTTAAGTTTTTCTAGGCTATGTTCCTGTAGCCTGGAAAATATTTGTAAATACAAGTAGACAGTACACCTTTAAATGAGTTGAATTTAAATTATCAAATTAAATAAGTCAAAGTTTTTCTAATGATTAAGTTCTTAATTTAGGTTTTTCTTTTGCTTTAAATAAAATTGTAAATTAACAATACCAAACTAAATTTTGGATTTGTCTATGAATTTTTCTTACAACATAACTTAACTTACAACATTTTAGATATTTATTCCAGTTGCAAAGGATCAGCAGTGCTTTTGTCAAGAAGCAGGTGGATGCCCAAAAAAAAAACTAAATTGAATTTTTACACCATGTTATCAAGCTTTGTGGTCAATTGCCAAAGGAAATCTTTTGAAGAATGTTTTGAATAAACACAATAAACAGTATATCTGGCCAGATTTGTCAGTTTCTTTACTTTATTATATGAATTATTAGGTGTACTTATATATTTGAAATATCATTATACTTTAATAATAACATAATTTATATCCAAATTAGAATTTTTACAAACAAGATTAAACGCCTAGATAGATTACTACTTTATTTTTATTTTTATATATATATATATACTGTATATAAAGAGTGTGCTCAATATTGCAAAACAAATTCTAATTGTGGGTTGGGGTTGGGGGTCTTTCCCAGCTAAACTGATAAAGTGTGTCTTATTTTAGCAGCTCAAATGTTAGTTTTTTTTCATTTAGTGCAGCAATCCCCTTATCGGCGTCTCTCAGCATGTGGAGAGAGTGCTTATCTTCGCGAGCCAGCAGAGTGAAGCCAGCTCCCTCAGGAATGATCCCCAGACAAAGACGGCCTCGGGGACATCGACTCAGAGCCTCCCTGCCTCCTCTCCTCTCCTCTGGCCATCCGCACGCTGGCTAGCACCATCAATAACCCCCTCGCCTTTTTTTTTACACCGCATCCACTCTCTCTGGCCTCACCGCCTTCCAACCAGCACAGGCTAAACAAAAAGGCATCTGAAATGGTCGCTTTTTAAAATGGCACGGGAACAAAAGCTGCGCGCAAGATGGTTAAAGGGGTCTCCACACGGAGGCTAGGTAAACAGCAGTGTAATGGTGCAGTAATTGCCCCCTGCCATACTTTGGCCCTGGACTGAGTAGGACAGGAGATATATTGTGGGAATTAACAGGCTGTTTAAACCACAGCCATCCTTTAGAGCTGGATCCTTCTCTCTCTAAAGGTCAGACTGCTGTTATCTGTAATCGCAGGCAGCAGTTAACTGTGTGTCACCTGTGTGTCTCCTCTCTATCGCGGAGGGAAATCAAATTTTCACAGCAGCAATAAACTTGGGACACAATAAACAGCCACAATAAAAATGTTCTAAGAAAAGCTAATGAGTAAATAAGACGTCCTGTACAATCACCTGACCTCTTGACCTATAAAAACACGGTAATCACAATGAATCATTTCTCAAAAACCAATACCCCCTTTTTTTTTTTTAACTCAGTTGATATTTCTTATTGAAGAATACATTAGAACTGATACAAATTTACCTTTTTAGATTTTAGAGAAACGCTCGTATGAAATTGAAATATATCTGAATGTCTTGTTTGCACACCATGTTTAAAACAGGTTTTCTCATATTTGCCACACCATATATTTCATTTCAACATTAACACATGCATGCTCCTAATACACAGAGTGAATTGTTTTGGACTTTTAACAACTAATACAAGATAGTGACTAAATGAATGGTCCTCTATGTGTTATTGTCGCCACTGCTAGTGCTTTAACTTTGAAAAAAATAATTTTGTTTTAAATGAAACGAGTTCTTGGTAGTGGACTTTTGGACCCGACTGCAGTACATACAATCATAAGATATTGCACAAGTCCTTATGCACATAGCCCCATATGCAGCATATAAATCTAGAAACCTATGGAACATACCTGTATACATGTATTGCCCAGATATATTGACATACACACTGATGAAATATTTGTATCGAGGCTATTCTGTCATTCAAGCCTCAGTACCATGTTTTGGTTCAGTGACTTGTAGAGACCGGCTTAAAGAGACAATCGTTCATTTTGCTGTTTTTGACAATTTGCTGACACATATTAAGACTGGCAATGAAATGCTATGCTTCATTAGATATTTCCAAAGTGGTGTGTTGATCAGCTAGCTGGCTGGTTCTACTACTGCCATGACACAGAAATCATAGCAGGGTGTCCGGCGTCTCCACCTGGGCTTGCTGGTGTGTTGAGGGGCATCACACTGGCTGAAACGCTCTGCTGTGAGTGTGTCTGCAGACCCGAGGCCTGCGGTGGAGGCTGGACGGAGCCAGAGAGCCACGGAGCCTGGCCTGCAGGTGCAGCCTCTTGGACGTGCAGCAAGGCCCATGAATGGCCGATTCAGAAGCGGCCCCCACCGGGGCCCTGTTCTCCAGGCCCGGGGCTAATCCCGGCCCCTAATCGGATTATGTAAATTCCTACTCCACACAGAGAGACTTTTATGGAAGGCTGCGTCTTTGAAACAACACTTGAAGGGTGTAAAAAGAACAGTGACAATTGGTTAAACTAGACGTTGGGTTTTTTGATCTGAAGGGAGGTTGAAAGTGGGAGGCAGAGATAGAGCAGGAGAGGAGGGAGGGTAGGGGAGAGGAGTTGGAGAGAGGTGGCCCTCCAAGCCACAGGACCCTGCTCTCCTCAGCCTCGCTCTAATTTATGTGTGGCCCTTGGAATGGCTCAACAAGATTACCATAGTCATAACAAAACCCATATTGTTCGACTGTCAATCTGGATATGGTATTTTTACCTTTTGTGGTCCAATCAGGCTGAATTCAATAGTAGTGGAGGCAGTGATATCAAGGTCTTTACCACGGGGGGGTTACCCATGGCTAATGTCTGAGGCGTAGAAAGTGTCCACAGCAGTGAGGGAAGGTAAACGTCTCAGTTTCACTTCAATGGGAATTTATTTGTCACCTTTAATGCTAACCTTCAAGGATTAAATGAGCAATGAATCATAAAAGCTGCACAAATAGTCCCTTAAAGGAGCTGCCGACGTGTCCCGAGTTCCTCCCAAGTCGCACAGAATTACCTGAAAATCATCAACAATTTATTATGGTCATTACTCCTCCGAGCCCCCCGGGTTGTTTCTTTGTTTAAAAGATAAATACGCCCTATGGTAGAGAGTGGGTGTGTGTGTGTGTGTGTGTGTGTGTGTGTGTGTGAGGGGTGGGGGGGGGACACCTCGGCCTGGTGTTAACAATCACTCTCCAGTTAACACCAACCTCACACAATGCCACCGACCGGAGCGGCTCAACGACAGCACACGTCACACAATAGGGTTCACCCTGCTATAAAATGTGAGATGCGAGCATGCACCAGTCTTCCCCCTTCTCTCCCCCGTCTCTTTCTCTTCTCTCTCTCTCTCTGTCTCTCTCTCTCTCCCTCCCTCTTACTCTCTCTCCTTCCCTCTCTCTCTCACACACAAGGAGCTCTCAGAGAGCATGAGAAGACAAGACTGAGTGGACATTCACACAGCAGCAGTGGACTCTGATGACTTTGGGAAGACAGACACTCTGCAACTGATATCTCTGCACGTCAGCACACAGGTGAGGATTTCGTACTATGCTGAGGTTGATGTTGTTTCCTGTGTTTTTGCTTTGGGCAGAAAAAAAATAATATCCTTCCATCCATCCAAGGCATGTAACAACGCAAAATGTCATATTGTGGAGGTATTGTGTGCTCTGCTCGCAGTGGAGGTGTGATGCTTCGTGGGGAGGGAGGGGAGAGCGAAATTGTGTTGAGAATAATAATTTTCTTTTTTCCTTTATTCTACACAACCTTTATTTAACCAGGCAAGTCATTCAAGGACAAATTCATATGTACAATGGCAAAATGCTTCTTGGTGTAAAGGGAGAAAAAAATATAGAAAATATGATAAATTATTATTATAAATGAAAATAACACGGAGACAAGATAAGAGGCTTTAGTTTGCAGAAGGCAACAGAAAACATGTTTTAAAATTGTAACAATTAAAAGTTTTGTCAGTCATTTCTGAACAGTATGTCTCATGTTGGTGTTCACGCCACAGCATCCTCCCCATCACAGACATTAACACCTCCTCCTCCTCTCTGCAGTCAGCCGCCCAGCACCATGACCAGGAAGGTGTTCACCAACACAAGGGAACGTTGGCGCCAGCACAACGTCAACACCGCCTTCGCCGATCTCCGCAAGCTCATCCCCACCCACCCCCCGGAGAAGAAGCTGAGCAAGAACGAGATCCTGCGCCTGGCCATGCGCTACATCAACTTCCTGGTGCAGCTGCTGGAGAGCCAGAGCGGCCAGCCGGCCTCCGGATCCCCCACGGCTCTGCTCACCTTCCTCAGGGGCAACGTGGAGCTCCTGCACTCTTCCCCCCACCCTTGGGCCCTGACCAGTGACACCGACCCTCCCTCCCCTGGATCCAGCTGCGACAGCTCCGAGGCCTGGTAGAGCACTGCCGCAAAAAAAAAACGGTACCAGCTTCCTGGCGTGGACTCTCTCACCCGTGTCCTGGGGTGAAACCTAGCTTGTCTCTTCCCACGACTCCATTTTGCATTTATCACCATTGCGCACAAGGTTTTGACCAGAGTCAATGCAGAGGATACGATATTGTGTGATGTTTGTGGATTCCACGGTACACTCTTGGCTGAAAATGTGGACATAACCACCATGCCGATCGGTGTTGAAATGTATTTGCAGGTGAAAAGGCTTCGGGAGCCCGTGTGAAAATGTATGTGTGTTCTGCATGGATGTGTAAAACTTGGATGTACAGTATTCCCTTCATGTCTTCGTGTTAATATTCCTTGTTGCTGGCTGGAACTAATTTAGGTTTTGCAATAAGAGGGCGTTTTGCCACTGAGGAAAACGGAGGGGATTAAGGAATTTCTCATTTCAAGCAATAGTTTCACCGAGGCATTTGAATAGATAACGGCTCACCCAATTCACCACGGACTGCAATCGTTTCGAAATAGCCAAGGGCACTTTTTTGTCGACGTGCTTGATATGTCACGAGGAGTCGAAATCTGACCTTTGTTTTTCTATTTATTTATCAAGGTTGTGTCCGTGTAGAATAACCTGTTCTGAGAGAGCGTCCTGTCAAAGCGTCGTCTTGAAGCGTCGTTTCCCACAACTTCAATTTAATAATGTCCAGTTAACTTGTTGAGTCGCCATTTGGGATCCCTACAATTTGGCTGAGGAATTTCTGGCAAAACTGACAATCCTCTGTGCGTAATCGTTTGCTTCAAAAGACAATATCGTCTTCTTGTTTAAATGTATATTGCTTTGCTCTTTTTGTACAATAAGCATGTCATATAGCCAAAGATTATGGATTGATTGTCTGCTGTCAAGACTATTGTGCTGATTACCTTCCAATACCTCTTTTGTAAGTTATTTTTGTTTGCCTGTGAATATACAGTATGTTATTTATTTGAACTATTTATTTAATAAATAATTTGTTAATAAACCATTTTCTGAATCTCTTCTTAAAAATACGTCACCCTGCCATGGTACATTTGAAAGGTTTTTAATTGTTACATCACTACAGAGCACAAAACATCTTTGAGCTACCTAGCATTGATTTTCTCTCTTTTTTTGCCTCACAACAGTAATGAAAGTATTTCACCCAGTATGTGAACCAGCTGAGGTTAAACGTCCAGCTGCTGCCAGTGTGCAGACCCTCTTTGTTTCTGCTCAATGGGCCCAATGATATTCGGCCACTACAAGTCCTGTGATGACTGTGTAGACAAGGCTGACCTCTTGCTCTCTGTCCACTGACCAGAGGCCAGTGAGAGGAGAGGAGAAAGCACCCGCTTAACTTGTGACTCCTGGGTCAAAGGTCACCCCGGAGTCAAACACTGACCAGTGGGCAAAAATGCAGATAGAGCCAGTTCAAAATGTCACTTTGTTACTGTACACAGATACAGGGTGTACTAATACTGTGGTCAGTCCTATCAGTTTGATGGAAGGAAATACTTATTAAATATTTGCAGGAAATACAGTGACAGATTCCAACAATTCATTCCTATCAGATTCTCATCACCCATAAAAAAAGATGTATGTACAAAATCTTAATTCCCAATGAAATGGATCCATTTGGTGTTGAAATCTACTAAGAAATAAAAACAAAACATGAACCGAGGTGCCGAGATCAGCAGAAGGAAATGGGCTAACTTGTTTTTGTTTGCACCCGTTTCCCTGTTTGCCGTGATGTCATCAGCAAAGAGGCGTCTACACTGAGGTCACACATTTACACGTCTGATCGCCCATTGTGGCCGTGGAAACGTGTCCCGTTTTCTGCCAAAGCGCTGCAACGAACTGAGCTGAAGAGTAAACAGTGAGTCGGTTTAGGGTTTGCGGCGCTTTCACCCCGGCTATTAAACTGGCTAATGGTGTGTAAACGGAGCAGAGGGCAGCTGGACACACTCACTGAAGGCTTGTGGGAATGGACAGGTGACTCCTTGTAATCCTGCACAAATATACCATGAAGCACATTGTGCCGGGAGAATGATGCTACTGCACAACCCACTGCTTCTCCTGCAGTTTGCACTCAAATGCAATTTCATGGTGAGTTGCATTAGCCAAACTCAAAATCCCAAATGTCATGTCTGTACTTTATGGTAGTCTGAGGAGAACACAGTCAAACGGATGCTGTTTGTATTTAGGTAAATGTGAAGGTGTAATTTAGGCTTGCTAATGTTCAACAAATTGTCATCTGAAATTGGATAGGGTGGCATGTGACAGCTTTGGCATACATCCTGTCGAGCCGTGAAACGCATCATTGCCCGTTTGTCATTTTGCTGATACACCTTATTTACAGAAGCCACCCAATCACAGGACGGGTATTACTTTGACCTTAACTTCCAGCAGGATTATGAAACTCTGTATTCCAAATAATAACAAAATCTGTACGCTTCTCATCTCCTCCGCCAAGTATATTTGCCTGATTGCCTATTCTCTCCCAAGTACGTGGGTAATCGTCTATTGAGAGCACATTTCCTTATCAGCGTCTAGCACACTGTCTGAATCTGTTATCACAATGGGCCAGATCAGTGCAGGCAGCCCCTCGCTCTCCCGGCTGAGGCGCCCATGAAAAAGAATTTCTGGAGCTGGGTGCCAACCGATAGGCCCTGAGCTCTTTATCCCCTTAAAGCCAATTCACACTCTGCATGTTTAAATATTTCAGCTCAACCCCTGCCCTCCACTCCAACCCCTCCTTCGCCTTTTCTCTCTCTCTCTCTCTCTCTCTCTCTCTCTCCATTGCTGCAGTCATTCCCTCCATGCGTCGACTGCCAGAGCCAAACCTGCAGCCTGGGTGGGTGGGTGGGATGCAGGTGCAGGGCTGGTTGGAGGGTGTGTGAGAGAGGAGGGGAGTCCTCTATTGTTGGGCTGGACAGCACCCTCTCTCCTCTGGAGCACTCCCTGATGGGGGAGCACTCCCTCCCTGATGGGGGAGACACTGACAAGCCCACGTCCTAATCTGATTATGTAAATATCTACTTCAAAAAGCAACACGCTGTAACCCTCACCCAGTGGTGGGGGGGGGGGGAGAGAGAGAGAGAGAGAGAGAGAGAGAGAGAGAGAGGAGAAAGGAAGAGGAGAGGAAGCACCGATGAGAAAGATCAGCACCAGGAATGGAGAGAGAGAGCTGGGGAGAGAGAGGGGGAGGAAGGTTGAATTCCCAGGAATATCAGACATCTCACTATAAATTTGAGGTCCCATAAAATAAAAAAATAAAAAAATAAAGCATGGAGCACCCAGTGGCAACAAGTTATACTCAATCATTCTGCGTTTCTGTATGCAACACACATGCCACCGTTTGTTTACGTCTCCTCACTTCCCTGCAGCAGGGGAGGTCTCCGCAGACACAGCACACACTTACACAGCGTGAATGGCTGCTGACTCCCTTGAACGGGGCATTGAATTCAACATTCAAACACTTATTGTTTTTCCAGACGCTCCTGAACCCGACGTCAAAAGGAATCTACAATGTTAATGAGGGGGCCAAAGTGCCAAGACGAAGATTTAGAACGGCCTTGCAGTCGGAGGTGACATTTCCCAGGAGCGACACAGTCCCACTGCCACTGGTTCCTAAAGGCTGGCAGACCCTGAGCATTCACAGTGTGTTGACCCCTGTGGCCCCGGTCCCTCGCTGAAATCAGCTGCCTCATTCTACTAGCAGGACTACTTCAGAGATATTGAGAAACACATCTCTCTAATGCACAAGCACATACAGTCCTGGCCGAGATTATTGGCAGATAATGTACAATATCTTCTCAAATAATTGGAAATTGAAACAACTTTTGGTCTGTTTTATTTAACAGCACATGTACAAACAATAAGAATACAAATAAAGCCAAAATCTTTTATGGCTTCAAAATTGAAAAGTTGTATTACAGTTGAATTAAACTGCAAATGAGAATCTATTTACTTCAACAAAATTGATATGAATTGTTCTCATTGGTGCCGATTATCATGGGCACTTTTTTTATTCTTATTGTTTGATCATGTGCTGTTGTAAATCGATAGATGAACGTGTGAAGACTAAAAGTTGTTTCAGGTATTGTACATTGTCTTCATAAAAGAGTACCAATAACCTTGGCCAGAACTGCACATGTACACACAGGTTGAGGTTATGTAAGTGCATCTGAGTGCACTTTTACTGCAGCTCTCCACAACTACCATTGAAGTCAATGTTTATAGCATAGAGAGATTTTCCGCTGGATGTCTAGTAGTTCATAGGTTAGAGATATTCTGCTGTATTGAAGTTACCTTACCTTTCACCTCCAGAGACGACGGGGTGTGTCCTATCTAGTGTGGCATGCACTCAAAGAGCAACTACAGTGGCAAGTTCAGCTCTGTTGAGTTAATCATTATTTATATAAGAGCACTTTTTAAAAAAGGCTCCGCTCACAACAGGTTTGCCTCTGACATGCACTCACCATGAAGCTGGGACAGAGCCTGTCTGTGTGTGTGCTGCTGGTGCTATGCATGGCAGGGAATGCAAACGGAGACAACATTTTGGTGTGGTACACTGACGGCAGCCACTGGATCAACCTCAAGCCTGTGCTGGAGACGTTGATCGACAGGGGACACCAGGTCACAGTGCTTACCCCGAGCACCTCCATGTACATGAACACCAGTGAGCCGTCCCGCTTTCGCTACGAACCCTTCAACAACTCCATCTCCATGGAGGCCATTGAAGAATTCATGGAAGAGTTCCTTCAGTTCACCATGTACGAGATGGATCACCTGAGCTTCCTCCAAATGCACATCAAATTACTGGACCTGTTGAAGAGAGACTACGAGTACACTCTCCAGTACTTGGACGGTGTGCTGAAGTCGGACGCCCTCATAGGGAGGCTGAAAGAGGCCAAGTACGAGCTTCTGCTGGCTGATCCCATCTACCCCGGCAGTGACTTACTGGCGGAGATGTTGGACCTTCCCCTGATCTACACACTGCGCTTTACCATGGCCCATAACTGGGAGAGGTTTTGTGGTCAGCTCCCCACGCCACCCTCCTATGTCCCTGCTGCCATGAGCAAACTGACCGACAAAATGAACTTCCCAGACAGGCTGTGGAACGTTGTCCTCTACGCCTATCTGGATATGGTATCTTCTTATATTTGGCAAGATCTAGATACATACTACACCAACTTCAGAGGTGAGCATCTCAGCTACTAGGGGCATCATGCTTAGCAATAAGAGGTTTTGAAGGGCAACTTACTGTGTTATTTGTTTGTTTCATTGCTTTGGATTACTGACGATGCCTTTAAATCAAAGACCTTCTGTGAACAATTTGATGTCTATAGTAAATAAAGATCAGCTATGTCACCTACACTACCACGGCCATCATAATACGCTATACTATTGATGGGCCTCCAAGTATTTGCTTTGCATTGTGACAGGGAAGCCCACCAGTGCCTGTGAGATAGTAGGTAGAGCAGATATCTGGCTGATGCGAACCTACTGGGACTTTGAATTCCCTCGTCCCCTCCTCCCCAACTTCAAGTTTGTTGGTGGGATGCACTGCAGACCTGCTGAACCCTTACCAGAGGTATGGATGAAGTGAACGTAACACTGCTACAACATTACTCCTCGTTTAATCCCTGCATATATCCACCGTTTGTAGGCCTATTCATCTTTTATTACTACAGTATTTCTGGCCTACATGACCAATCCAATACTTCACCTAACCAAGTAAAGAAAATGACCCCCTCAGCACTAGACGTCTTTTCAAAGCCGCGTCTCTGCTTTAGCTCTCATATAGCCTAGGATCTTTTCGGCAGTGTATTGCCCAGTTCTAGATCATTATTACATATTTAAACAATGTATAAAGAGTTGTAACTATCAGAAATATGCACCAGAGATGTCCATATGTACAAGATAATGCTTTAATTAGCCTAATTTTAGCCGCTATCAACCATTTAGACGTCTTTTAAAAACAGCTAATCAAGGTCAGATTGCTCAGTGGGATTTGTTGCTCTGCGTTATGAGACTATTCTTCTTCCAGGATATAGAAGAGTTTGTGCAGAGTTCTGGAGATGCTGGCATTGTGGTCTTTACACTGGGGTCCGCGATCAATAACATCACCACAGAGAGGGGGAACGTGATCGCGTCGGCCCTTGCTCAGATCCCACAGAAGGTCAGACGTCAAATTTGAACGACTACATCAAGAATATAGCTTGGGGGGGGGCGTCCTGGTGGCTCAGTGGTCACGGTTATACCACATAACCGTGGCGTCATGGGTTCGAATCCGGCCCAGGACCTCTGTCGCATGTCATCCCTCCTCTCTCACCTGATCTTTCCTGTCTCTCTCTACTGACTGTCAAATAAAGGCAAAAAAAGAAAAGAATATAGCTTGTTTGGCTGAGGACAGCCTAGCAGCCTTTATCCTCTGGTTTTGAATTATATTATTACTATATATATTACTTGTCCACTTTCCATTATACTTTCAATAAGAAAGAGAGGTAGCCGTTGTAGACGTTCCCGTTCCTGTCTTTTCCTGCATCTACTATACAGTAATACTGCAGGCCATTCTTTCTTCAATGTTACACAGTAAAACTATATCAGTATATTGTAACACACAGCTCTAGTGTCTCTCAAACAACTAGTTACCCGGATATTCCTTCTACATTCTGAAAAGAAAAAACAGAAAAATAATAGCTGGAAAAGATCAAACTTTGATTTTTACGAACCTTTCCTCTTGGGGATGGAGCCAAAGAGTAGCAGGAGTTTAGCAAGAATGCAGTAGGACCTCTACAGTGGCGACACCTGCACTATGTGTGAGTCTAAATGTGTTTTCCCTTTTGTTAACAGGTTCTCTGGAGATACAGAGGAGATAAACCAAAGACTCTGGGTGCCAACACTAGAACATACGACTGGATCCCTCAGAATGACCTGCTGGGTACATAAAGCTTTTGTAAGAACTGATGAACAGGCCTGGAAAAGTAATCCTGCTGATTGTTAGTTTTAAAAAAGGAGAGCGGGTATAAGCACATTGTTTCTAAACCTTTATTTATCCAGGGAAAGCCGACTGAGTAGGCAAGTCCACTGACTAGCTTGACTAAGGCAATTGATGATGAAGCATCTTGTTAAAGGGCACCTCAACATTAAGTGCTGAGGAAGGGGAAAGAGTTTCTGATCATCGTTCCCTGTCCAGTTTTTCCTCCAGTCAGGGATTTGATCTGGTAACCCTCCGGTCACAGACCCACGCTAACAGGTATTTGACACCCTGTCTTTGAGTGGAGAAGATAAATTATGCATTTTGGCCCTACCAGGTCACCCCAAGACCAGAGCTTTTATCACCCATGGCGGCGCAAATGGGATCTATGAAGCCATCTACCACGGCGTTCCCATGGTGGGCATCCCAATGTTCGCTGACCAGCCAGACAACATGGTCCATATGAAGGCTAAGGGAGCTGCACTCACCATGGATTTCAACTTCATGGAGACCCAGGATCTTGTAGATGCACTCAATGCTGTCATCAATGAGCCATCGTAAGTTGTCATAGCTACACTAAGTCTCTTTTAAGTGGAGTTATGGCGACATTATAAAAAGAACGGATGGCTAACTCATTCGTATTTGAAATGAAAAAATGTGACCAAGTGTGGGATCCTGAAAAGTCTCATGTGTTGGCAAAGAAAAAACATGATTGGAATCGCTCAGTGTCTTGAATGCTACTTCATATTGCCGTAACCACATTTACAGGTACAAGGAGAACGCCATGCGGCTGTCCAGGATCCACCACGACAGACCCATTAGCCCTCGGGATGAAGCGGTGTTCTGGATTGAGTTCACCATGAGGAACAAAGGGGCCAAGCACTTGAGGGTCCAGGCCCACAAGCTCACCTGGTACCAGTACCACAGCCTGGATGTCATGGTCTTCTTGCTTGCAGTCGCTCTGCTCCTCACCCTGCTCGTCTTTAAGACCTGTAGCTTCTGCATGCGGAAGTGCTGCGGTAGAAATGGAAAGACAAAGACCAAGGCAGAATGATTGGCTCAATTTCTAGTCAGTTTGAGAAGGTTTTTCATAGCGTGTTCTCCAGAGTGTCCAGTCAATGTAGTTTGCACTGTAACCTGAGCATTTGAGAGGGGCTGAAATAATGTCTTTGTGCCCTTTTGAAGTTTTTTTTTAAACTTCTCTGGAAAGTCTCTGTACAAAGTATGAGCATTTGAGGCGAGTGAAAATTTGAGGTGCCTCTCTATAGACACATCATAGACTTGCTTTTCTATATTTCGGTTTTCTCGTTTGCTCCAGGACGCTTTACATCACCTTAGTATTGATTGTAATTGCCAACAGGTGTGCTCAACAAGTTCCTTCATTTGCATAATTGCACATACCTGATGCCAATTCAATTGACATTAAAGATGAAAGTTCATTGGCTGGTTGAAATAATAAAGATACACAAAAAAGGATTTCATTCTGTGCTTTTACTTTGAAAATATTGATGACACCCCAAGTTTTCCCAGCACATAATATGGTGCAACAAAAAAAAAAAAAAAAAATACTCATACAGGCATGGAAGAACGGACTGCAAATCAAACACTTAACAGAAGCAAAAGTTATTCAACCAACATAGATCAAGTGATGTAATGAAAACAAAAAGCAGCCCTCCCACGTCAGCTTGGACAGGACATTTGCTAGGCAGAGGCACAGCAGCTGTCGTTTCATGTATGAACATGTGGGCATTTATATTTTATTTCAAATCACCATCTTTTGACTTTGCCCGTCTTCTTTGACCCTCCATAACATGAGCTCCACGCAAGCAGCAGCATCTTCTGCAGTGTCATGGCCACAAACTGGGAGGGACAATAATATATTAACACTCACACACTAATACTCAACACCCATCAGCCCTTAATCAACAATGTTGCTCTCTTGCAATTACATAAACATTTTAATTGCATTCATTTTTATTTATTTTTTAAATCAACTAATTATGGTCTATTCCTTTATTGGGTAAGAAGTTATTTCAGATGGACCTGTGGAAGTTAAATTTCATGGACATTCAAATAAACACTTCTATGGTGGCTGTAGTTATCCATGACCCACCACTCTCCTGGATGATCCTCCTGAGGTAGTCAGCAGTGAGGTTGTTTAGGGTCAACTTGTGAGGGGGGCCCAGGCGGTGGGGGAAGACCACTGAGGTGTCCACCACCGTCCCATGGAGCAACTGCAGCAAAGAGAAAGACAACTGAAGCTCTGGGGACAGCCTTTTCCCTCAAAACAAAATGTCTATGACAGTGGTGTCCAATCACGTGCCACGGAGGGCCAAGCATCTGCAGGTTTTCCTTCCAACCAAACACTCAGCCAGTTGATTTCGCTGATTGGCACAACTTCAAGCAGCGAGGTAGTCAGCGAGAAATCACCTGGTGTAGTGATTGGTTGGAAGGAAAGCCTGCAGACACTTGGCCCTCCATTGCCCATGATTGGACACCACTGATCTATGCCGTGGTGCACCAACAGGACTGGTGTTGGGACCAACACATGACCAGAGCTTGACAATAACAAATTTAATGTCACCTTCAGGGCACAGAGGTCTGTTTCCAGGCCGTGTCCAATCAGAATGGTGTCGGCGCTGATGAAGCTCAGCAAGGTCTCCTGGACCTCTCTGATGGAGATGCTGGTGCCTTTCACATCCTTCTCACCAAAGCCTGAAAACCTAGACAAGTAAATACCACTCAGGGCTACTGGTAGAGCACAAAGAGACATGCCCCTTCATCCCTTCCAATCTGTGCAAAAAAACGTTCATGCAGTTATGATGCATCGATCCTGCATTAGTACTACAGACAAGTCTTACTTGCACATTATACAGCAGAGAGAATACTAGTATTATAGTATTTTGTAACACAAAACTCCTGCACCTCCAGTAGTGGCCAGATCACAACTACCTAGCACACAGCAAAAAGTGAGACTTCTGCACAACGACATCTGTAGTTTGTCTTTCATTATCAGATCATAGATTACCACCAGGAGGGAAAGGAAAGTGTGTGTACTGTAGGTGTGTACCAAGCAGCCAAACATCCAATTCCGTTACCTGGTGTTATAGTCGGTGACCTCATTATCGGGTCTGACAAAGGTGTCGTAGATAACCTGCAGACTACAGTTGACCACTGTTACTCTGGACAGCTCCAAACCATGAGTGGTGTAACACTATGAAGACAAAAAGGACACAATGGACAGTTTTCACAACATAACTTAAATGGCACTTAACAGACTCGGGGCCCACTTGAGATCAGAAATCATCTAAATGACTATTCTTTCACTTTCACTCTACAGTACTGGTGGTAAAGCTCTTCTGACATCAGGTGGGTGAGTAAGTCACTTTTGGAGGAAAAACTGAATGAGCTGAACAACAAGGTGGCCTTGTTTGTTAAATAGAAACAACTAAAGAGCTCTATATCGTTCACCATCTCTAGAAGATAGAGGCTCTTTTTTTGTTCATTTCTGTAGAGTAGGTGTCACTGTTTTCAAAATGGTGAATCTCTTTTTGTCACAACCAATTCCAATAATGGAGAAGATGGAGATGTTATTTGGGGCTTAGTGCTCAAAATGAGTAACATTTTAAATGGATCACCATTTCACAAGCCAGAGAGTAGACCCCAGCACAGCTCGTATCTGAGGCAGGTCTGGGGAGGGTCGACACGAACCCGTCCAGGCTGATCGCATCATGGACATGCAGCTGGAACACACACAAACACACACACTTACTTTTAGGAGTCATACGAGTAAAATAAGTTATGGAAATCTCTCGCTCCATTCTCATTTGTACCTTGAAGACTTGGCATCCAGGTGCTCCCATGACTCCCTCACAGCAGCTGTAGCGGGTTTCCACCCCACCTGGTACTGTAACAGTTTGAAAACATGCCCAATGCTTAAAAAAAGGTTTCCAAGAAAGCTTACAAAGTCACTGGAATTGTTTCTGCATTTAAAAAAACAAAACAATAGTACACTTGCCTTTATTCTCAACTCCTTTCCCATAGTGGTAATTACACTCCTCCTTGCGAGTGTGTTTGCCCGTTTGGCTGACAGAGTACATAGTCCCGCATCGACAGCAGATCCTCTTGAGGGCTTTTCCAAAACAAAAACAAAAAAAACAACTCATCACAACAGTGGCTCATAGAAATGTGCTGAGAAAGGAAACCCTTCCATTCCAAGTGCAGCACAGGTTAAGTGCGCCCTCTAGCGATATGATGTGAGCATGGCATCTTTTTGAAAGCATATTACAGCCCATTACTTTCATAGTAAATCATCTAACCATATACTTACGGTCTGTGGTGCCTTTCTTGTTGTCAGCAAATAGAGCAGCACTGCCAGGTTTCTCTGGGTGCTGGAGAGGGTAGTTGCTCTCAATCAACAGCTCCTCAGTCAAAGCATACTCCTTCAAACTCCCATACAATGCAGTATCACCTGCCAGAGTAAAGAAAAACATTTATATAAAAAAAGAAAAAAGATTCACATCATCAAAAACACCAAACATTCACTGGATTAAAATGAAAGTCTCATGCTCACCGTTTCCTTTAAGCTTTTTCAAGTTGAGTGGAATATTGCCTTTGGCTCTTTGGCCTCCGACTTCATTTTCACCTGCATCGGAAAATGTAGTAAATGAAGTACATTCAACTAAAAAGATATATTACATCACTTACACATCTGATGAACAGGTTTGGTCTCCCTTCATTTTTTCCAGGGAACCTCACCTTTGGCAGCAACGGTGCTTTGGTTCTTCAGCCTCTTCAGTGCATTCACTGCCACACTCAGGTATTTGAGTTTGTTGACGCTGCGATTATACACAGTCCTCTCTTCAGCAAGTGCCTATCGACAAGAACATAAAACAAACTGAACACCCAACGCCTAACTCACTGAGGGTGAGGATGTTGTGTGATGGGGAGGATAGCTCTAGTGCACACCTTTTCAAAAGCATCTTTAACAGTGGCCGTTGTTTTGAGGAACTCCTCCGTGAACAGGTTGACGTAGCGCTGTCGGACATCATGGGGCACTTTGGTTTTGGCCCCCTCAGGACGCTGCTTCATTTTTCGTTTAGTTGGCATGGGCTCAAAAAAGAAAAAAAAGAATTAAAAAAAAAAGTAGAAATGAAACTTTAAGTCACAAAATGTACAAAAATGAACTTAAAAGTATTATGTTGTTTGTCGTTTACCTTAGCAAGAACATGGACAGCAGCTTGTGGAGGAGTGGGAGCGGCTGGACTCAAATGAGCCGAGACAAAGACAGAGGTGGATGAGGATTTATGCCCCGGAGGAGGAACGGGCGGAGGAAGGGTTGGGCGGTATCTACGTACAGCTGTAAGCGTGGCTGGATGGAATGCATGTATTGGGGTGATTGGGCTTGTGTGCACTGCAGTGATCGGGGTAAGGACCGACGTAACAGGGCTGGCAATGGAGGTGATGGGCAGAGGGTAGGTGCCCTCTGGAAGGATGAAGTGCAAGTTGTTGCCCACTTCGATCATGGTGGCTCCTACTGGTATGCAGTTCATATAGGCTGGAGGAAGACAAAACCAGTCAATTCTGATGCTTTCATGTCCACCCAACACACACAATTCAAAATTACAATTTCCCTGTTGGAGCTCCTATCAATCTCACTGCCATGTCCACTTCAACCAACCAACGCTTACCGTTTTGTATAGGGACAGGCTTACTGACTGGGTTTTGAGAGGGAGGAGGAGGAGCCCTGGTCTCAGGCTTCCTCTGAGAGGTGGAGGAGACGAAGGCCTGTCCTGCCTTCACAGAGGCAGTCAGCATGGAGGCCCTCTGCTGTACCTGCTGGATCTTGGAGGTGATGGAGGGCAGGGAGGCTGACACCGGTGTTGATGGACCCCGCAGGGGAAGTAGCACCTGGGGTTGAGGTCTGCTGTTCGCCACCAGCTGCTAAATGAGAGAGAGGGGGTGGTTTTAATCTTAAGTACCAAGTAGTTTAATGTTTCAGATTAGCCATGTTGTACCTCTGCATGTTTGGCTACATGAGCCACCCTCTTCTGCCCTGGCAACGATTGGGGTTTGACATTTGCCTCTGGTGTTTCCACATCAGCAGCTCCCACCTGAATCACACGGCAAGGAAAGACTTAATCTCTTTATGGTCCAAGACATTTCTTCAACTGAGCAGTGTTGGAGTTGGAGTTGCACTTACTGGTATGTCAGGCTGCTCTGCCGTTCCCTTCTCTTCCTCGTTCGCCTCCATGAAGATTCTGTAGCACTCCTCCATTGGGTCACTGTCTGACAGGTCCACTTCAGAATAGATGAGCTCTGCCTCGGAGCTGGATTCAATGACGATCACTTCTCGATTACCCACTGAAAGCTGCTCAGTTGGTGATTCCACTCCATTGGTCGAATGGGATTTGACAGAGGTTGACGGCCCATGCAGAGTCTGACACTGGCCACTGCCTGAAGCCACTTCTGCTTCATCCAGGAAGCTTGCAGGTGATGCATGGTGAACAGGGGCCATCCCTTGCATCTGTCCTGGCATTTGGATTAACATTTGCTGGCCATATGGCGTCACTGATGGTAGACTTTGCATGGGAGACCAGTAATTTTGAACCATGTACTGGACTGGCTGCTCGCTTCTCTGGGCTTGGTTGGTGTGTTGATGGCATGAGGATAACGAGGTAGCAACCAGGTTCTTATGAGGAAATATGGCTTTTTGTGGAACATTATGTTGCTGCGTTGGACTCATTTTCTCAACACCACAGGGAAGCTCATAGTGATGCAATTCAGCAAATGAGCTTACCTCCTCCTCGACTAGCGGATCTTTCTGACGGCGATCATGGAGGGAGCCCGGACGTCCTCAGGAAGATTCTCCGGTTCTCCATCAGGACTGTTCTCCACTACGGGGTCAGCAGCCCGAAAGCAAGCAATCTTCTGACTTTCACTTCTCAGGTCATCCAAACACCTGGATAAGTCATCAAATGGTTTACTTTCATATTCCTGGCTCACAGAAACCTCTTCAGTGTTTTCAGCACATTTACCATCAACTTTATTTTCTTCAACCGTTGCTGCCGGTGAGGATTTGCCCTTGAACACATCAGGCTTTGCAGGTAGAAGTGGAGGAAGGTCAGCTAAAATAGGTGGTTTGACCTCCTTGACTTCCTCTACTAGATCCTGAGGTTTGCTGGCAACAGTCTCACAGGGTTTCTGAGCTCGACCTCTCTTTCTGTCAGGCGAGGTAGGAATGTCAATAATGAGGACCCCCTCCTCTTTAGAGTCATCAAGTTCTGGCGAGGGCGCTCTGGTAGGCTGGGTCTGATGTATGACTGACTTATTTTGGTAACTACATACAAGGTCTCTTGTTCTTTTCGCACCTTGTCCACTTTTAGTTTTCAGGTCCCTACCCGAAGACAGCAAGCCAGCAGGAATAGTTGGACAGAGGGTCATATTCCAGATCAGTCCTTGGTTTCGAGTTGTCGACCACGTACTTCCTTGCTAGGGAATAAGGTTTAGTAACATCTGCGTGTGAAGACGGTCTATAATAATGTCTGTCTACATGTTTACCTGTCGTCTCAGATTTGGAAACAGAGAACTTGGCAACAGTGTTCATACTGTCTTCCTGTGCTGTTTGGAAATGTGACAGTCTCCTCTGCTCTTTCTCTACTTCGTGCTTTACAGTTTCTATCTCCTTGTTGATCCGCTCCAGCTCCTGGAGGCAGTCGTCTTTGGTCTCATCATCCGCTGGCGGCCCACTGACAGCAGAGCGGTAGTCATTTTGGACTCCTGTTAACAGAAATAATGCATTTTAATTCTCTCATTATCAGATCACACACACACACACACACACACACACACACACACACACACACACACACACACACACACACACACCTTGAGCCCGGTACTTTTTTTTTTCCCCCATTAAAAGTTTTTACTTTTGCACTACTTGCATAATTGTTTGTATTTGCACAATTTTTGTACTTGTACTTCTATAGCTTCTTATGTTTTTTATTCGTTATTTTTATCATTTCCATTGTAGTTTTATTTCTTGGTGTTACTCTATGTCTGGCTGCTGTAACACAGAAATTTCTCCCCAGGGGATTAATAAAGTACCTACCTACCTACCTATCAGTGTTATACAGTGACGTGGTGGTAAATAAGAAGGTGGGTTAACAATGACCTCTAGTGCTTATAAGGCAAATAACCAATATAAACAAAAGTTAGTTCGATTTTTTTTTTTTTACTTAAATAATTTTGATACTAAGGTTTATACCAGAAATTAGCAGCAGAAATATTTCTTTCAGTCAAAAAGGTGGGTCAAGAGTTAAAGTGGGTTTACCTTACATTACATCCCTGGTGATGTATAGACATGCATGAGTGAATGTTATTCCACTTCTTTCATTCAGTGAAACACCGTGAATCTTGTTTGCATTTAAAAAAAAATAATTCCCTCAAATTGATTTGAAAAGGCAAATCCGCAAACGCACACCTAAATTAACTTCAAATTTAAGTTAATTGCGTTGTAATCAGAAAGTACTGACCTGTCAAATCAACTACCGATGATTTGTACGAGGCACCAAACATATCCGGCACTTCCTTGGCATGCTTGTACAAGCAATAAGGCCGCTCACACAGTCCACGTTTTAAGATGGGGCAACCTATATTAGCGAAGAGACCAGAAGACGGCAACATCAGCACACAGCCACTATGTTTAGCAACGCTTGATTCAATTAATGAACACGTGGAGGCTTTAAATGAACCTGTCATGACGTCAGTCTTCCCTCGGGTTTTATAGCCTCCGTTCAGGATGTGAGCAGGCCACCTTAAATATTTAAAAGCTATTTAAGATCAGTTAAAAACAAATTAAAAGTTTGTTTCAACCCAGGGGGGTAGTTTTACTTTTCGCTGCTGTGCGCTTAATTTTTAATCCCCCTGGTTCTTCATAGGTGTTTATTATGTTGCAGTAAGCCCTCCGGGACGGTAGGTGGCAGAGCTGCAGAAACCTGAACTGAAATCACCAACGAACTAGAAGTAGCCGTAGGGGGCGTTTACGCATGTTTAGTTCCTCTGAACACCCAAACATTGTTCGTTATTGATTATCGTGCGACGAAATAAAAAATCGGTATATTTTGCGGCGTTTGAAAATGGAAAACAGTGAGGATGAGGTCGATGAAGATGAAACTGAGTGGAAGAGCAGTTTCACCGACTCACCAGTCATGCCTGCTGCTGTTTCTGGTAAACAGCCACTAAGTATACAGACACCTGAGCCTAGTAAACCCAAGTCAGACAGTTGCTATTCCCCTATGTCTAATACCCTGTTGGCTTTAAGACAGACAGTAGAAAAACACTGCTGTACATGTCAGCTATCTAAGCTTCTGGAGTGTCAACTGGATGCTTATATTCTCTGTTTGGATTTATTTTTTACTTCTATTCTCAGGGACCAACTTCAGTAAAATCCCACCACCAGCACCCCCACAAAGAGTCATTCTGCATTTTGACTTGGACTGCTTCTATGCCCAGGTGGAAATGATCAGGAACCCAGCACTGCGGACTGTCCCTTTAGGTACAATGTTTAATATCATCCATGGTAGATGAATATAACCTGTGATTAGTGTTGAGAGGAGGGTGGTTCTGGTTCTGGATGGGCCGGGTGGGCTGGATTCACAAAACCTTAGGAAGAAAAATCTTTACTGCTATTTGTTTTTGTCTGAAGAAACAAGTTAAGAAATTTTTACATTCATCAAAAAAGTCTATATTTTTTTATTTTGCTTTATTTTGATTATTTTGCTTCCTAAGGGGAAAAAACCTACAACAAAGTTCTCAAATTCTTCATATTCTCAAATGATTAAATAGTTAAGAACTATTTTGATGATTATCAAGTTTTCTTTAAAAAAAAGTTACAGAAAATAACACTAAAGAAAGTTTTATTTCCTAAGGAGGTTTTATGAATCCGACTCCCAGGTTTCTTCATAAACAGCACAAAGGGATAAATACACCAGATCCTATGCAAGGGTCGTCCTCAAATGGGTTCGTGGTAAAACCTAGAATATTTTCGTGTCGCCGTTCTTCTCTCATCCTAACAGGGATTCAACAGAAGTATATCATAGTCACCTGTAACTATGTGGCAAGGGACCACGGTGTCACCAAGATGATGTCAGTGACTGACGCTCAGGAGAAATGTCCTCAGCTGGTGCTGGTTAAAGGAGAGGACCTGACGCACTACCGGGAAATGTCCTACAAAGTCACAGGTCGGCTGAAGGGCATCAAAACAGACCAGTCTTTGCAGTCTATCACGTTCTGATCTGTTGTACTCTATTCTATTCTATTCTATTCTATTCTATTCTGTCAACATGGTCATCTTTCCATTTCCATTCCAAAAGCTTTCCGTTTGTGCAGCAGAAGCAACCGCTCACCTTGCCCTGTCTTGTCCCCCATCCAGAGCTGCTGTTGTCCTACTGTCCATTAGTAGAGAGGCTAGGATTTGATGAGAACTTCATGGACGTCACAGAGATGGTAGAGAGAAGGCTGATGCAGACACCAGAGGCTAACAACTATTCATTTAAAGGCCACGTCTACGACCATTTCAGTAAGCCTCCTTAGCGTGTACAGTGTGTAGGCATGCATCTGGCTCATGGAAACCAGGAAATGAGTTGTGAAACGAGCCAAGAGGCTAAAATTATGAAACATTTGCATTGGGCTTTCAGTTTCCTGCTGAGTAAAAGTCCACCTTTGGATTCTTGACTTGTGAAAAATGTCAGATGTGTGGCTCATCTGAGGTGATCTGATATTTGAACCAGTTTCTGTGCTCTGCCTGCTCAGGTGCAGACGCTAAAGCCGATGACCACCGACGGTTGGCTTTAGGTTCGCACGTCGCAGCAGAGCTGAGAGCAGCCATCTGTAGCAAACTGGGCCTGACTGGCTGTGCAGGCATCGCCACCAATAAGCTACTGGCCAAACTGGTGTCAGGGCACCTTCAAACCCAATCAGCAAACCACCCTACTGCCGGAGAACGTCAACGATATTACGGGCTGCCTGACTGGTCTTCGCAAAGTGCCGGGTATAGAAGCTTACCTCTCGTTTCAGCTTTGTAGGGCAGTGTTGTATTGTATGAGAATGTAGTTGAATTTAACACTTTAAACTTGTGGTCCAATCATGTCTTCTCAGGGGTGGGACACCAAACCAGCAAGAGACTTCAGGCCCTGGGATTGGTCAGCGTGCAGGACCTGCAGCTCTTCCCATTGGCTGACTTGGAGAGGGAGTTTGGCGGCCCCAGTGCTCAGCGCTTGAGGAACCTGGCCCTGGGCATCGATGACTCCCCTGTCACCCCGACTGGGGCCCCACAGGTGGGTGGGATAACCCTGCAATGAACCTATGCACTTCTATTAAGAGGGCATTGAGTGATCCAGGACCTTTATCGACCTCTATCCAGAAATCTTTGCGCTTGGCAAAGTAATCGTTAAGTCATCAACCCCCCCGTAGATATATTATGGTCTTTTTATGCTATGGGGCAGTAAAAATCACACTTATTGGCCCTTGAATCGTATATAACAATGATTTATTTTGCTTTAGTATCAGTATTTCCTCTATATTTCAGTCTCTCAGCGATGAAGACTCTTCAAGAAAATGTCTTCAACTAAAGACGTTTTGCAAAAGATTGAAGACCTGCTGGGCAGTCTGGTGGAGAGGTGGGACGATATATCAACCTATCAGACCTTAAAACCCTGAGTCTGTCGTTGTGGTCTTCAGGAAGCGAGACACTGATTCTAACCTGTTTGTAATTTGTTCGAAAACAAGGATGCACAAAGACGGCAGGCAGCCGCAAACCTTCCGCCTCACCATCCGTAGATACTCAGCGACCAACAAGTGGTTCAGTCGGGAGAGCCGCCAGTGTCCCATCCCCAATCACATCGGGCAGAAGATCACCTCCGGTAGGCCGGCAAATACCAAGGAGGATGTCGTAGAAACGCTGTCATGTAGGCACAATGCCGTCAGCAAGAGTCTAGGCTCGCATTTTATCAGGGTTCCCAGGGGCCTTGAAGGTCCTTGAAAGTTTGTGGATTTGAGGAAAGTAAAATCTTAGGGTCTTAAAAGTTTTGAAAGAAAACAGAAATGAGTGGATGGTCAATATTTGTGTTGTGTTGATAAAGCAGTAGTGTTCAGTTTTAAAGTGAATTCCACCATTTCTTGACTTGAGAAGAGCTGAGCCTCTATGATGTCTAGTTTTGACCAGTGCCACGTCTTACCCCAAAACATGCCGATTTTGAGTCCTTGAATTTCACCAGACAAGTCATTTAGAAATCCTTGCATTTTATGTCAAAGTGAGTGTGGGAAGCCTGGTTTATTGTTTCTTTACTTCATGAAGTGATGCACCTCTGCTCAAAGTTGAAAAAAATCATGATTCACCCTGAGACACTCATCGTTTTCAGAGTCTGTCCAAAATAAATGTGTTTTTTTATTGTCATTAATAGCGTTAATGTGATGGTGATCATACTAAAGCTCCGATCATGTTTTTTCTTTTTACTGACGTACCATTTCCTATATTGTCTCTATAGGCAGCAGTGATGCTCTGGTCCAGCTGGTCACCATGGCCATGAAGCTCTTTCACAAGATGGTGGACAGCAGCACAGCCTTCCACCTGACCCTCATCAACGTGTGCTTCACTAACCTGCAGTCCAGGGCGGCTGCAGCCTGCGGCAAGGCCTCCATAACCTCTTTCTTCACACCCCGCACAAAAACACAAAGCTCTTCGCAAAATCAGGTAATGCAGTCCGTCTAATCTGGTTCATCGTCACCTTTAGATATTGTTTTTCCATTTTAAACTCAGAGTATGTCGATGTAATCTAGCTTGAATTTTGCTTGTAATGTTATTTTTGCTTACTGTACTCCTCTGTGATGACTGTGATATTGAATTCCCCTTCTAAAGAGCACAGATTAGCCTGTGTATTAGATTTGAAGTGTTGAAATAAAGTCCTGGAAATGATTTGTGCTGCTCCTCTATTCTCCCAATAGGAGGATCTCTCTGAATTTGGGACTAGTCACTTCTTGGATCATCAGTTTGGATTTGACACGGAGCACAGTAGCACAGAGGGTACTTTTACTCAAGATACTTTACAATTGACATTACCCGCAGAAATCCCTCCCGGTGCTAAGAGAGCGCTACATGGATTAGCACCAAGACAGAGCCCTGTTGTTCCTGTGGTGGCTCCACGGCTTCAGAAAATGGCATGCAGCACAGTGGCGTCAGAGCCGGATGAAACGAACAACACTCCTAAATTGACGTGCCGATTGCCCCCCAACGTTGACCCAGAAGTGTTCAGGCTCCTTCCTGAGGAAATCCAGGAGGAACTGCTATCCCCTGCCTACTCAATCTCCCTCCCCAACCCCACAGTGGCAGCATTTGATGCTCCCCACGTATCCACGAACCCCCCCCAGCAACGCCCCCATGCCTCCAGGCCCGCTCCACATTCATTCACTGACTGTCATAGTGTCAAAAACAGAAAAGAGATTGTACGCGATTTGGATTCATCTGACAAAATGACCCCGATGAATCACCAGTGGCCCCCGGGCCCGAGCGCAGCAGCAGCAGAAACCGCCATGGAGGAAGGGAGGCCCACGAGCCGACCGCCGCCGCCGCCCCCGCCGCCGCCCCCGTCTTCTGACACATGTGAGTTCCCAGTCGACGTGGACCCTAAGGTGTTTTCTGAGCTTCCCCTGGATGTCCAGAGGGAGCTGAGGTCTGAATGGAAACAACAGAGGCCCGTCTTGAAGACCGCCTCCTCTAGGAAACAGGGAAGGAATTCAATGACCAAAGACAAGAAGGCTGCAGCGAAAGGCAGTCAGGCGAACAACTTACTCAAGTATTTCAAACCCAGTTAGAGTAACACAAAGACACTTGAAGATGATGCAAGATGTGGACAAACACAGATTTTGAGAGTTTTCTATTGTGTTGTTTACTGTGTGGTTTATATGTCCCAGTATCAGTATGCAGTTTAATTGCCTATTTGGAAATAAAACTAGATTGTTTTATGAAACTGAATGTTGAATTGACAACACCCCCCCCCCCCCCCCCACTAATGTTCAATTCTGCCATTACCCTCCTCATCTTATCCCTTGTTAACCTAACGTTGGATCACAACAGAGTATATTCCCTTTTCAATCTTAACTGGATCTAAAATGAGTCTTTTACTTTAGTTTCCCTGTTTTCATATTGTGAAACATTTTTTTTTTTGGCCAGTGGGATTACTTTCCTAAGTGGGGCCTATTCCCCGGTTGGCCAATTTCCACTGAAATCCACAGAGGCGCAGATTATTTGTCGACAGGGACACAATCCAGTTTTCAAAGAGCCCCTTTGCTCATGAGAAATACCAGAAAACACAAGGTCTGTGAACACAGCCCCGCTTGGTTCTTGGTTAGTCTGAAACTCCTCCCTGGATCACATGTGAGGGGGTTCAGGCTCTAGTGTGTCCCATCACATCATGATAGTGACTATTCTATTTACCCAGGACAAGTCGAGCTCCTTCTGAATGGAAGTTGCCACTTCCTCCAGATAGAGTGGTAAGATCGCTTTTTCCTTCTAGTTTGTTCAAGAGAGGTGTGGCCACTGTTTGATCATTTCATTTTCATGTTTGTGTTCATGTTGTTTTTGGGGACTGGGTCCACATTTGGTGGAGAAAAAAAATATATTGTGTTTGTGTATGATGACTGAATTCGGGTGTAGTCTGAATTTGATTTGCCTTGTGGACTGTGGATATTTTACAAAATGACCAAAATACAATTATATACATTTTATTGAAGGACATGATGGAGGTGTTGTGTCAGACACATGAAGTGCCTAGTGTAAGTTATAGGGGTTTTGTCATGCTGTTTACTCAGCCTCTCCCCTCTGCTAGCTCTGCTGATTGTAAAGAATCCAATACCTTTAATCATGCACTTGGGAAATGACTCTAGAGTTCATGGGAGTATCCTATATCCTTTCACTGCTGAACTAATGCAGTCTGAGTCGCATGACAGTAACCATTTCCTGAATATCACAAACACCCTTTTGACGGCAAGTAAGACTTTTCAGAATAAACTCTTAAATAAGACTCTTTCTGCCCGTGGGGCCAGTGAACCGTTTCTTCCATACCAAACACGATTTTCCATGCCACTGTTAATTTGCCGTCTCGCACAAGCCGCAGGTTTAACTGAAGCAGTGCAGTGACCTGAGTGGTGTCACGCAGTGTTGAGCTGTCTGGCGATAAACCCGTAGTCAATAAAAGGGGTTCTGTCTGTGAAACAGGCGATGTTTTTCTCGGCGGTTGGAGGAAACTCTCAAGAGGCATTTGACTGCTCATGTGGAAGCCAGCTCCAGTCATGTGCTAGCCCCTGTCTGATCAGCTTCTAATGACGGGGGAGTTATGACGTCCCACTAAGCCTGTGTGATGTTCCTGCACCCTCAGACTGAAAGGGTTTTAGCTATGCCTCCTAGATGGAAGCATTTCACCTTTTTCTAGCTCACTCACCCTATAAGCGCTTACTGTATTATGCACTGCAGTGTTGATGGGTAATTGTACACTGTAGGAACAAAGAGTGCTTTTATGGGTGGCCGTCCAGATTTGAGTTTGGTACGTGATGAACCAGACCAGCATAGCGTTGTACTGTGGCTTCAATTCTAGGGCAGGTTGAGCACCCAGCTGCACAATGGACAATGGGGACTATGACTATCTGATCAAGCTACTGGCACTGGGGGACTCGGGAGTGGGGAAGACCACCTACCTCTACAGGTACACCGACAACAAGTTCAACCACAAGTTCACCACCACCGTGGGGATTGACTTCAGGGAAAAGAGAGTGGTGAGTGATGCAATGTGAAATCACCAGGTCATACATGTAGGCAAAGTCACCCTTAAGACACCAGTTCAGAGGTGATTAGTGATTGGTGCATTGTCTTTGCATGATAGTCATGTGTTGGTATGTCCTGCTTCATGGTTTGGTTCAGATGTACGTGGGGACAGGTGCTGATGGGACCACCGAGAGGAATTTCAGAGTCCACCTTCAGCTCTGGGACACTGCAGGACAGGAGAGGTATTCACATTTTATGAACAAATAAAGCTTCACCTTGAGCTCCTCCTCTTACTCTTTTTTTTTGTCTCTTTATAATAAAATAATAATAAAATCTAGAGAGGTCAATTTTAGGTTGTGTAATAAAATCTGTGCGGTCCTTTCCAGGTTCCGGAGCCTCACCACAGCTTTCTTCAGAGATGCTATGGGCTTTCTGCTGATGTTTGACTTGACCAATCAGCAAAGCTTCCTCAACGTCAGGAACTGGATGAGTAGGCATCACCGTAGTAGCCTGCTCTGCTTTAGATCAATGGTCTGGCTTCACCGCCCTGTCTCTGTCATTGAAGAGTTTACTATTAAAATCTCGATGCAGCTGAAGATGAGACTCTAAATGTTGGTCACCCTACATGACACTTCAATCTTTTAACCTTTATTTATCCAGAGATGGTTGACGGAGCTCACATGCTTTTTTTCACATTCACGCAATAGCACACATTCACACCCAGCTGGTTGGTTCATGTGTGGTGTCCTAACTGGCGAAGACAGGTTCAAATCTGCTGTGTTGCACATTCATTTGCGTTATATGGGAGTGAACGATTGTCTCTGTGTTGCTTCAGGTCAGCTGCAGGCCAATGCATACTGTGACAGTCCAGACATAGTCTTGGTGGGCACCAAGGCAGACCTCCAGGACCTGAGGGATGTCCATGCCGGACAGGCCAGGGATCTGGCGGAGAGATATGGGTGAGTCATAAATGTGATTTGTGGGTGAGATGCTGAGGGCTAATTGTAAACCTACCTGAAGGATAAGTAGTGGTGGGGTGGTTTTGGGACACTGACTTACTGACTCTCACCGAAAACCCCACACCCCCCCTTTCCCCTTAATAGCACAAGGATTAGTTCAATCAGATCATTTCTATTGAAAATTAGGAATCAAGTTCAAATCAGATGACTAGTTTGCACTGATTTTCCCTTAACTGAGCCACTTCAAACACCTATGACTTGCTTCAAGCATACTTCACGTAGATGACCTAGCTGTTGTACCAGTTGTTTTACCAGTTCACCAGAAGATGGTGACAGTGAGTTGTTGTCGACCCCACCGCGCTGATCTCTCTAATAAACATGGAGCCCTCTCGGTGGATTTAACAGTCTCAATGAATGTGGGTCTATGCTTCATTCCTGTCCTGTCCTCTCCTCCTCCTCCTCCTCCTCCTCCTCAGGATCCCCTACTTTGAGACAAGTGCGGCAACGGGTGAGGATGTGGAGGAGGCGGTGACCACCCTGCTGGACCTGGTCATGAAGCGGATGGAGCAGAGCACCGACGGCGGGGGGCAAGGCTCTGAACCCAACGGCAGCCCCGTCGCCAGCCACGAGGCGGTGGAGGCCCCTGTCAGGAGGACATGCGCCTGCTGATAGGTGGACGTGTTTCCACCAACAACCACTCTTAGAGATCTGATCTGGGTCACGCTGTATTTTGAGTTTCTGGTGTTTGCTGGAGCTTGTCTAGGGTGCCTGGTGGGCGGTGCTTGTATTTTTGGCAAAATCCCTTTGGCTCGGTCCTGCTAGGCAAGCTCAATCAAACGCAAAGACAGTTTGAGATGCTAAAATTAACAAAAATATGATCCACATTTGAGAGGAATGTAGATTTGGAAAGCTGGCCCATTTAGCATTAAAGGGTATGTATCCTCACAAACAGTATTGTTTATACAGTATGTATTTCTCTCTTGGTATTTGCTGCACTGTAATGATATTTAATCGCAACCTGGGTATTATTATTATTTGCCCATGTTCACAGTTATGTCAGATAAATGGGACATCCCGCTGTAGAAACTGGGATCTGTGTAAAATCATGCCAAATAGCTAGAGGTAAATAGAAAAAGGTAAATTATAATTTTGAAATGGTCACATCAGAGGAAAAATACTCGTTTTATTTGACACACTGAGGCATTGAAGGAAGGAATATGCAGGCACATACGTATATTTATCATGGAGTATAATCGAAAAACATTTAAGTCATGGTTACATTTCTTATATGGACGATATCTTTTGTTAGAACAACCAAGATAGCAAAGTCCCTTACATGAATTATGACTTTTATACGACGTGTACATAAGCAGCTGAGCTTTTTTATGGATTATGGATCAGAATTGCCATGCAGATTGAATAAAGTACATGAATGTTAAAGGGTTCTTGGAGCAGAGCTGCAACTAAAATCACTTGCTGTTTAAATAACGAATGCCACTTGTCATGGAAAAGTAATGCACAGAAAGCTCTACTGTTGATTTGAGTGGAATTACAATCCTGTATGAGGGTCACAGATTCTATTAGTTATCAATATGTTTTACACACATTCACGGCGTTGATTGTCAAAAAATAAAGAAAAGATACTGAGGGGGAAAATGTCCAGAGATCATGTGAGTGCCAGTTTGTTTGTCAAAGAACGAAACTATTCGTAGGAGGACATTCATGGAGTTACAAACGGTACAATTCCACCACAATACCTTGGATGAAGCTAAAAATAAAAATTAAGAAAGCCATGTTTTTAATGATGACCACGTAGTAGCTATTTCCCCTTTGTGCCACAACAATTTTGACATCCAATTGAAGAAACGTCAATGATATTCCATTTCCTCTTCTTGTTGTCGTACCGTTTCCAAAAACCCAAATCACTCCACATTCAGGTAATTTAACTGTTTTCCTTTGAACAGGTGCTCTTTGGTGTACTTACAAAACATTCCTTATGTGACGACAGAATTTACTCTCAGATATACACATCCATGACAGTAACTAGATAGCCTAAGATTCAACTATTAAAACCTATATGTCAAGTTATGACTTATGATGGCTGCGTTGCGATTTGGAGAGGAGACATGAGTTTGTTATCTGAAATGCCTATCCTGCCCACGGAGGCGGAAAAAGGTTTGTGTGAGACAGAATGACAAACAAAAGGATTCGTATGCCGACCATGCTAAAGCTGAACGATCAAAAAGGCATGCACCGCCTCTGGTACACACCGTGTGCAGCACTAGGCAACCCACACTTGAATGACTACATCTTTCTGTGTGGGCTAAACCTCCGTCTTAAGCTTGAATTTCAACGGGAGCACATGTTGCAAGTCATGAGGCAGTCATGTGGCTAGCTATCACTGTTAGGACCCAGTCACCCTCAATCCACCAGTCCAAGTTCAGCTCGGGCATGATAGGGTTGCCTGTTTTTGAGAAGTCAAGATAATCTACAGATATAAAAATAAAGTTTGTTCTTTTTTTTTTGTCTGAGAAACAAATGAACAATAGAGGTTTGGTCCCATGTGGAATATAGGAATAGGATTTTCTTTTCCTTGAAACATCTCTCATATAAAGTCACTGGCAATATTCTAAGGAATATACCATCAGGAATATAAACAATAGCAAATAACTCAATTTTACCATCAAAACAATCTTCAAAAAGGTTGTACAAAACTATCCTTAAAGATTTGTTAGTGCCTCTCGCATGCAATGCCATTCAAATAATGGATCATGCTCTTTAAAGAAGATGCAGTAGATCATAAAACAGTTCATTTGTCTGGTTTGTGTCAGAAATATTGGAAGTAATAGTTTTATGTGATACATGGGTTTTCCACTGGTCGACAAAACTCTATGGTGACTTGGATTCAGTGAGTAATACTTTGTGGTTTAAATAAAATGGTGGTAGACGACAAGATCAGTTGTTGGTATATATGTCATAATTCAAAACTGTTAGAGAAAATCTATTTCCTGATAATGGTTTTGAAGATATTTTAAGGTCTTATAGATCTTATATATCTTTTTCTAAAATTGTATATCATAATGACAAGATACTATCTCCCTCCAAAAACAAGGTGAGCCTATGGCTTGTTGGAATGCTGATTCTTATTCCAAAATGTGAACAATCTCAACAAAATTTGAAGCAGACAGTCATACTGTCTCAGGACGATAAAAGACAGACAGATATATAGGGTTCAGTATTGTAAACAAACACTATCTTCCGGAGCAGTGCAGACTGTCTGACACCGCCAGGGAAAAACCCCACTGAAAACAGGATTTGCACCTCTGTTGAGGCATTGAATCTGATTACAAAAAACACTGATCTAACTCCTTCCCTGAGATTAGGCAGTGATTAAAGTGTACAGAATCAGTATACCTTTGTAAAAGGCTTAACAGTAGCCTTATACCTCGATCGATACTGTGTTCTCTTTCAAAACAGAATTGGGGAGATTTGATTATTTATGTTTCCTCAGTTGAATCCCCTGTGGACTCCAGTTAAGATAAGACAATGTTTGTTCAATTCAAGCTGTTTAACCACTACCAGCAGCCATGCAAGGGAGAATAATGGGAAGCAAGTGAGCTGCACATGTCTAACCTGCAGTATTAAACACAACATCACCCGAAGGAGTAACAACACAGTTGTGATAAGTCAACAATCTACATCCCGAGTAACCCCAACACCATCGCTCGAAAACCCGTGTCACTGGCTTGAGAGGCTAGATGCGGTGTCGGTGACATGAGTGTGTGTTTCTAGGATGAGGGTGTCATGAAATGTCCTAACGCTTATCATGCATTGTGGGTCTGCGTCACAACAGAAGTCTGAGCTGAGCTGATGTATCTGGGTCACAGTCTCTGGAGTCACCTCTCAACCACCCGCCGACGCCCTCAGAATGTCTAAGCGCAGTGTGACAGGCTGAGTTTGGTCACGCCGTCCCCGTGCATCTTGTAGAGCAGCTTGAACTCGCTGGGCAGCTGGTGGGTCTCCTGCCACTTGGTGGTGAATTTGGTCCCTTTCTTGTCATAGTAGTGGTAAGGCAGCTCCTTGCCCGTGTTGGGGTCCCAGCCGAAGGGCCAGAAGCCGTACAGGTGGATCTCCTCACACATGGCGGAGGCCAGAGTGTACATGAGGATTCCAGTGCTGAGCCGTTTGGGAGATAGGTTTTTAGTCTTCCAGTATCTGTGGGGCAATCGACAATCAGTCAGAATCAGAAACTAACCCTTGTGAAATATATGAAGAAACGTTTGGACTTGAGAATTCCCTGAAAAAGCACCTCTGGTACTATCTGATAACACGGTGAGCTGAAATGTCACCATTTCACTACAAAAATCTCACTTCCCTTGTGATTTCATTTCCTCCATCAGGTCTATTTTAAATCTATTTTACTTGCATTTACTTGTTTAACTCTTTTCAACCAGGTTGTGTTTTGTTGCCATTTAGATACTGTTATCCAATTCAGCTGAAACTGAACTAAACTAACAATCACATCAACCCCCCTCCCTCCTCCCCCCGATTCTTACTTGTTGACATCCTGCATGATGTTGCCTGGCCAGGCGAGCTCAATCTTCAGTTGGCCCTTGTGCTCCACAAAGAAGTCCACCAGGGTTCGGGTTACTGTGGCTGAGGTGTGGAGGAAGAAGGCAGGGATCCACAGGATGGCTCCCTCCAGCTTCTTCAGGTTGAGGAAGAAGTTATTCCTGTCTTGAATGGTCAGCAGGTTGTTGTAGTACCTCTCCAGAATACTGGGGTTGAAGGTGGTCATGTTGGTCTTCCTGCCCACATCCTTGTAGTACACGTCCGTGGGGGCAAAGTTGCAGCGGAAGACAAAGTCCGCCTGGTCGATTTCAGTGCCGCATTGGCTGCCCGTTAGGATGCCGCTGTTGCCCACCACGGCACACACGTTGTAATGCTTGTTCACAATAGGAGACATGTCTGGGAGCAGGGACTTAAAGTTGTTGCTGATGGAGAAGACATACTTGTGGCTGGAGTAGTCAAAGTGCATCAGCTGGCCCACGCGCACACCACTCTTGGTGAGGGAGAAGTTGTTGGCAATGTCAATGTAGTTGAAGATCTCCTTCCTGAAAGATGGAGGAAAAATCCACCTTTTCAATACATATTAAAAACAACTATTGGTGATGTACCTTGCATTTCTGGGGCCATTTTGTTTTATTGTGGCAATTTTGTTGTGGCAATGTGGCCACAAGACATGTTGCATTTTGAGTAAGGGGTACGACTCTCACTTATTCTCAACTGGAAAAACTCGCTCTCTTGTTCTTACTATCCTATCGCTATTGCTCTTTCCACCTGCAAGTATAACCCACAGCTGAATGGAACAAGTCCAGGCACTTTCTCTCTGAAGGTTGATGAAAGGCATTCTGGGAAAAGTAGGAAATTGTTAACTGAAGTAGAAGTAGATGAGGCAGGTAGAAGTAAAGTGGCTACACCAAAGAAGTAATCACAACACTTCACAAAGTATCACAGTAAGTAATGGAATACCTTGAACATCATAAATTGATAATGAGCAGTGAAAGAGTATCGGAGGGTAGGTTTTTCTTTCCTTTGCCCCAAGGATTTTCTAGGGGCAAATTCTCTCTTTTTGCTTGCCTCCCTTCTCAGGTCAAAGTGCAGGGTCTTGCTCAAGGACACTTCAGCAGGGTGGACGCCCAGGTCCTCTGGCTGAAGGACGCAAAAACGTGTGAATCACAACAGAAAATATGTGCAAGAGAACTATCTTACCGTTGCAGATAAAAAGCGGTCCTATTGAATTTCCATTTTGAAGGTTTCCCTTGGAGCTCTTCGTTCAGGGCATTCGTTAATGGGATGAAGGAGGGGTCCAGGAAATTCATGGCAAACTGAGACCTAGGAACAACAATATCGTTACGTAAAAAAAATTGCACAAGCGATATAAAATGATGCCACGATTTAGGTCATGCCAGCGCCCCAGACGACAAACGCAATCTCAGCACCTTGGACAGCTCTCTGATTTGATCGAAAGGAAGCTGATCGAGATCTTGTCTATTCAACGGGGCCGAGTGAAGGGAAATAGGTGTATTTAAGCCTTTCGCGTTTTTAATTTCATTCATGCACACTAGGCCAGACCCCTGTGTTGCAGCAGGGTGCATAGGCCGGATGTGGATTTATCTTTATAGCGTACCGTGCATCAAATCATTGCAAAACGGTGCAATCCCAGTTGAACCTGTACTCACCGAAATCCTGCATGGAACATTATCCTCGGACCTCCCATGTCATATTTAGAAGAGGTGAAGAAGCTGTCCTTTCTTAGTGAAACATAACTAATCAACGATAATATGAGGAGAGCGACGCTGAGAATAACCAAACCCAGGGCGTTTGCGATGCGGACCATCTTGGGAGTGTTTTCATTCGATACGTTGGCCTATGTTGTCATCGCCGGGATGGGGGAGGCTGTTGTCTGCAGAATATGGACGAATTGATGGTAGATTTCATAATTTCATATGGTGTAAAATGGACGGCAAGGAGAGATGGTAGTCGGCTGCATGGTGATGCCGCGTCTCCGTCCGATCTCATTCCTGCCCAGCCCCTGGCTTCACACTCAGCTGCAATTCCTCCCTCGGCAGCCAGTTTAATCAAGGAGATGGATCAGAAATGCGAGTCAACACATCCAGCCAGCAAAGGGTCCCCCCCTCCCCACCGCAAACCAAGCTACTCAACTCTCAGCATAAAGAAATGCTTGTCCAATAATAAAATGAATGGTTTGAATATCATTCCATGCCCCAGTTCATAAACATTAGCCGATAATTCAATGCAATTCATAGGCAACTGCGTCTAAATAACGAATGAAGATATGGACAACGAAATTAATCAAATAATCGACCAAAAACTGGCATATAAAAATGTAGGGTTTTTTTTTATTTTGGAGGGATTAGCCTACTTCCCCCAACAGGATTCATTTGTGACATTATGTTGATGTACAACACACCATATATAGCATTCACAAAACATAGATTTTTTTTTTATTTTTTTTTACATGTTATGTACATTTTTTTCAGTTTTTGAAAATATTTTTTACAGTAAGCTAATCTCGATAAACATGAACAACGTCCATTCACAATTACATATTTCCATGAAAGTCTCCATGCATATACAGCCCTGTATTTTCAGACTACAATCCCATACATGTCACATTAGCGTTGTGTAGATATTACACAAATTTGCACAATATTTATCGCCTTAAGTATAAAAACTGTTAAAAAAACAAAAAACAAGACTGAGGATGTGCTAGCAGGTATATACCTCATGACTGACATCCATAAGAGTAATGTTGCTATTGTGCTTTAGTATGTTTCCTGGAACGTGTCAAGCTTGGACACAGATTGACACACATCTTAAAAAAAGACATTCAGACATATTGCCATCAAGCTGCCAAGATATTGCAATTTTCAGTTTAAAATGATTGTGAAAACGTATGTAAAAAAAAAAAAACAATTGACAGTAAACTGGATTGATACAGGCACTTGATGACCCAGACCTGTGACTGTGGTATGGTAAGAAAAGAAAGCAGGTTTGTTCAGAAACATGGTCACCACATCAAACAAGTTTCAACTGAAGGGACAGTTAAGACATCCATCACTACCAGACAATAAAGGGAGCATCACTTTCTGCAGTTGTGGAAGGTGGAGGGGAAAAAGGCTCCTTCGGCATCACTCCCTGGGGAGCCACATGGGCTGTCCTCTTCACAACTCATGTCTTCACAGGAGTCCTCACTACAAGAGAGGAGGATATCGTCAACCACACAGCCTGTGAAACAGTTAGCTTTAAGGACAAATCCACCCTCACGCCCCTTACTCAAAAACACATGTCTTGTGGCTGCATTGCATTCTGGTCTAGTGAAGCTACTGTCAGTGGAGAAATTGGTGTCTCTGTCTCTCTGTATGATTGTTGAACATGGTGAGTCTAGAAAGAAGCCCTTGCTATTTGAGTCTTATGGACTGACACCCAGACATTCACCACTGATGTTTGAAATATTCTGCTATTAAACTCCCTTGTAGCTGCGCTGGGAATATCTCAGTGTGTCATCACATCATTTACATTGGGCCAGTTATCCACAGGAATAGGAAAAATACACCACCAAACAAATGGGCCCAGAAATGCAAAGTACATCACCAATAGCTGTTTTTGACAGTGTTTAAGTGTTTTATGGATTTTCCCTTTAAGAATTAAGTTAACTAAGGTTCAGAACATACTACTAATGGGGGCACAGTGAAATCAACTGAGGCAATAACACAGCGTGGGAAATTAACACCAGCCATCAACTAAATGTCTACTCTACCAGCCACTTTGGCAGAGAACCAGCCATTGTTTGGAGGTCCAATTCTATTCTTAGAACGTTGGTGCAAAATTACGGGTCCGTACCCTTTAATTCTGAAGGGCTGAGGCGCATTAGTGTAAGACGTAACCAGCACTTGATACAAACACCTGCAAGCCAATTCACAACAAGGGCCGTTTCAACAACAAACACATAGAACGAATTACAACGGAGAATTGGAAAGATTCAGAAATCAGAGAGCTTCTGTCCATTCATGGGAAAGAAGAAATAAAGTGACAAATAAAGATTCAATTATCTACGGCAATATCACATTTGTTTGGCGCTGCTCAGCAGTGACATATACAGATGTAAGGCACAAGGCACTGTGGCCTGCAGTTTGTTTCCACGGGAGCAGTTGCACTCAGGAATGATCATTTTGTCAATGTTTCAGTATTAATGTTTTCAATCAAATGAAGTGCAGCAGGAGGGAAATGTACTGGACTATTAACCTCTCGCTCTCATCCCAGCTCCCCTCCGGAATGGTTGGCAGGCCAGGTACGCTGAAGTGATTTGCCTGCAAATTCTGCGCTGTTCGCCTGGACACGATCCAAACAAGCTTTTTGTTGTCTGGTTTGCTACATTCACTTGAGCAGTACTCGGTCATGCACTTGGCCACATGGTCCCGCCAGTGGAGCATCTCGCTGTCAGTGATCTGTGAAGAAAAGAAACAGTTAACATCTGAGAGACTGGTGAAGGAGAGGACAGAAATAAGACTTAAAATATGTTGTCACCTCCATGTCAAGCGTTGTTTATTTCCACACACTATCAGCGCATGGCCAGGGAAGCAAATGACACCATCATGCCATATAGTATCGTTTAGTTTAAAACAAGGGTTTATAATAATGAGCTATGAAATTAGACAAATGCTGGAGTTGGCTGTGGCTGATCGATATGCCTGTTCTACCAGCCACTTTGTTCAGAGGTCAACTCTAAAAACCTAGTGGGATGCTAAAATAGTCAAAGCGGTGGGTGAATCTTGGAAACTATCAGGCACAAAAAAAAGTTAGGTTTCTGCCCTGATTTGCTTATTAGTTTAACTATATATACGCTAGAAAAGTAAGAAAGATCTTAGTGGTTGCTCCTCAAGAATACTAGTGACAATAGCATGCAATAAGAGGAACTAACTAGTGTCATTACACTGTGGTTATTATACCTTTAGGTGCCTTTGGAATTGCTGTACAATCTTCAACATGGTGCTGGACTGAAGGGCTTCAAACTCCTGCGCAACGAGGGACAGTGCCAATACTGACGGCTGTGGGTGAAAAAAAAAACAACAGACGTATGAGACCTGGGACTCCAAGTCAGTGTTGCTATGCTGTGAAATTGTCACCTGAGAACAATCCTTACTTTTGCCTTAGAGAAAACAAGTCGGCATAAGCAGGCTTTTAGCTGGGCTTCCAGTCTCCCAATGCTTGGGATCTCCTCCCTTAAAATATAGAGGGAATCCTCATGTGATCCTCCAATATATTTCTCATAAAGCAGAATCTATTTGACCAGCGCCATGCAAACTGGGATATTGCATCAGTAATAACAATGGAGAGAAAAAACAAAAAGAAAATGAAACCTTTACCTTCTAGCAGACAGAGATGTGAAGGCTGAGTGATAGAGGTGTAGAAAGTTTAAGGCTGTCACGGCTTTGGGCTCCAGGCTGAGCTTCTCTGAGATGATCTTCTCCATACGACAAAGGTCAGAGACGGTGAACTTGCTTTGGCTGATGCGGATGAGTTCGTGAGTGGGAGAGATATTGCATTCCTCCTCAACCATTTTGGCTGCAATGTGGAGACAGCACATTCCAATGCAAGGCAAGTGTTTGGGCTGCACCTGTCAAGATACCACAACAGTGATATGTGAGTCAACATCCCATGAATCAGTGTAAAAGATCTCACAAGGACATTGTTGCTTGTTACATGTTCTCTTGTTACTGCAGAAATGAACATGATATTACAAATGCAAGTCTGAGGATAAAAACAATAGATAAGTTATAGTTGAAAATACTAACACATTAAACATGGGAATGTTATATTAAAATCACACCTTCATAATGGTGAGGAATCTGTCCAGCAGATTGACAGCTTGAACAAAAGTCTGGGTGCTGTAGCCAAAGAAACTGGTCAGGCCCCACAGCTCCTCCACTTTGGCATTTCTGCATTTCGCTGATACTCCACTGTAATTCTGAAAACGCACAATTAATTATTGGCTAGAAAGAACTGAAAATAGCATACATGTAACTAAGTCAGGTCCATTTGCTGCCTGCACAGACAGACAGAAATGTAAAAGTAGGTCAGTGGGGTACCTCTGAGGGAGCAGACTCAATGATCTTCAGGCCAGTTTCCTTGGGAAGAAAGATGGACTCTTTCGCACAACATGACATCAGCTCTTTCAAGAGCAAGCTGTCAATGCTTTGAAGGTTCCTCATCCTAAAAAACAACATATTTCAACAGTTCTGTGTTGAGGTCCAAGTGAAAAATCAAACAAAAACGGTTTCCTTGGGATAGCAAGAGGGCATATACATGTTTCCCAAACCACACCCACTGGGTGTCAAATATCTTGCACCCCCCCATCCTACACATTCCTGACGTAATTTCATTATGTCCAAAAAGTTGGTGCATTGTAGATTATACATTCAAACAAAAAATAAACATAAAAACATAAAACTGGAGAAAAGGGATAGACTAGCCAGAACTGATAATACAATATTGACTAACTGGAGAGAATTAAAGTTCACGTTAACATTAATGGGGGTAAAGGTCGGTGAATGGTTACGCTGAAAACTACAGTAGGTCAACGTTACTCAAACGTAACAGGAACATTGTCTGACTTTTCATTTAAGGTTGGCTCGTTTAATTTACACTGCTAGGTTGTTGTTCGTCCCTCAGAAAATTAACTTGATGTTACACTAACAAGAACAGCCACAAATAACAAATGATTGTGGCAGTTAAACACAAATAACGTTAGAAAGCTAGCTAACGTTAGCTTGAAAGAGATGTGAACCTTTTGCTTCTTACCTTGCCCCAAAAGGCGACGGCGTGCACAACGGTATTATACAGATGCTCAATTCTTCATCTTTTCAAGCTGATTCCGTATATAATTTGCAATATTAAAACTGAACACAACCTCTGTAGCTACCGTCGACAGCACAGAAGAGGAGTGTCCGCCTTGACTCGCTGAGTAAACAAACAACCGCTGACCTAGCTTTAAACTACAATGGCCATCATGCACCGCTGAAAGCGTCACAAGCCTAGACTGGAAAAAGCGGGGCTGCTGGCATTACAAAATGCAATGTAGTTGCTTAAATATATTTACTATACATTTAAAGCAGTCAATGTAGCTTAATCAGGTATAGCTAGCAAGCCAATTAACTAGCGGCAGACTACAACGTTTTAACTGCTATCGACCGACGGCATCCGAAGAGTGGGAGATGCTGTTTCCATGGTGATGAAACTTTACGTTTGCCAGCTAGGTGTTTCGCTAGCTAACTCTGGTAGCTTTGAACAGATTGCCTTACATTTAGAGCTAACTGATGTGACCAAAGATGCCAACAGGGTCTCAGACCTCTGCTCCCCAGAACAATGGCCTTTCCGACAACAACTCCGCTAACGTTTTACATTTTGATGACGGCGATGAATCAGTGCACCACACGAGCGTTGGAATAGCAGCAGCAAAAACAACAGGTAACGCGATTCTTCGTTAGCTAGTAATGTTAACGTTAGCGTTGTCTACTACGTTAACTAGCTGGACGACCACATCGGTTACACGTGCTTATATTGGTGATGGTCTGAAGCCTATTTCTCAGTTGTTCGGCATTGTTTTGCCGTATGGCTACGTATCTGGCTACGTACGCTATCTGATTTAACCTACTTAACATTGCAGCAACATATGGCACCTGCTCTTCTATGAGATTCAACAGTATGACACTGGAGGAGTTGAGGTAAGCTTCTAGACCAGACTCATTTCATGCTATGACGAACTGCTCTATTGCTAATTTGATATGTCCAACTCATGTTCTTGTATTTCTTTACAGTGAGGAGCTTGATAGGCGCACCAAAGAAACCCAGAGGCTTCAAGAAGAGGTGGAAAACGCAACCAAACTAGCCTTGGAGAGGGTAGGCTGCACATACAGCATCAACAGCACACCTGGACAAAGCTGCTACACACCCATGTTTCTTGTGGGTGAGTGCAAACACTAACCTCTTAGCAGTTAACGAATTTAGGAGGAGCCAGATAAATAAAAAAGCAGCCAGCTAAAGGAGTAAAGATAGGCAAGCAACCTAGCAAATAACTCTGTTTGCGTTACCAAGTGTTTCATATACATACACATTGAGTGTACAAAATTGTAATTGTCAAGAGGGCTAAAAACCCTCTTTAATGTCTCCTCACCTTCATCTCCATCTACCCTCCATGACTGAAGTGGATTTAATAGGTGAATTAAGAATCACACCTTTCACCTTCAGTCTATTTCAAAGAAAGAGCAGGTTGGCTTACTGTTTTGTCCATGCAGTGTATATTTAAACTGTTTGTTCTTTTTGCAGATGGCTCACCTGGGGATTCAGACACTCAATCAGCCTGCCACCAGCCAGTGATCCAGCCTCTCACCCACAGTCTGGGTGGTTTGAGCCTGGAGGCGGCCCAAAGGAGTACCAGCTTTCCTAGAAAAGAGGTGCTGGAAAATGCAATAGATGACTACTCTCAACAAGTGTCTGAACTGCAGAAGCAGCTCAACAAGGTTGGTAGTATTTTTTTTTCAGCCCTAGTTTATGCTGAGCTATGTTTATGATCGATGTCCTCTGAACAGCACACCTGATTTGTCAGATCATGGAATTCAGTGGGTAGTACTTGCTGACACATGTATTCTGTTAACCCACTCAAACACAGTCACATGATCAGCACGAGCAACAGAAGTTCCACTTTCGACAGGCCAACGCAAAGCTGCAGACCACGCTACAGGAAGTCCAGATGGAGAGGGATGTCCTGTCTGACCTCAGGTAAAGCCATGTTGCATTTTGATTTTACCTCTGTAGAAGAAACCTACACCCACACATTTCTTGATTTGTAGAATGAAGGATTCAAGGAAACATGCCGATCATATGGAAAAGATGCTTTGCATGTTGGAAGAGCTCCAAAGCACCAAGCGATCTGGGGACCAGAAGCTGCAGGAGACGGAGGAAGAGGCCATGTCTCTCAGCAGGGAGAGTAGAGACAATGGAACAGACATAAAGGCGTACCCTACATTGATGTCTCATGAGAAACCATGTGCAGACAACTCTATCACTAGAACAGCCAGCCCAAGGCAGCTGCCACTGGGAGACCTGGCTGCAAAGGTAGAGGATCTCGACAGTAAGACAGTCAAGCTACACGAGAGACTTTCGTTGGTAAGCAACAGAAGTATCGTGCTTCACACTGTGAACCTCCTCAAATTGTGGGGCAAAGTGTCTTATTTCTTTCCCTGTTTTCTGCCAGGCAATGGGACAGCTGGAGAGTGAAGAAAACCAAGGGAAAGCAGAATTAATGTTAAAGGAGCAAAAAGACAGGTAAACAGTTTAAAACATTGCAATACTAAGAATTCTATATTTTGATTTTTGACACGAATCATACAATTCTATGTAGCATTTTTAGCACGCTCCTTTAACTGTGTTGCAGTAATATATTGGATTGTACTATTGCTATATAATTACATTCCCTTTAATCCAATGTCCTTGTAGGTAGGGGTATTGGGAAATACTTAGTCTTATTTAAGCTTCTTGAACCTTACTCTGTCCTAGAATGGAACAGCGTATTGCCAGTCATGACCAAGAGGTGGCGATGTTGACTGACAAACTGAGCTCCTCCAGAAACAACAATGCCATTTTATGTGTCAAGCTGGAGCTGCTACAGTAAGTGTTGTTCACAAACCTTATTCCTCACATGGATTTACAAATATGGGAGAGACAAAGTGCTTTCAGTCACTCTATTCAGTTGTGTCTCTCAGGCATCAGTCATGCCTATTTTAAATCCACAAGTATTTGCAAGTCCAATTAGTTACAAGACGATGCTGAACTTCTTAATGTATGTGTATCAATGATAATTCTACAAACTAAAATTTCTTTGGCTAGAAAATGTGCTGAGAGCCAGGTGTCATTGCACCAGTGTCAGATCACTGAACTTGTGTCAGCCCTGGCCATCCATAAAGATAAGGTAAGGACAAATATACAATAACATTATCTACACAGCAGGAAACTAACTTTTTCTCCTCTGGCTGTAATGGATGGTAAATTCTACCATTGATCAGCCGCTTTCACCAAATTACCATACAAATAAACCTTCAGGTTATGACGGTTGGTTTTCTGCCAAAGTGGCTTGGAGAGAAAACAGACCATTTTAATTTGTAGGAACTCCTGTTTTCCTGTAAAGTAGTATAGGTGTTTCTTTTCTGTGATTTCTTTCAAAACGTTTAGGTTGTCATGTTTGCTTGCGTTGACATCTCTTGCGGTGTTGCAGGTTTGTTGTCTGGAGCAGCAGCTCATCCAGGCCCAGTCCCAGGTGGAGGAGGCCCAGGGAGGAAGAGACCGGTCCCTGCAACAGGCAGAAGATCTTGAGTCTCAGCTTGGTCAGCTCATGGTATATGCAGCCAGGCCTCATATGTGGAACCAGAATTGTGTCACTATCTGTTGCCATGTACAATGATGCCCAGACCACGCTGTAAATTTTGATCTTGCTGATCGCTCACCACCATCAATCCAATCATGGATTAATCAGAGTCCTTGTCATTTGCAACCAAAATATCACATTTTACAAACATTACAATACTCTATCAAGCTTATTTATGCAGTCATGTTTTACATGTGCAAACCAATAACACAGGCATTAAAACCTGATGTGGTGTGCTGATTGGTGTTATCTGCATATTAGCTGGAGATGTGTCAGGCTCGTGAGGATTGGGCCCAGGAGAAGGAGCAGAAAGAGCAGCTGCAGGAGCAGAGCACGGGCCTTGGTATCACTGTGAAGCAGCTGCGTAAAGAGCTGGAGGAGCGCTTCCTGGTGGTCCAACAGCTGGACACACTGGTAGAAACCGTCAAAGAGGACTGCAAGGCTCAGATTGAGGCTCTGGTAAGGGGATGGGCTGCACTAGCACTGAGACTATACTGCCGCGCTACTTTCTATCCTAATGGATTGCTATTTCCCCCATACATTTCATGTAAATGGGGGCATCTGTTCCATTGGGACTAAGGCAGTCTTGTAGACTGGAAGGTCGCTGGTTCAAAACCCAGATTGACTGAAAAACTCTAGACGAGGTGTGAGAAACACTCTCCTCTCATGAACCACAATTGCTCCATTGGACCTGCTCTGTAGCTAACTGTAGAAGGCGGTTATACCTGTAGTTCCAGGCGGTTATACCTGTTTGTAATTGTGTGTTAAGCAGGGCATTGCCTAAAGCTACAATAAATTCATTCCTCATCACTCATGGCCTCTAGCCTGAGGCTAAGGTAAACAGCATCCATTAAGCCACTACAGGCATTGAAGAAGCAGACAGTGAACGCAGGCAAAATAATAATTGTCTTACATTTAGCTTCACTGTTCTTTCTGCTTTCTGCCACTGTTGTTGTTGCTATGACTTGAACATTGTTAAAAAGCCAATTTCAGGCAAACAGGATTTAAGCATGTACACACAGGGTCAGAGACAGATGCAGACTGAAAAAAAAAGTGTAATATGTCCTATTTATTTATTGTTATTTTAATGTCAAAAAAGTTTTATATTGTAGCTTAAAAAAAAAGCATGCCTGCTCAGCCAACCATCCCAGGATAACCAAAGGTTAAAAAAGTGTCAACAGTTTCTCTCCTTGAGGTCCTTGAGGTCATATTCCTCAAACTATCAAGGGACAGTTTATTTTGTGCACTGAAATACAATTAGCCCACTGTGCCTCCTGCCTTATCCTCCAGAGGAGTGGTGAGCAACAGCAGTGGGAGCTCCTGGAGGAGGTAAGGGCCCTGAGAGGGCAGCTGGAGGCAGCCAGGGAGCAGCGCCAGAGAGCTGGGGAGGAGGAAGCCCGCCTACAGGCCCTGCTGGAGCAGAGGGCCCAGGAGGGGAGGAAGATCAAGGCACTCCTGGAGGAGAAGGAGGAGGAGCTACACCTCAGGCAGCAAGAATCGCAGCAGGTAATGGCGCACTGTTGGAAGTGTGTGTGTGTGTGTGTGTGTGTGTGTGTGAGTGTGTGAAAGATGATACTGTAACCATCTGCCCTTTGTTGATTGGGTCAGTGGTCTCATTGGATTAAATGTGAACTGATTTTCCCAGGGCCGTGCCAGGCTGGAGGAGGCCCAGGGCCAGTGCCAGGCCCTGCGGGCAAGGGCAGAGACACTGAGGCTGAAGCTGGATGACAGAGAGAAGGTGGTGGAGTTGCTGAAGTTGCAGATGGAGAGCAGCGCCCAGATCACAGCACAGCACAGGCCACACCTTCGACAGCCTCCACCAGGAGAAGAGCCACCTCAGCAACCAGCTAAACCAGATTCAGCGGCTCAAGGTTAGGAGCAGGGCAGGAAACTACACTGACCGGTGGATACCAAGCTGTACCAGCCACTATCACTATTTTACTAGCCAAATACTTTTTTAGAATAGAAAAGAACCTGTTAATGATGGGTGGTGGACTAACTTTGAAAAAGTAAATGAAAGTTGCATATTATTCTCTCCTTGCAGTGATTTAGTATGTTGAAATACCACAAATGTTTCAGCCTTCATCAGGGTGTGGCAAATTGATTATATCACATGTATAAGTAACCTATGGGTGCATATGCTTAGAATGGCTTACAAGGAACAGGAACTAAGTACCAGCACATACTTGGTCACTCGGTCACCATATTTTCACAACATTCACTTTGAGGCAAGGAAGTAAAGACTATGTAGAGGGCTTGGAGCCAGAAGGGCATAACTGGCATTTTGGGCGAACATGAGATTTATATATGAAGTAAAAGCTCTTGAGAAGATCTATTTAGTAGTGCAAGTATCTCTTTATTTGTCTATTTATGTGTTGACATACATTTTTTGTTAGGCCCTCTGGCTCCAAACCCTCGATTTCCCCCCAGCTGTTCTAAATCCACGTGACACTGAAGAATCAGTGACGTTAAAGCTTTTGCTTATTGTCTAGCCTGTGACCTTGTTTATATTCTTTATATCCCTTGTTCCTATTGACCTTTTGTATCCCCCCCCATGGCTGTACAGGCTGAGCTGGACCAACAAGAGTCGAGCCTGGCAGCTTTGGAGCAGGAGCGGCGCCACCTGCAGGCCTCGCTGGCCGAGCAGAGGCACCTCGTCCAGGAGGTGAACTTGGAGAAACAGCAACTCACAACCCAGCTGGAGGTGCAGCGCATGCAGTTGCTCACCCTCACCAGTAAGATGAGCTTTACTGTATGTATGTCACCACACAATATCCACCCCACTATCATAGCTGTGGTCATCCAACCAGACTGAGCCTGGCTACACATCCTTTGTAATTGGTAGATGAGTGCTGTGCTGGGAAGCGACTTCTCACGCAGCAACTTTCTGCATGGTTACAGATCATCCTGTTATTGAACGCTATAATAGTTGGTCCTTGTGTCTGTTCATTCATTATCACTGAAATGAGTGCATCAATATTGTGTCCATGTGGATTATCCACCATATTGATGAAATGAAACAAGTAACATTGCTTCTAGGGCTTTGGTCCTCTCTCAACAGTGGAATACTCTACCTAGCCCTTTCATTGACCAGATATTTCAACTCACTACAGTGCTGTTCTTAGAAAGAGGCCTGGTCTTTCATGGTTTTTGCCAAACACAACGATCTCCTTGACCTACTGTGTTTAAAAAAACAAAGAACCATGTTTGGTATGTTTTCATTGTCAACCAAGCCCTTTTGTTCAGACATGTGTGATTTTGTGTGTGTCAATGCGTGTGCATGCATTCATTTTGTGTGTTTCTCTCTGCGGATGTAATGTGTGTGTGTGTGTGTGTGCATGCGCGCGTTTCTTTAGAGGAGCACAAGGAGCTGCAAAGGCGCCACAGCAGTAAGAATGAGGAGCATGAGGGTGTGGTGGTGAAGCTGAGGAGCCAGCTGAATAACGCCCACACAGAGTTGGACCAGGCCAGGAGCACCCTGAGGACACTGGAAGGGGCCGACGGACATGGTCATACACACACACACACACACACACACACACACACACACACACACACACACACACACACACACACGTCACCATTGACACTGCTGACCCACTTAATTAAAAGTCTGTATTTCAAAGAAACATCTGTCTGGTGTTGGATGGAGGCATCTGTTTTATATCTGTTTATCAGATAAGCCTAAAGATTTATTTGTGCTCAATGTTACTTTGTTGATTAAGTTGACAGATAACGGTGAATTACTTGGGAAAGTAATGAAATCTGAGAAAGGAAATTGAAGTACTGAGTACAAAGATTTATTAGTGAAAGAAATTAATGAAAAAGTACTTTAATAAAAGTACGCAGTACTGTGTTCCAGTGAGTTTGTCTGGCCTGCGTACCCGTATGCACCTGTATTTGATACAAAGTCCAAGATGATAGTTCTGTTTGATTTACATCCCTTGTTCACCTCCCTGCCCTCGTTCTCTCTGTCTCCTCTCCTGGGTGTCTCTACCTCAGGCCTTCAAGTAGCCATGGGCATGCAGAAGCAGATCACTGCCAGGAGGGAGCAGATCGACTCTCTGCAGGGCAGAATCCAATACCTAGAGGAGACTATGGAGAAGCTTTACCAGGTGAAGAGCTCAAACTACCAATGTCTGATAGTCCTTCCTCTCCAGCCACGTTTGAAGTTAGGTCTTGTGTAGTCATGTAACACTTCAAGGCTTATACAGTGGAAATTTCCATGTGTGTTTTTTCCTTGACGCCTGGAAAGCGGGCTCAGCGTCTACCTTACTTCTTATTGTTCACAACAATTATAGTCACGTCAATATGTGGTTGTGTGTGATTGTGGTGGTTAGGGTGGTGGCCCAGAAATGTCTTTGCAGAGTGCAAGTTATGTCTCGTTACTAACACTTAAGCAGAGCCCTTTACCTCTGACCAACAACAAATAAAACTAGAAATTCTTTTGAACACTTTCCGTATGATTGACTTGCCCTTGGCCCATTGGAACATTGGAAGAGCTCCAAAATGGCATACCTGGCTCAGGAAAGGCTCAAGCAGTGAGCAGTGCACACACAGAGCCTTAGAATACCATTTCATTTGCTTTAGACTACCTGAGGATCAAAAAGGGTGGGGATTGCTTTTTTTTTTTTTTGGACAGTCCAATTAGATCTGTTGAGACAAGATTCAGCCCCACAAAATAATGAACTACTTCAATAAAATTTTCAAGCCCTGTCACTGTTTGCTTCCGTCCACTGTCCTCTCTCCCCATCCAGGAGAAGCGCTACCAGAACCTGGAGAGCAGGCGTCAGGTCCGGGAGCTTAGCTCTGTCAGGGAGGACAAGAGACAGCTTGCCATGGAGCTGGAAGCCCTTCGCTCCAAGGAGAGACAGCACAAGGACAGGGTCAGCGAGCTGGAGGCAGTCCTCCACAAGGTGGCGTTCACTTGCACTATACTTCAATCATCATGTCACACCACAAGCATTATTTGTCATTTAGATTTAGGGTGGTAAGAGACACTTAACAAAACACTTCAGAAAGTATTTGGTCAGTTTTGTTTTATGTTCCAATAGCTAAATAACCTGTTTTTTCCAGATGAGTTTCATGTCATGTATCATGTCAGCAATCATACTGTAAGGGTAGGTGTCACTTTTTCCCAAATGATGGCTATCTCCATTTGGAACAAAATAAATATGTTGTGTAAGGTTTGATTTGAGTTTATATACAGTACAGTGCAAAAGTCAGAGACAACCCTTTCGGTCATTTAATTTCCAGTCAAACAGCCATTCAGTACAGCCTCCAACACTAAGTATAACACCAAATCTATCACCCTACTGCCACTTTAACTTCCATCCTTCCGATCTTAAAACCAACGAGTTACAGCTGTTTCCTCCCAATAAAAGTGGTTCCCAAAAGTGACACTGACATTATGTTAGCACACCTTTCCTTCAAAAGCGACACTAACGTTCACACAAACAACTGCCCTAACACACCTTAGCTGCCTTGCACATTTCTTTCTCATGTGCATCTAAAATGGCTAAAGGAGATTAGATATAAGATAATTCACTTAGGAAGGTGAAAGTCAAAGGAAAATAAGTGAAAAAATGGGGGTTTCCAAAACTGGAGTTCAAAAACGTATTGCAAGATATAGAGACAATGGGACTCCTAACAACCGTGTAAGACCTGGTAAAGCTTTCACCTTTGAGAGAGAGGAAAAAATCAAGCTCCACTCTTGCTTCAGATCTGAAAAAATCCTTCCACAGTGAGAAGACAACTCAATATGGATCTGAAAGGACGTGTAGCTGTCAGAAAGCTGCTACTGAGAAAAGGAAATAGACAACAGAGAAGAACATTTGAACTAAAACACCGAAACTGGACACCAGAGATGTGGAGTTTAATGGCCTGATGAGTCTAAATTTGAGATTGTTGGAAGTAACAGAAGGCAGTATGTACACTACCGACTCTCTGAACATGTCTACCACCATCAGTCTAGCATGGTGGAGGATCACAGCAAGTTTAGGGTGTATAACAACATCTGGTGATCTGATTTTGATTGAAAGCATCATAAATGCTGATAAATACAAACAAATCTTAATACATCATGCAATACCCTCTGGAAATCGTTTGATTGGGAACAAATTTGTTCTACAGCAAGATAACGAGCCCAAGCACACTAAGAAGATCAAGACGTACTTAACAAAGAAAGAAGCTGCTGGTGGCCACCCCAGAGCCCAGACCTCAACATCACTGAATGTGTTTGGGATTACTTGGATCGTGAGAAGCAGAAAATGCAACCAACTCCTTTCTGACACAGAAAAATAAATAACTTGCACTTAATGGCCACACACATACATACATACATACATACATACATACATACATACATACATACATACATACATACATACGTACAATAAACGGGTAACAAAAAAAGGGTGGTCTCTGACTTTTGCACAGTACTGTAAGTAAAACAGAAACTTGCAGTTGTATTCTTGCTATGTTTGTCTACAAGACTGTGATTGTGTTCAATATGTCTCCCCTAGATGTCAGAGAGCTTTGCAGACTGTCAAGATTTCATCCAGCTGCAGGAGCAGGAATTTGTCCGCCTGAAACTCCAACATGCCTTGGACTTGAAGGTAGACGTGGCCCTATACACAGTATACGCATGTAAAAAGAGGTCTATATTTACTTTATGCTAGGGGTATTGGCTGTTTTTCCTTCATCCTACGTGTCTGGTAGCATCTTCCTATTTAACTAAACTGCATCTTTTAGCTGCATTTTGAAAAGGAGGCAAGAGCGTCTTGCAACAAATCACCGAAGACCCTCTGAATTTTGTTGAGATGAGAGATGTTACCGCTCTCTCTGTTCTCTAGGAGGTCCAAGGCCAGAAGTTGTGCACTGCTGTGAGTGTTACTCCATCTGCCCTGGTCTCTCCCATCACCTCAGCCCTCACTGCTCCACCCTCCTCCCAGCAGGCCTCCAACACCTTGTTCAAGGTACAGTCAGAAACTCCCTATATCCTAACTAATGTCCTATGGCTCCAGCCCTTCCAGCGCACCTCTATATCAGTGTTTATTTGGGCTGCAGAGAGAGATACAAGCTCAGCACATCTGCTTGTTCTTTAAATCAAAAACACACCTCGGATTGCATTCCTGTGGCAGGGAGAGAAACCCAGTTGTAGATCATTTCAGCTGTGGAGGTGAAATAGTGGTTTATTTGTCAGAGCGTGGTGAGATCTAGTAGTGTAACAGTGTTAATACAATTTCACGCTATTTTATATATATATATACTGTATATTTTCATATGTTTCAAAGGTACCCAATCTCCAGTGTTCCCTGGATTTCTGTTTAGATGCAAGCTAATCAGACCACCTACTCCCATCACGTCATCGATACATTTTTCTTTCTCTCCTCCTTTGGCAGACGAAGACACAGAGGCTGCAGGAGAGCCCCACCCTGGAGCTGAGATCTCTCGTCAAAGAGCTGCGAGGAGTGATTTCAGAGAACCACGGACCACACACCGACAACGGCGCTAGTAGCTTCCTCAGGAGGAGGTCTGCACCAGAGAGAGTGTACAGGACCACATTGTACGTCTGGCTCTATTCCCACACACTGGAAGGATTAGCTTAGTTCTTAGGCTGGCTTAGGTCACACATGAAAGTCATGTGATGCTACGGGGTGAGAACTTCTCCCCGTTCAAACTGAATAAGTCATTGGAGAGCGGTCGCAATACATGACTGGCTTCTGTGACCACATTGTGTTTCATCGTACTAGTACTGTAATGTCCTGTGAGGTGAAGAAAGAATGAGGAAGCCAGAACTATGGACTCATTGAATGTGATATGTGATCTGTTCTTGTGTGATATCTCATTGTATATTTGAATATTTCCCCTGCAGCAGTGACACGACTAAAGAAGTAACTGGTTCCAAATTGACAAAGGAGACCTACAGCAGGTAGGTAACCCAAACTAACAGTCTCTTGAATGCTTTGAGCATGGTTTGATGCTACTATATGGGTTAGGTCACATGTGAACATGCACCTCTCTCACCACATTCACATGCAACATGCAAGGCCTGTGGAAAGTAGAGCCTGCTGTGTCTGCTGTGTTCTGATGCTTCTGCTTGTGCATACACTATGTGCAGCGAGCCTCAGCTCCTGGGGACAACTGAGCTGAACAGGAACAACATGATGAGGAACAATATGACCAACACCTTCTTCTGTGACAGTGAGTTAGTTTCTATTTATTAGTTTCTGCCATTTTCATGCGACCCAACAGAAAGTAGTATTATCTTTCCCATGTTTGTCATTGTCTGGTTGCTGCTTTCATGAAAGTGTTCATCCACTATCCGATCAATTTTTAATTCTCTAACATGGACATTATGACATTTCTAGGCCACGTTGTGTCTAGTCCAGCAACTGCACAGCCAGTCTCACTGGGCCGTAGGTCACCTGTGCACTCTCTTCTGACCTCTGACCCCCAACACCAAACAGCTCCAGAACAGGCCTGAGGCTGGCTCCTCCCCCGCCAATATATCTCCCTGTAAGTCATTTATACATAATGTGTGTGTATATATAGGTTGTCATTGTACATACAGTGTATAACTAACTGGCATGTTGAGGTTGTGTTTGAGCTCAATTCAGATTATTCAAGGAAACTGCTATATTATTAAGAGATAAAGTTTTAAAAATAAATAGAAATGCTGACATTCTCCGTGTACCAAGAGATTAGAACAGATCAGCTGCTGTTTCACTTACTGTACACAATTCTAATCAGGGTGAGGCACCTGCTTACATAGCCTGAGTCATTTGTGGACTTTTCTTAAAACTATTTGTTCAGTGGCTTGTCCAAAAGGCTGAGGTGAACAAGCTAGACTGTCACTTGAAAGGAAAGCTGGACAACCTCCACAGCATAGTTGAATACTCAGTTGACGAATATAGGTTTATAGGACAGACACACATTTATCAATAGTGCTGCATCCATGTCAAAGCACAACAGATGTGTTGGGAAGATGTAGTGAAACAATTCAAATCCATTACAATATATCAGCAGTAGTAATTCCCTGTTATGCCTGTACCGTCAATGTGCTGCAGACCAAATAGTTTACATGAAATAATGTAAATGTTATTGTTTGATCATAAGCTCTGCCTCAGAATTCATTTGACTCCGTGACAATGTATTTGTCTTGCAGAAACCTCAAGGTTCAAGAGGGTAAGATGAAGAAGATGGATGGCAAAGAACGGTTCCATGAGAACCCAAACTGATTGAATGTCTATTTTCTAATAAATAAATTATTTAAATGAAACTTAAAAAAAAGTGTGTGTGTCTGTGTGTCTGTGTGTGTCTGTGTGAAAATTGTACCTCAGCTGAATCAATGGATCGTCAACAATATGAAAATGTACATGACACATGATAAAAGGTTTGAGTTGAAATAGATATGGAAAGGACAGGACGGAGGTCTGATTGAGTTAAACTAGCCACACTAGCAACCTGCCCAGGGTGTTTCCCTGCCTTCTGCCTCATGCATGCTGGGATAGGCTCCAGCCCACGTGACCCTGAACTGGATAAGCAGGTAAAGAAAACAATCAATAATCACACTCTTAAGAAAAAGCAACCTGGGGGGCCTAGGGTTACCAAAATGACTGTCGTTATGGAGTTAGGATGTGTTACTATATCATCATGGCTCTGTGAAGGACCCTAAGAGCCCAGTAAAAAAACATGCATCATCTTTATTTGCTATTCAGATTTATTTTAGGCACATTTCATCAAACATTGTGAAACCTCTTTGCCCCTCTGCTTAAACTGAGTGCTTACGAATTGGCCATGTTTCCCTTCCGTGCTGAAGCAGCGCCAAATGCCCCTCTCTTCTGAGTTCCTCGTTCCTCTTCAGAAAACAGATTTCCCAGAAACTGCAATGTGAAAAAAAGCTTGCTGAAATCGATAGTTCAACCAGACAGATAGACAGACTTATTACTTATTGTCCTTTTCCGTCTTAAGTTATTTATGAGCTACATTGGAAAGACTGCTTTGAAGCCCATTCCTAAATACGTAGTCTTGCTTCTTACCCTTGGCATCCTCAGCCCCTTGTTGATGATATACTGCCTGAAAGCCTGGGTCCCATACATCTGTTTCAGCTCCTCGTCCTGTTGAACAGACCAAACCATTTCACACATCTAAAAGATGGCAAGGGACATGACTGGTCTTAAGATGTTGTGAGAGATTGTAGCCCTCACCTTCTCACTGGTTTGAAGTTGAGGTTGAGCTTGAGTTGAGCTTGGGTCTTGCAAAGTTTCGTCAACATCGCTTTTCTTCCCTTGCGTTTTAGGATGCAGGTACCGCGCTCCATATATGGGCTTCTTGGTTCCTGGTTTCCTCTGATCAACAACAATCAAAATTCCTATACTATAACTATTCCGAGGCTTCACGTTTTATAGTGGTGATTTAATTTGTATCATTAGTTTAACAATAATGTTCTTGATGCCCAAACTTGGCTGACATGCTCCTACTGTACCTTATTTGACTCAGAGTCTTTTAAGACATCCGTGTCCTGCCTGGACGAGGTTGTGATAGTGTTGAATCGCTCATCCGGCAAATTGTCTACCTTTCCCACTTGAATGGGAGTCAGTGCCAGTGTCTCCTCAAAGCCACTGACAAAATGACCCAGTATGGTGGATTCCATAATGTTGTTGGTCTCTTCGCCCTGCAGGAGTCAACCACAAGTCCTATTATATGTATTAATCTCCAAGGTCTGGCAAACTCAACGGTTATTTTCTCATTCCAGACTCTGACTCTGCTCCAAGTCGATATCAGGTGCTCTTACCAATGGGGTAAACCAGTCGCTGAAAAGCATGGTGACTTTTTCGATGTCCTCATCTTGGAATGGGGAGCTCAGTCGCCTCTCATTGGCCCTCTTGTCTTCCTTGGCAGCGTTCTCATTTATTTTCAGCCCTATATAAGGGTTCTTTGGACTTGACTTTTCAGGGTTGCTGTCAAACAATTGAGCAATAATACATAGCCTTTTCACCTACAGAGGCACATAATCGTTTATTTTATTCATAATCATGTATTGCTAATTAAATTGATAACTGGTCTGAATGGTTCCTCTGGTGTACTTGCATTTCATTGGCAGGCGTTCCCTGTTCTGCTCTGTTCACTTCCTCCTTATTTGGCTCTGTGTGTTTTTCCTCCTCCTCCTCTTCCATGTGCTCTGCTGCAGGCGTAGGAGCTGCGGAGGCACTGTTTACGCACATATCCGGATCCAGAACAGATATCACCTTATCAAATAACTGGGGGAGAAAGGACGAAAACATGTGAATACTTGTTACAAGTGAGGAAAGATTCTGCTTCATTCAGGCCATTCATTCATTCAGGCTGCTCACATCATCTGCTTCCACTTAACTTAACTAATTGGTGTCATTATTGCTAAAGTACTGGTGTCAATGTTCTGGCACAGTCGATCTGATATGGCTAAAAGCTTAACAACTTCATAGTCCAGACAGCTGTCATCTCCAGTGATGCTCAAAATATTCTTGCCAGCTATCAACTCCACTTACTTCTGGGGTCATGCATTCCTTATAGTATGGATACAGGGCTAGAGGATGCTGCAGGAGTTTTTCCTCCACAGCAGCCACATGTTCTCTGCGGATCTGCTTTTGGACCATCTGCTTCGAGAAGCAAGTCTGATGTTTAGAGAAGCGCTTTCCGGGCACTCGACTGCAGGTACGGTTCGGAGTGTCGTGGAAGATGACTGGCGAGACACCCCTCTTGGCCCCAGATAGGATTCCCCTTGCTGGGTTTGGACAGCCATCTCTGAAGTCATCGAGACCCATGTCAAGGAAACGCCAGCAACTGCTGTCCAAGGACAGCTTGTTTTTTGGGTCTTGAAGATACTTGGTCTGCAGCCTCTCTTTGTACCTGAAGATTTGATTTAGGTTACCCCTTATGAAAATGAACTGTAGTAGTCCTATAATAAGGATACAATACAAATAACTATGAAGATACTTCACAAGTATCACAGCAAAACTATATACTATGTATTACTATATCCTGTCAAAATATTGCAGCCTAGTGATACCATAGGAGATAAAACATACCATTAAGTATGATAAGGTCAGTATAAACTCACTGTTGAGCACCACAAACACAATGAAAGTCTGTGTAGGAATATTAGAGTAATATAGTAATTTTTCACCAGGGACACTGCATTTTAGAAAACTGTGTTCCGTCATATTGAATAGATATGTGGTAACCCCCCCCCCCCCCCCTTCTTCATCAATCAAGTGAAGAAATTGATTCTGACATTAATTTCACGATTTTAGCAAGGAAAGGCTCCCTTACTGAAGAGGAAGTGCATCTCTCTTATAGCTTCCATTTTCTATTGCCAGTAGTTGGTGAGGATCGGTCTCTGCTTAACATCTCTTCTGAGGAGATGAAAGTACCCCCACCCCCTTTTCTCTCTTCCCAAGAGATAAAGTTATGTGTGCTGAATGGAGTGTGTTGTGGACAAAGTGTGTCTCTATAAGTTAGTACACACTAATTACTCTCTGAGACGTTGCTATCTCTACATATCTCTACTCATTACTGCACAACACTCTGCAGGCCTGCAATATCAAGTAAACTTTAAGAAGTATCTGGATCTTCTGTCTGTTTTCCAATCCCAATAGTATTTTGCTTAAAAGCAGGTGTTGGTGTGAGTTTGGTTGGTTACACACTACTGACTAAACCAAGTTCAGCTCTCGGGTAACGAAATTATTTATATTGCAGTGAGTCTTTCGGGTCACGCTGCGTTCATATCTTCGTGCTCAGCTGGTTTGACGGAGACCGGAAGTCATACATTCCAATGGAGGCTGTTTTGACAGACAGATTAGCGCCCCCAGTGGCCGTCGGCTCCGCTGGCGAACAGATGACGCTTAAACTCTACGCTTAAACAACAGAGAAAGATTCATCTAAAACTATAATGCTCTCTTTTCAATTGCCAGGTTTCAAGGCGCATGTTAGCATGTTGATAATTCAGCCTGTTAGTGCTGGTGTGTTTGTAGCATGCCTAAGACATGAAAAATATGAATAACTATGATTGGTGCTGCCTGTCTGATGGTCCAATTTATTAATATAATTTAATCTACATTTTAGAATCTCTCTCTCTCGCTCGCTCGCTCTCTGTGTTTAGCAGTAAACTCACCAAGGGAAAGTGGTCTGTGTGTTTGTTCTCTCCATGGCTCCTTATTTATCAGTCAAACGTAGTCGTCCTTCGATTTAGGAAAGTTACAGGAAGCAAAACGATCCCTTTAATCCGTACCGTTACATTTATTGCGCTACGAAACGTCTATTTTGTAGCTAGGAAAGCCTGGCGCCTGTCCCAAGAAGTTTGTTACTTGGTAACTATGGTAACAGCGGAGAGGCGTTGTTGGGTACAACGTGAAGCGGTAACACTGCGTTTTATCAACAACACAAAGTGTTCAATAAAACTTTTATTTGTATTCATTTGTCAATTCAATTGAGTTTGCATTTTGGATGTTACAAAAACGGTATTGCCAAAGCATATTTGAAACAATGAGATTAAAAAAATATACAATCAAGAAACTAAGAAAATAACGGTAAAAAAAGATGATACCTGCGCCACTGTGTGTGTGTCTTAGAGACTCAATTTGAGATGTATCCTTCTTGTTTAATGTTTATTATCAATGCGTAGCAACCTAATTCTGCCTTTCATGCATCTCTCTCTCTCGCTCTCGCTCTTACACACACACACACACGCACAACAAAACTTGGTTACTAAGCAACATAGAAAGTACCGGTATGTGTGGTGGTTTCCTATACGTAACGCATTTATATGTAAATGAACTGGTATGCGGTTGCAGGCTAAGCCACATTATGAATAGCATCAGAATTGAGGCTAGGAAAGTTTTCATAATTTGAGGTTACTCTTTCTCTCGTATACGTTGTGCACATCTGCAGCAGTTATCAATGTTGAGCAGAATTCCTCTGAGTGTGTTTAAAGCGTGTTGCACTAGAGCAGTAGAGCAGTGGTTCTCAAAGTGTGTGGAGGTACTGCAAGTGGGGCGCAGGCGCGGTAGATAAACTGAGGGGAAAAAATCTGTTTCTTGGGGGAACAATAAACACAAACATCGTGTTGGTACTAGACTTTCTAATGGACATGAACTTTAACAATGCCTGGAAACCAGGGAGTGTCAGTCCACTGATTCAACTCTCTCTTGCATCCAGCCTACGCATGGGATGCAGGAGAGAGCTACCAACCCCGACTTGGCAGCTCTTCCAGGCTGCTCCCGGCTGCATCCTCCGCGGACCTGGTCGGTCGCCGCTGCTGGACTCGCTCGCCCTCTCCGCTCCACAGTCCGACTCGATTCTCACGATCTGCCGTCGGACTCAAGCGCTCGCTCAGACTCGCACTCTGGCTCACTCAGACGCTCTCTCGTTCACACGTGCACCCACAGGTTAAAAGGGCCTGGCTGCAATCGGCCTTAATTGGCCGCAGCCGGTGCTGGATCCAGGGAGAGTCAGTCCACTGACCCAACTCTCTCCTGGATCCAGCCTACGCCTCACCTCCCACCCTCCCCCCAGTCTGCCACAAACAGAAAAAGTAATAATTTGAGTTATATTAAGTAGAAGATGGAGAAGCAAACTGACTCATGTTTCTTTTTTTTTACATCTCAAAAAACATACAGAAACTAAAGGAACAACATAGTGACAAAGCTGAAAGCAGTTCATTCAGTTCATGTTTTTTTAATAAAATTGTTTCCAATATTAATGATTAGCATTCATAGAAAGAGTATCAACTTATGATGGGGGCCCGTAATTTTTTCTAATGTTAAAGGGGGGCCTGACATAAAAGAGAACCACTGCACTAGAGGGCTCTCCTTGTTATAATATGAGAGAATTTAACAGTTAAATTTATGCCACCCTGAAGCATGAAGGGCCCCTGCAGGTGTCGTCATCATCTATTGCTTTGTAACAGTTTCTGTAGAATTTTTAATGGTGGAATTAACACTAAACTATCTGCTTTTGATTTATTCTTCTCCTCCTCAAGTCAGCTGGATTGTAGTTTTCATAATGTGGGCCGTCTAAATTCCCTCGAGGTCTCTGTCTTTGATATTTAAGTGTTTTTGTATGTTTACTGTCAATGCACTGGGTGACTATGAAGAAACCCTTTCTGCCATACAGAGTCAAAGCCTTTTCTAAAATCAATGAAACAAGTCAATATTCTTTCTTTTGGTGGACCTATTTGTATGCTATATGTATATATGGTCTGTGGGGCGGCAGGTCAATCCAATTTGGCATTTATTAATATAATTTGTTTTAGGAATCTTGTATAATATCAGAAGATCAGAATTATTTAGCATTGCGTGAGGATGCTAAAAAAATCTGACTGATCAGAAAAATTCATGATGATTGTTGACTGGTTTTCTCCACACGTGGTCCGAGTCAGAGCTGATGAATTAGCTAATTAGTCTTAGTTCAGGTCCCCCGACTCGACTGCTGTTCAAACGCACCAGGGGAGACACTGCTGGGACACAGTGACTACTGTTTCCCTCTTTCAATACTGTTGATCCCTATTTATAGCAACAAACTAACTCAGTAAACAGTTTGAATGCAGTCAGTGAACTGTCTAATGCACCGTTTCAATTTGCTTGCCAACTACACAGCCAGCTTGAATGCAGCCATGAAAACAGTAACATTGAGATTTGAGAGAATCACAGTTGCGGTTCATTATGTCCTCTATATCAAATATCAAACTCCAACACTCAGTTATTGATGGAGCAGTTGAAGTAGCGGTAATTGCATGTTCGGTTACTACTAGATGAAAGCCACTACAACTCCCAATAAGAGCTAGGTTGCAGCTTGTGTTGGTGTGTCTGTAATCCTGGCTGCTTTGCACGCTTTGCCTTTGCATTGTTTTCCCCTTGCCTATGGATTCCTCGTGCCGTGTCACAGGACTAGATTGGTTGGACAGCATGATGCCGTGGCCACACGGCCTCATGAATGGCTAATGCTGTCATGATCACTGTCAGCATCGCAGCATTTTTTCGGGGGAAATTCCAACTTTATAATGTAGACGAAATTTCACTCATGTGACTCTGCTCCTCTCAAGTGTTCTCAGCTTTGTCCCACATGCTTTAGCCTGACCAGAGACTATATATTGACCTGCAGTGGTTAAGTGTCAGGTTGACCATTGCTTTCTCCTCTCTGCCTGTTGGTGCTGGCCATAAAGGTTCCTGAGGCAGCCAGGCCACCAGAGCACATTATCACATTGTCTGTCAGATTGCTGTTGTCATGTGAAAACCTCATAACTCCAATTTTGGTGATTTTCATGTTTTCACTTCAGTTCAGTTCAGATTACATGGCCTTCTGTGGGTTCATAAAACCCTTCCAAACCCCATTGGATGAACTAAAAAAATGCATGGTGGTCAAGCTAAAGACAAAGCTGGTTTTCATTTTGGAGATGCAAGGTGATTTCCCCTGACAGTGACAGGATGTAGGGCCTGCTCTCAGGGGTTCTAGCTCAGCAAGTGGTTATCTTTTTTTTGCACATGGTGTTCAACACATCTATCTACTTGATTGAAACTTAGTTTTATTTAGCTTTATGTCTTCAACAGGATTTCCATCACACGCACCCTCATGTGGAAACACTGAAATATGACACCCGTGAAAATGTTCATTGTCTCCAAATGGTTGCATCAGGATGGTCTGATTTACTAAAGCCCGGCCCCTTTGGCAAAGCTATGGGAGTAAACACTACAATGTGAAAAGCATCTTAAGGCTGTTTGCTCTCCCAAAGTACACATTTAGTTGACACATGCAAACTTCAAGGCACTGTAATGGTTCAGTTGAGTCATGATGTATAATGAAGGTGGAGTTAATAAGATAGTGTCATTTCAACACAAAAACACCTTTTAAAATTTGATCCAGAAATGAATGTGATGTGAGACTATTTTATTTTACCAGCTTCAGCTTCATTTCAACAGATCTTGCATTTATCTTGTGCACCACAACCGAAGACTGAAGAGTCCTAACTTGTATTCCATCTTTTCTCCTGCATATTATATTTTGTAATCACATTCACCTGTATATTTTCTATTTGGTGATGTGTGTTCCTGTAATTGCTTATTTCCAAACATGCACAAACAAGTGGAGAACCAAAGAAACCGGACAACATAAATCTTCCTCTAGAGACTTTCTACTTGTCATTGACAGCCTAAACACAATGGCAGGAAATACAGGAAATGTTTTTGTTTACAGTAAAATCAGAGGTTTTGGCCGCTTGCTGGCTTTTTTGGTGGGCAATAGGCCTACTGCCATTTTTTTTTAACAGTGTTGGGAAACTGTAGAAAACAATAAACCAGGGAGGATGTGCAAACCTAGACACACTATCTGTACAGGATCTAATAAGGATGTGACACCATTCAGGCTCTCCTCTTATTGTCTTTTCCAGTTAACACCAGAGATTTATAGGCCACCGTTAAATTTATTTTATTTAATTTGCTTAAGAAATATTGTAGGGTGCATCCACTCTTAGACTGCTCCAGCTGAATTTCATTCTTTGTTGTACCTCCAAATGATTTTCATGAGTTACTGTCCTCAGTGCATGATCCACAATGCATATATTGTTGCATAACTTTTCCTCAAGGCTGCGAACAACCGGGCCAAGTGAACTGAAATAACTGGCGTAGGTTTTCGTAGATTTTGAACTCTTTTTCTTTTTTTTTCTGCCATCATCATATGGGGTGACAATCCTTCCTCCTTGATTTCATGCATTAACACTTTCCTGCTACTTACTGGAACAATGAGCTGCTGTCTCCTGTTACAAAACACACCAGTTCAATGGTGGGAAACGGACCACACCTAGGTTGGCAGACAAATTGTATGGTCCGGTCCATCACTTAACTGCTGTTGAATAAATAAACTGGAAAGTCACACCATGAGACAGAATCAAAGATATCTATATAACAAATATATACCTCTTGCAGTTAGGGCACCTAAACTTTGGAACAATTTGCCTGAAGAAATTCTCCGTTTTTTCTATTGAGAGCAATTGAAAACTCACTTTTATCAACGTGCATTCACTTAATATCTTGTTTTATGTTGTTTTGTCTTGTTTTTCTGTCCTGTGTATGTCTTATATCTGTATATATATATACGTGTGTGGTTTTATGTTTTTAATTGTGAAGCACTTTGCGTAAGAAAAGTGCTATAGAAATAGTTTAGTAGTAGTAGTAGTAGTAGTATATGTTAAATATTATCCATTGTAATGCAAAAATACAGGATATTTGTCCCAATTTATCTCAGTTGAGCCAAGATTTTCTTCTTACAGCACATTCCACTTTCTCGTATTACCTAACTATTCTTTTGTCTGCTGCAACACAGCAAGTTCTTTTGACCACTGTGATTATCTCCAAGGAGAGCGAGGAATGGACTAACACAAAAATAAATTCAGTATAGCGTACCCCTCCCCATGGTACTTGATGGATTAATCACCTCCACTGAAAAGGTCTGGTACTCCTCACAGGTCTCCACTCCCACAACTATGCCGGTATATCAGTCTCCGGCCTTACAAAGCCTGTTACAACAGTCTGTACCAGGCTCCACTGTGGTGCAGCCCCTATGGGGTGGGAGACACTCCTGACCCATGTGAAACACCATTTACAGAAAGTGTTAATATTGTTTCTGTTGTGCTGATATAAGGCAGGAGGTGTGGTTAAGGAGGGCTGATGATGGAAGTGACAGGTGTATAGAATGAGGGGGTTGGATGTCACTTCTCCATGTTACAGCCGACACTGTCTGTGCAGTTCTGAGTTCATCCAGTGTGCTTTGAAAGGGTTTCCTATGCTGAAGGGTTGTACAAATTCCCCAACCCATAGAGGACCGTGTAATCCTTCCACTGAAGTTAAAATGCGAAGTTATCTTTAGGTTTTCATAGGATAACAGCGATACCATTGTAGAGCATGGTTGTATGTTAAAGTAGAATACGGGTCAATTTAAGAATTAATTTATGATTCTTTGTTTTTGATTTGTTAATATGTACAACTTCCCCCTAAAGCTAGCAACCAGGGAACTAAAACCAATTTGTGATCTCATACTCACGTACAACCTGGAGCTGCTCTATTGCCAATGAATGGCACTCAGGCTTGGTCATGAATGTTTGCCTGAACTTGAGCTTCATATTAAAGCAATGCTGTCAATCCTTAACCAAATATGTACCCGTGTTTCCTTGTTGCCGTTTACAAGTCATATCTGGTACATAGCGTGACACGAAGATCTAACTTCAAGTAGCAAGAAAGAATAGGACAGGGTGTTGGCATTGTTATTTGTATAGTGCCACTGGAGAACAGAACTAACTTTGTTTTAAAGATCACGTGTCAATCTGAAAGACATTAATTGTTAGATGCATACTGCACAAGAGTTGTTCAATATCTTATTATTGAAGGTGAAATGATCTCGGATTTGCCATCTCCAAAGCTCACAGTGCACATCTACCCGTGAACCTCTGACAGGCTTTGCTGAGAAGTGAGAAAGTGAGACTGAGCTGGAGAGTAGTGAGTTACTAGTGGTCGCTTACTCACAGGTAAACTCTCACAACCTTAAATTATACCCCTGAACACAATGGGAGTGTGAAACCCACATTCGCTTTCTGCGTAATCCTTTTTGCACTGTTATCATGGAGCGCTCGAAAATGCTGACTGCACAGAATGCATGAAACTTTCAGAGAATGATTCAATTTGCCAAGTCGTGACTGACCATTGTGCCCAAATAAATGCCCTCGCTGTTGTTCTTCATTTGGTCATGTCTCCAAAATGCAAAACCAAAGGCTACTGGTACAAGTTTTTGGTGGGAAATGAAAATTGGTTGGAACACAATGAATGATTTGTGGGGACTATAGACACCCAGATGAGTTAGAAGAACTTGTCCAAAATTATTTACCCTCTGGATAAAAGTCTCCTTGTTGTGGGATGTATGAATGGTGGCCTTCTTCTCACAGTGGCCCCTTTTAGGGTGTAGTCCACGAAGATATGGTATTCGCATTAAAAAGTTGAGCTCCAATCATCAAATAGCTTTGTGTGGGCCTTCAAAGCTGGGTGTCTTCAGCTTCCAACAGCTCAAAAAAAAAAAAATCAGTGTCGCTCGTCTGACCAAACATAAAAAGAGACCATTACAAAGGTTGAACCGTTTTACCCCCCCTACACCCTCCCACCCTTTCTTTTGGCAGAAACAATGTTGCTGCGTTACTTGACTGTTATCCTTCCCCCCTGATGATTTTCTTTAGCATTTTTTACTTCTCTTGTTTGAACAGATGCCGCCCCCCCTCCTGCATCCCCCGTCCCCTGGGATTGCCCTGGTGCTTAGTACAATGAGGTAACACGCAATTACATTAATGTTAAGAGTCCAGCCCAGTCAGTTCCTTTCCAGTAAGCAACATCAAACGATATGATGTATATCACTTCCCTAAGGGGAAAAAAACGGTAGCCTTTTGTCCAACTTTATTTTATTTATGAATGGATTATGCAAAAGGTTGGCTCAGGCAAAAGGTCGCTGCATGACCGTGCTCACCCTTTCGATCTGAAGTATGCCAATTACTGTCCAAAGAGCATTTTAGCCAGGATGTAGCCTAACCTATTGGCCATGCACCAAACCTCATATAAATCCCAGTCAATGACAAATGGATGACAGAGAATCGACACACCTGATTCAGTTTCTATACTGACGGCATGTGATTGTGCGAGAGCTGAAACCAATCGGGCCAATAGATATATGACTAGTAGAGTAGGGGAAATGGAAACGGATGTAGACAGCTCTCTGCCTAACCTGGTATCTGAACTGGCATCTAGTCCACTAGCATTCTGGGTAAATGCATGTCCTTCAGATAAGTGGATAATGTGTTGTCTGTAAATAGGGATGGTGGTGCCTCACAGTGTGTCTAAAATCACCTTCCTGGTTTCCTATTTCAGCCTTAGACCCGTTAGATGTTTTCAGTTCCCCAGAATCCAAAAGCTCCCAAAAGACTCCCTGAGAAATGTCACCTTTGACCGTTTCTGGTCACAGCAGTCGACCGCATTTTGACCGATGAGCTTGACATTTTGATGAACTCATTTGCTATCAATTTGCATTAGAAGTTGAAAGTGTCAGTGCCCAAGCATGCTTTAAATAGTGTGCATGCGTGTTTGCTGTGCTGATACAAATGGATTTTTTAGTGCAGCTGTAAAATCTAATGTCATTGCACTTTTCTTTGTAACATGATGATACCATCTGCTGTCATGCTTATTTCCTGGATATAAGTTTTATTATAATAGTTGATGATTATAGGCTATATCTCTCTATCCACTGTTTAAAAGCCAACCCTCCCCACAATGACACATACTGAGTATCCCAGTTTTATACATTTATAAAGTTTAGTCTTTTTTAATCAAGTTTTACAATCAAGATTCAAAACTGAAGTGCATTCAGATTTATTTACAAGCTGCAATATCCTGCATGGATGACATAACTCTTCTTGACGTATATTTATAGTATACATAATACTCGGTGTCAAACTAATATGAGTTATATGAGAATAGGGTAAATATGAGGAAAATATAAATGTGATTGATTTTTGTTTAAATATATGAATGGTTGCTTGCCACATGATGATCACCAGCTGGAGGTCATAGTTTCCCCCCATCGCTTTGCTCACCGCTGTATCGCTGGGGTACGGCATAACTGGGCTCCGCCGCAGTCGTGCTGCTGAACATCAGCTGGCAATTCCCCCTTTATAGAGGCCCCGCCCCGAAATCAGTCGATCAAATTCAACATCACACTCAACAGCGTCTGACCAATCACAGTCGAGTGGGGGTGGTCTTGAGATGGTGGTCCGGGAGGCCGAAAGCCAATGAGCGTCGCCGCTCGGGGAACAAAGGGCTCGCGTCAACTATCGTTGGTTGCCTGAATGCTACATTATTCATGTCCACGCCGAGCTTATTTAAGGAGACGTGATGAGGCGAGGTAGCGGAATACATATAAAAGGTAACGGGTTGGGTTTACCAGAAAGAATAGGGGAGTTTGATGACACCGTTTGGTGTTTAACTATATATATGAACGTGTATCAAAATAATCCCCCAATTCGTGCATCAGTACACGCCCTGCTCCCTTCAAACGGTCGCCAGGCGAAATACTACATTGCCACCGGCGCGTCCATGTGGTTGATCACGCGTTGCTAACTCATTCACAATTCTCCGTTATCTGCAAATTGTAATCCTGCATACCAGTAAACTCAGAACCACTTAAAAGTCGGGCAAATCCAGCACACGCCCATGTGACAAGTTGATATGTAAACACCATAAAAAAGCGTAATAAACCGTGAGTAAATAAAACAAACAAACAAACGCACACATTGGGGGGGGGGGAAATAGGGTCAGCTTTGCATTTAGTTTCATTTTTATTATTGTGTTTTTTGAAACTGTGACATCAGCTATAAGCACGCTGCTGTGTTTTACACACCCACCGCCCATGCAGCCTCCAAAACGACGCTGTTCGCATGACCAGGCTCATTACGTGGAGAGGGAGGGGAGAGGACCGCTTGCTTGCCCGTCCTCTGTGCTGAGACCTGCTATTTCTCCGCTGCGCCCGACCAGCTCGCTCGTGCTCCTTTAGGCACCAGAAGAAGAAGGGAGGAAAAGCGCTATCTCTGAAAAACCGATGAAAAGTGCCAACAGTTATATATATGTATTTAGTTTCTTCCCCCCAGGTTACCGGGAGATCACGCCAAACCAGAAGGGCTGCCGTTCCCAGCACCGCTCGGAGGGAAACGAATTAGAAAGGATCCAAGCCTTTACCGTGCCACAGTGCCGTCGTTAGTTGTTTTTTTTTAGGTGATTTTTGGAAGTTACCTTACACTGTATTAAAGTTGTTAGCCCGCTATTTGTAACTCTCCATCATGACTCGGAGATCCTGTGCCATTTACGCCACCGGAATCGTGTGCGCTCACCTCCTGATAGTGGGGATCGCCCTGGTCGTGGCTCAAGTCTTCCAAACTATGATACACAGCCGTTTAAAAAAGGTGAGTAACGGTTTTATTGTCCATTTGTCACTAAAAAGGCTTGTCCCTCAGTTGGGCAATCGTGTTTTAGTTGTAATGTTCTTTGTCTCGCCTGAATAAGCCTGAATACTGTCTGAAGTCTCTACACACTTTCCATCTGTCACACTTGAGGGATTTAAACGTAACAGCGTCGAGTATCTGCAGTGTCAGTTATGCGCATTCAACATCTATTTCACCGGTGCTCGCACGGCCACAAGCTCGCTCAATTTATATCTCATTTATTTATTTTTTATTTCCATTTATTTTAGTTTAGTATTTTTGCTGCATTGTGTATTAAAGACCCTGCACTTGTCCAGCCCCGTGGGATGAACCTAAGCATTAATTAATCCGCAAGATACGGTGGCGTGCAGCGTGAAGAGTGAAGAGTGCCGGTATACGGGGGTTTGGCATGTTTGCTTTTGCACAGATGGCCGGTACAATTTGTACTTTACACCAAAAGACATAAAAGCTCAGCTCAGGATCCCTATAATATTCCTATAGAGACTTGCAATGTGTCTGTAGTAGTCAGAAGTGAGTTTATCTCCTCTGGTATCACTGGAACATTGATGATATTTGTATAGGATCCTTATAAAAAATCACCATAGGATTACTACATTCTCACACTCTAGAGGAGAAATGGCCTCATACCTGTCTGTCCCTCCCCACTGTTGGCTTTTTGATAACCTGGCATGTTTGATGGATTTTGGGTGTTCAAGATTTGTTAACCTCAGCTCTTGGTTTATTAGGTTGGTGGGTTGGTGGGTCGGTGATTTGGTGGGGGGAGGTGTGCCTGTCTGAAGGTGTGGGGGATGGGAGCCTGACTGACTTAGTGACTAACTGAAAGCATGGGGAGTCCTTCTCTCCCCTTTGAAATAGTTGGCATTACTCCTACTTGCATTACCCACCATGTTGACTACTGTGCTGTTCAAAATATGCACATAAGATCTGTAAAGAAGAAGAAGTCCTTTCCCCGCTTGTGCAAAAAGAAAAATGCTCCAAACAACTCAGCGGAATTGTTTGACAGCTCATTTATCCAAGTAGGGGACACACAAACAGCTGCCTCACTGACACGGTTTCTTTCCTGATGTTAAATTTAGGTCTGGGTCGCATTATTCTCATTCTGAATCGTGGCAGCGAAAGAAAATGAAGAGCGTTAGTCAAGGTTCAGCAGAAGGGGACAGAATTTGATGTGCCTAGTGATTACACAAGATGACAGCATAGCTAATCCTCTTTCACCACAGTCTTCCCATTGAATTAGGTGGACTGGGACATGCTGAACCTCCCTCGCCTGGCTGTCTTTAACGATGAAACCTTGTTGTGAGGGGACAACTTAAAACTACCTCCGCGACACAGACGTATCCGGTAACTGGGTGTGGAGGGGCGGAGTGTAAAAACCAAGCAAGGCATTTGACTTCTTGGCCTTGGGGGTAGCTTTTTTTGCCCGTGAGCAATATTGTGTTGTTGTTTCCAGTCCTAGTCTAACCTCAGCCACTCGGCTCTGACAAGACACCCCCCTCCCTCCCGCCCTCCCTCATGCCCCTCCTCAAAGCTCTGTTTTGGAAAGCAGAGTTTTCAAGGAGACCTTTCAAGGTGTAATTACAGATTGAGCCTGAAACATTCAAGAACAAGTTGGGGGGGAAAAAAAACACAGCATGTTAGTTTTCAGTATAAGGTGGTGTATTGTGGAAACGCAGGTAAAGTTTCATCATTTCCTACAGTTATTTCCGTTGTAAAAACATTTGCACATGCTGATGAGAACAGGTTATCATGCACCATACCTAAATCCTACCCAAAGTTTCATGTTCTCGTTACTCCTGCTGGTTAGCTTCAAGCCTTTCCGGTGACCATGATCCAGCCCTCCCGCCAGTATATTGCTCAACCTCGTCACTTTGTCCCTCGCTTGTTTATAGTTGCAACAAATCAAGGTTTTGAACATTTCTCAGAGATAAATGCATGTCCGTATGACGTTGATGAAGGCCTCTGAATGATGTTTTTTCCAAGGTTGGTAAACACAGGAATTTGTCCGCTCTGTGCTTACACATTAGGCGTCATCAGATGCTTCAGAGCTGCAGAGGAAAATGCCTGTTTCTAAAATAACACAGTTCACAGCATATTTTTAAAAAGGGCCAGACAGTGGCGTTGCGCAACATGATGTGACTTCTGCTAGTTTGCCACAATCGTCTGTAAAAGTGCATTATAGTGCAGTGACGGCTAATAAGTCACGTGCTCATGCTGGTTGTCCTGTGCTTGCATTACGTGGTTTCACTTCAGCACTTAAAGACGCAGAGTAATCATGACTCAAAGAATTCAAAGACTCGGAAGAATATCTATCCTAAACATCGAGTTCCTCGGTGCCTCCAATCTCATTACATTCTTGAAATTAGTCACTCAGCTGGAGGGTCAAGGGGTCGGCTTCACACAGCCTCCACACATATCCACCTCGGCTCCAAATCACGCCAAATAGGAAAGTGCGACCCTCGTTCCTAGTTGCAGACGGTATCCCTTCAGTCATGTATGTCAGTGAGCCAACTCGTCTTCTTGTCCTGTATGACTTTACTGATGGTTTCCTGGGTTGGACCTGAGAATGGTGGGGAAAAGCAAGATCAGTGACTCTCGTGCACTTAGTCAAATTGAAAAGAGCAAAATGCATCACAGGCTCCACGACCTGCTGAATACAACGGCACAAATCACTTCCTATATAAGGTGAATGCAATGGCATGCCCAGCTCATCAGCCTCTTTGCTCCGTGCCAGTCTCTTTGGTTAAATCTCTCCTCAGTTTGTTGAATCATCTTGCCCCCCCCCCCCCCCCCCCCCCCCCTTCGAGGCTATTGGAGAAGCTCTCTGGTTGACCCCCCCCCCCTCAGATCTTCCCTCAAATAGGTTTTGTGAAGGAGCAAAGGCGAGTGGTGGCAACAAACTCGGGGCAAAGAATTCTATACATAAACACGACATGAATCTCGGAAGTCGTAAACCAAACAGGAACTCTTGGCTTTGCATCCTTGCAAGCCACGCCTTTAAGCTGCATCCTCTTCTCTCTGGCGAGTGCCCCTTGAGACCGCACAAGAGAATGTATGGCCTTTCTCAAATACACCTCGCCGTACTCGGGGGGTGGGGGGGGACAAATCTCCAGGAACTACTCATGAAAAAGACATGACATGAGGAGAAATGGGTGATTTCTCATTCCCAAATTTAAAAATAGCCTCTTTGATGGAAAGTTCTGTGCACTCCTACATAAATAGGGGTTAACAAACAATTAATTGAACATAGCTCCAACTAAGAAAAAGGCTAAATATAATATTACATGTTACAGGATCCCAAGTGAATGTTGTTGGGGTTGATTTCTCACAGTTGAATTGTCTAGATAAAGGTCCCCGTAGCTCAAGTTCAGACATGTAGTAGCTTCATGTTACACATAGTTGGTGCTGACTTTCACTCCAATTCTCAGGCTCAGAGTAATTATTGCCCAACGTTCACACGCTCTTCCTACAGCTGATCAGGTGTCACTCAAAGATCTGCAGCACCATTGAAAATAAAACACACGGCAGCCTTGTTCCATTCGTGGCCTCAGAGGCTAGTATGGTCTGGAGAGAAAACTCACCCGCCAGATTTCATGTGTTTTGATGGCTAATGATGTAGATGTCAGGTCTTATTGTCTGAAATACAGCAATACTCTATTGTGTGTGTGGGCTGATTGGCCTACAGTAGTTGATGCATAAGATTTTGGCCCAGGGTTGCTGAGGTCACGGTCCTTTCTATGCACTTTTTACTTGGACTTTCTGCTTCATCTGATGTTTTTTTTTCTGACTGTGAAGGACTTTTCTCTCCTGCACCCTGGGGTTTGGCCCGGCACCAGCTCCTTGCCATGCGTGCTCTCGCTTGGCCCAAATTCAAAAGAATCGTGGAGAGGTCTGCTGGTGCCCCGAACCGAAATTTTCTTTTCTTTGCCATTGCTTTCTATCCCCTCAAGAGTCTCAACACAGAACATACGAGAGATGTTTTGGCTGTCGGTGGATCTGAACGTGTATTTTCTTCTGTTCTCTTGTTATTTTGCTAGGAAATGACTTTGACAGAGAAGAGCCGAGTGTTTGAGGCGTGGAAGAACCCGCCACCGCCGGTTTATATGGAGTATTATTTCTTCAACGTGACCAATCCAGAGGAGTTCTTAGCCGGTGGGAAGGCGGCTGTCATACAGATCGGGCCCTACACTTACAGGTACGTTTGCAGTGGAGACCCAGATCCAAGCAGTGTCCTTTTGAGAGTAGGCCTGCACAATTCATTTTTTATTATTGTATATTGTGATTTTAGTTTATAATCATAGAATATTGGCAGAGTCCGCTGTAACTGAAAATGGTCAAAGATAGAGATATACCATGGCAAAGGTGGCAGTAAAACAGTTTTGCTCTTCAAATATCACGAATAATCTTGATCATAATGTCTAGCAAAATAATTGTGATTATCATTTTAGCCATAATCTTGCAGCCCTGTTTGAGAGGCAAGAACATGAGGAAGGCCATGCAGGCAAAGTCCTTCATGTTGTTCATCCTGGATCATTCTGTGTGTTTTGTGTGGAATCAAAACAAAGACTAACTGACGAAATCCGATCTCCCGCTTTCCTTCCTGTACGTTTTCCACACCAGGGAATACAGGCCGAGGGAAAATGTCACTTTCCTGGAGAACGGCACCAAGATTTATGCCGTGAACCCCAAAAGCTTTGTCTTTGTCCCTGAGAAGTCAGCTGGTGACCCCGAGGTCGACCTCGTCAGGACCGTCAACATTCCTGCTGTGGTAAGACATTGTGTCTTTATAGGCTTGTTGATGTTATTATGTCAATCAAATGACTTCAACTCTCAAAGTGTGTTTTGTTAATGTTGCCATCGTTACGGTTTTGGCAGCCTCATTTCAGCGACCGTGACCCGTGCATGGAAGCTCCCACACCATTATTCCAGTAGCACACTCCAGACCATTCTCCTCTAGGTTTTATTATGACATTCTGATACCTTGATCATACAACTGGTTACTTATCACCGGCACACTTGTGGCTCAAATCCGAGCAAGGCGAGAGCCAGACCAGGCCAACGTCGACACCAAATGACATCCAATGGCACTGCGACTGGAAATTGAACTGTGTGTGTCATGTGAGCGCTCTGACCCTTTTCCTCTGCCTTCCCCTTCTCTCTCTCTCTCTCTCTCTCTCTCTCTCTCTCTCTCTGTCTCTGTCTCTGTCTCTGTCTCTGTCTCTGTCTCTGTCCCTTCCTTCCCTAGGCGGTGATGAGTGAGCTGAACTCCTACTCCTTCTTCGTGCGTACTATAGTTTCGATGGTGTTGAAAAGCCTAGGTGTTGAAATCTTCATGACGCGCACCGTGCACGAGGTACTCTGGGGATTCAAAGACCCCCTGCTCACTCGGGTTCATGCCATGAAGCCTGATGTGGATGACCATTTTGGCCTGATGTGGAAGGTGAGCACTATAGCTCAGTGAAACAGGAAGCTCTAGTTATATACCCGTCAGCCTCCCTGAATATCTCTTTGGACATAACACACTAACATTACACAAGTGCACATTTATTTTCACGCCGTAACATCAAGCCGTAACATCTCTGAGTGTTTGTGGTTTGTTTGTAGTTAGGGGTGAACAAAACAAAAGGAAGCGCGCGTGTAGGAGAAGTGAGATTGGCATTGTGCTGATGGAAGACGGTTACTTCCTGTTTCTGTTCAGCGTCATGTCTGCGACTTGTGACCGTAGCAAACATTTCACTGCGATCCTGAGGGCTGTATTCTGCGTAATGGCAAAAAGAATGCATGGTAAAATGACAGACTGTATTTTTTCCTGCTGTCAAAACGGCTTATGGGGCATCTTCTTGTTTGTTTTTGTCTACTGCAGCCAGTTACTCATTCCTTCATGTGTAACCGTGTGGTGAGAATAGCAGTACTGAGTTAGCTGTATCTCTGTCACAAACTCCATCCTACTTTTTATGACACTGTTTCTAATCCCAGCGCCTCTCCACCGGATCCGGGACATTTATTTGTTAATGTTTGACAGTTGTGGTAATCTTGACTGAACTTCATGTCTTGGTCTTTTTTTTTCCCCCAAAGAAAAATGGAACACATGAAGGGGAGTTTGTGTTCTACACTGGGGAGCAGAACTACATGGACTACGGCAAGATCGACACATGGAATGGCATGAGGTAAAGAGCCTCGTGCACTGTCTGATTGAAGTGTCAAGCATTATTTCACTGCTATCAGGAAACATGTCAAGTCAGCATCTGGCTTTTAGGTCCATTCATTCCCGCTATGCCATTTGTATTTACTTTGTTGAACGATTTGTATTGGAATCTGACCCAAGTATTCAAAGTCCAAGGCAGTAAAGCCTTTGCTCTCTGGTTTTGGGGTGAACAGGATTGCAAAATGACTGTTTGAATATCCCAAATGACTCTGCACTTTGACTGTAATCAGCATGAATAAGTAGTCTCTCCCTTGCAAAGTAAGACAGCTAAACCAAGCGTTAATGTCTCCTGTTTTATACCGATCAACAGCGAGATGTCGTGGTGGTCTTCCAATCAGAGCAACATGATCAACGGCACTGACGGCGCCGTCTTCCATCCTCTGCTGTCCAGGAATGAGTTGCTCTACATCTTTGCTGCTGACCTCTGCAGGTACACCCGTCTGCTTATCGCTCTTACAATGCAGTTATACATTTGTTTACAGTGAAAGTGTCCAGGAAGGGCCGGGACCAGAACGTCAAGTAAGGACATTAGTTGGGGACAATAGCTGAGTCATGCCCTTATGTATTGTGAGAAGGATATGGGTCGTGAGATGGATCTTGGTTGTGGTCGTTACAGAACACCTCTCCCAAATCTGGTAAGTTGAAGCACACGTGGGAGGTTTTGGGGTGAGTCAGACGTTTTGGCTCAAGCAAACCGGTCTCTGCTCAGAACAAGGCGTGGCCACACAGGGGAACATTTCCCCGAAGTAATCAACTTGTGAATGACTCCTTATTTCGCCATCATAACAAACTGCTTAAGAGAAAGCAACGAAAAGAAGGGGAAAAAACAACGTCTCAACTTTATGGCTCATTTATGATGTTGGTGTTCTTAAGAGGTCTAAATAAAGAGCCTGATAATAAAGATCGTCTTCCACTGTTTGAAGCGGTGCTTACTTTAGCATTCCCCAATGCCACTGACGCACCTCCCCTTCACCCCCCAGGTCTATCCATCTCGCCTACGTGGAAGACGTGGAGGTGAAAGGCATCCAGGCTTACCGCTTTGCACCCCCAGTGGACGTGCTAATGAGCCCCACCGACAACCCCACTAACGAGGGCTTCTGTGTGCCAGCTGGAGACTGCCTCGGCACCGGTGTGCTTAAAGTCAGCGTTTGTCGAGAAGGTAGGAGCACCGCCCACGAACCCTGTTGACCCCTTGGTTGCCATAGTGCCTAGTCCCAAACTAGCCCCATAACCTAGTTCCCCTGCCCCCCCTCCCCCTCCATCCAGTCCAATCACAGTCCCTGCTTTGTATCCAACATTCCCAACGTGTCAGCGTGCCAGATTTTTACTCAATATATGGTTCAATGATTAACTATCACTATGGGCATTGGAGTATTTTATAGTGGTCATTGAGTGGGAGTGTGACCGCTGTGATAAGGTAGTCTGCACATGGCTCGGGTTAATTAGAAACGCTACAATAACCCCATGACCCGCATGTCTCCTGAACTGTGTCGGCATGCGTGTTATCTCTTTTTAGAATGTGGTGAAACAGCAGTTTTGCACAGCAGAAAAAGTTTGACGTTCCGTCGTGGTAGTCGTGGTGGGGAAGTTGAGGCTGCAGAAACACCCTGTCTTTACCGTGTCAGCGTATCAGTACGGACTCAGTACGTCCTGTAACTCCTGATAGCAGCCTAACCCGGACATTCTCTAGTTACCCCCTGTTCTATATTAATCGGAGATATATAGCAGTATCTCTAGTTGACTCACAAAACCAGATAGTACTTTATCTTGTTATCATGTTTTTTTTCTTTCATCATCTTTTTCGGCCCTTGTTGTAAAGAGTTATCTACAACAGGAGATGGCCAATGTTTGACTCATGTGCCCTGTCCTATTTACTTCTCTCCACAAGGTGCTCCTATCGTGGTGTCTTTCCCCCACTTCTATCAGGCGGACCCCAAATACATCAATGCCGTTGATGGGCTGAACCCCAACAAGGAGGACCACGAGACGTACCTCGACCTCCAACCGGTACGGACCAGTATTCACGATCCCGATAGATCGAGTCTCTGTGTTGAATCTTGCTCTGTTTACATATTTTCCTTATCTAAATGAGAATAGCTGTTGTAACCGGGGGGGGGGGGGGGCAGAATAACTATGGCATGGCTCTGTCTGTTGTTGAGTTGTTTGCATTCAAGGTTAAAAGTTGAAACTCTTCCATGCATTGCTTTAAAATGGTATCTCTGTTCATTTCAACAGTAGGTGTGCTTATCTAAAACAAAAAAATAGGCTATTATGATTTTAGCTGTGACTCTGCATGTTGAGTTGTTTACATATAGGTGGAGGAGAAAGGACTGAAGGCATTTCTTTAATAAAAAACACAAGAAGTAAAATCTGTGTTTGTTTCTAGACGACAGGGGTTCCCATCCGAGCCTGCAAAAGAGCGCAGCTCAATATCATTCTGAAGAGAATCGAAGGCTTCCCGTAAGTTGAACTCTGACCCACATTGCTGTCGCCACACACTGTTCCCATCTCAGCCACATGTTGGGCCTGGCGTCCTCGCTGACTTTCCTTTCTCTCTCTGCCCCGCAGCAAAACCAAATTCATCAACGAGACAATTTTCCCCATCATGTTCGTCAACGAGGTGAGGCTCCCCGTAGCACGTTTATGAAACACACCAGTGCCTCACAGCCATATACAGCCATATCCCTAAGCGAAAACAGGAAATCAATAACATCTCCCTGAACCTTAGACGGCGACTATTGACGATGACTCAGCATCCCAGATGAGGATGCTGCTGTTAATCGTGACACTGGTGTCCAACTTTCCCCTGCTCATTGTGGGCATGGGCCTCATCCTCCTGATGGTCCTTATTGTTTTGTTCTGCCGAAACCGCCAGAAGAAGGTAAGACCCAGCCCTGCCCCTGGACTCACCCCTAGGAGACCCCTAAACCATAGAATTAATATGCACTGTTATCCCCCAGAGTGCACTAGCCAATTAGCTCATGGTGTGATAGATATTAGTGCTTTGTCACAATAAATGCTGCAGTTTTGAAGTGTTTAACTGGGTTCTTGCATGGGCAGCGATTCCTGCATTATCTTCACTGAGCTGGTGACGGTTAACCCCAAGCTACTTGCATGTTAGCTAACACAATGCATGACCCCTGCACACGACAGTCAGCATGTGCTATTTTTCAACTCAAATGATGTTTGTTCCTGTTGAACCTTTTCTATCAGTCGATTCAATCCATAGGAAGGAGGTGTCTTAGTTCCCTTTTGACAGTTCAGCTTATGAGCTAGCCTAGCACACTTCCATACCAAAGTGTGTTGCACTGCAATAGTCCCCGGCCTGGGATGCGTAGTTTATGTTAGACACTTATCTGTATTTGTTAGCCTTGTTTTTCTGACCCCTGGGAACAGCCTCCCTTCCCGTAGACTATAATAGTTCAGGTCATTAACTGTCTAGTGGCCTGCAACATGTGGACATACATGCTTGCTCAACAACTAGACCTCCAGTTTAGCAGTGAGACAATGTTAATGTTGTAGTAACCGTGGTCTAATTTTAAATTTCTGTAACCCCCTTTTTTCCTTTTCTGTTTTAGAATGAAGTAAAACGTATTGATTTTACTGAGGCTTTTCATTCTTTTACTGTAAGTCTTAATTTTTGCCTTGTTTGCTATTCTCCTTTTTAATTTGTTATCCATCTCTGCTTGTTATTGATTATCATTTTTTAATTATCTTTATGGGACATAACATTTCTCTGAATTCTCACGTCATAGTGTCGTTGGTTTCCTTATAAGTTTGGAAGTTAATATTCACTGTAGTGGTGGTGACTGGTCCATAAGCCATATTTAGACTGTGACATGGTTGATTTTTAACATTGTGTTTGTAGTCACAACGTTGTTTACCACATGTTTCCCATTTTGATGTCAGTGTCAAGTATAAAAGGATATGTGTTTGTGGTGGAAGGCCGGCCAGTTCCCCGGTTTGCATTAACGCCGTCTGTCCTCCTGCCTCTCTTCCTGTCCAGACGGCGAAGGACGAGACGGCCTACACTCAGGTCAGTGACAAGCCTGAGGAGCCTTCAGAAACCCACGCCACACAGCCCACGAGGAACGGCTCATACATTGCCATGTCTCCAGTGGAGGCGCAGAAGTGTTGATGGAAGCTGCCTGGAGTCTGGGGCTCAGGAAGGGGGCTGAGGGAGCAGTACAGGGGGTGCTACAATACCATGGGTGGGGATTTACACACAAGCCCCAGTAAATGTTTTGTCAATCAAGACATTGCTCTTCTCACTGAGCCCTCTCATGACTGTCCTCCTCCACTCAACCTGCTGAGCATGGCCCTCACTGCCTGCCGTACTGCAACACAACAAACTCCCCCACTCTCTTTCCCTTGTTTCCGTCCTGGTTGGCCAAGCACTGGAGGGGATGAGGGCTCTGGGCGGGCGTGGCCAGGACAAGCCTTTAGCATAGCATCTGAGGGGAATCGGTAGATGCTTGTGGATGCCAGATCTTCTGAGCAGACCCTGCCAACCACTAGGGCTCAAAGAGTGTTGACCGTTCGTATCCACCTGAACAACACGGGTGCCTCTCCAGAAGCATTCTTGCTCTCTTCTCTCTATCAGTGTTGCATGAGGTTGACCTCTAAACTAAAGCCAACAGATTAAAAAGCCCATGCTCCTTAAGCTGATCCCTTATGACAAGTATTCCCTCCTCCTCCTCGTGGCTGAGCTCCTGGGCTCAGAGTATGAAATGGTTTTGCTAACAAAACTGTACTTACCATATACTTTTGTAAAAAATAAGAAAAAAGAGAAAATAGACTGAGCCAAACTATTTATAGCATTTTTGCCTTTTTTTTTTTTTTTTTTTTTTTGGTATTTAAGATCTGTGCACCCACACACACTCAACTTGGGATCCCAGTAGAAAGTGTGTGTGCACATTTATCTTCCACTTAAGTGTCCTGTTTTGATGGACGATAGGCAACTCTTTTTCTTGATGCAGGCACAGAGTACTATGACACCTGTAATACTAGTGATTTTGACCCCCAGCCCCCGCCCCCCCCATCCTTTTTCCATAACACTAGTTAAAGATGTAGACAATTAAAGGACCCTAACTACATTTCAAAGTCCTCACCAGTTAAGGCATTAGCTTGCTATCTGTATTAGGGTAGCTTGATGTAGGTGCGCGGTTAGCTTTGATCACGAACTCAAAATGGTAGAAAGAAAAACACCCACAAAACTTACAAGGGAGACTTGAACCCACTTTCTGCCTTACAACATTTCAGTGTGTTCTTCATGTAGATACGTGGTTAAAATAAGCTGGAAATCATTATTGTACATATGTAAAGGGGAAATGTTGGGCTACCTCTGACCAAATCCAGCAAGTAGTCCTCCTAGATGTGCTGAGGACACCAGAACTCGGATCAGGTGTCGACAAGCCGTACGCGTCTACACTACTACTTAGAGAAAGCACAATTTGGATTGCTAAAACCAGTCCTCAAACAAGACGACCAGGTCATTTTTCCTACAGAGACATCTCATCCTGTCAAAGACGAGTGCTGTGAATTTTGAAAGTGGAATCGCTAGGTAAACATTTAAGGGATCCCTGCGCGCCACCCTCCGCTGTGCATGTAATGGCCAACAGGCATTCGTTTTGCCAGGGAACACGGCACTTGAATCACTGTTTGTCTTACGTTGGAGGTTGTGTTTTCATTTTTCTGTCAGTCACACCAGTCATGTCGCATTTCAAAAGCCTGTTGGCAGTTGCCTATGGAAAATGAATTAAGGCCATAAAACTGTCAACTTGGAAAATTCCCTGCACTTTGCCTGGAAATTGTTCCCTGTGTATTTTCACTGTAGTTCTTATTAGAACCATTGGTCCCTGGTCATTTAGGTGCAAATGCTCCTTGTGTATATTACAATGGTTTGTCCTGTCTAGTATTGGCTGTGAAGGGTGTTGTTCTAGATGGACACAACAGACACCCATGCCTTTTTGTTACTTGCTTTTCAGCACATGGAGTGTCTTCTTTTGATATTTTTTTTGTATTTGTTATTGCTGCTAATAATTGCCATAACCTATGGACTTATGTATTTGTCTATGGATATTCACCATAATGTGCTCGTATTCAGTTCGAGGTTGCTCCACAGAGGCTTTTCTTCAGCTCTTTGAAAGGTTTCTGTGTTGCCAACCCTTGACATCTGGGAATATCTGAGCACAGGATACAAAGCCCAAAGCTTGCTGCCATTTATTGGAATTAGCAGTTAACTATTGCTAGCAACATCTTTGTAATACCAAGATATCACGCTTAATAACCACTCAATCATCTGTTAGCAGATGATTTGATCATATTTGTTTCTCTGGGTTATGGGATTATAGGATTAGTAAACTGGGCAATTTGCTGGATGCCCTAGTAGGAAACAAATAACGGGGAGCCACTGACGGGGTGTCTGCAAGTTTCACCTATCAGAATATAGTCTGCATGACTGAACTTAATGGAACGCATTAAGACTTAAAATGCTATATTAAAGACCATTTAAGGCCTTGAGTTTAGACTTATTCAGGACTTGCAGGCACCTTGACTTAAACATTTCTGGTGTCATTCAAGATTAGTGTGTGAAGTCTGTCAGGCAAAGGATTCTGGGTATATTCAATTAGGTTCTGTGGTGGTGAGTCCTTTAAGACAACCCAAGCCTTTTATTCCACCTATACCCCAGCAATCACACCCGTGTGCAAACTCTGCTGGACTTGTGTAATCACAGTACATCGTCGACCACCCTTAAATCTTGACTTGAAGACCCTCACCCCAGTGTGTGTTTGCTTGTACAGCGTCTGTTTAAACAGGCACACACCTGAGCCATCACTCCTCCGCTGTGACTTCTACTACACTGACCTTTGAGTCCAATCATTCAAGCCCATTGGCTCGTCCCTGCTTGACCAAAGATAACCCACATAGATTTGTCCCAGCACCATGTTTACTCTCCGGGCGATCACGGTCATGCCACCAACCACCACCACCGCCTACCTTATTAATCGTGCCACGACCCAAGTGAAGTATTTGCGACAGTGTGGTGTGCGCGTATGTGTGTGTGTGTGTGTAAGTGCTTTTTCCAACAAGCAAAAAAAAGGTTTTTGCCAATGGTTGAGATATCAGAAACTATATTGATGGGTATTGTATTTTTTTTTTGCCCAGTGCGAGAGCATACAAAAGTAATTGAGGTTCTTTGTGAGCAAAAAAATCTCAGTATTATGTATCGAAAAAGCAATACGAAGTTATGTAAAATAAATTATGGATGTTTTGTAATCGGCCATACGATATTTATGTATTTTCTGTTTTTCTGAATTTGTGTTTTTGTTGGTTTAAGTTTTGGGGGTCTTGTTTTCCCTGTAGTTTTGTAATATTCAACTGGGGTCAAAGCACATTTCTTTTTTTTTTTTTTTCATTTCATTTTTCCCCCATTTCATTTTTCCCATCTTGAAAATCTGAAACGTGTATAAAAGTGGACCAGTATCTCACGTTGTACAGTTCCAGGTTGAGTGTCAGAGCCCCTTTAAATGTCTGTAAGAGAATTTATGGATGGTGGGAGTCGGTGTATTTGTGTCCGCTGACTCTGAGAACTTGTGTGAGTAAACCTATCTTTGTGAAGCCGGTGCACTGTTTCTGTAAAACTGGAGTGATTTATTGGAAGGCTGATTATCTTTGTGTATGTGAGCAGGGGAGATTGCCTCGGTGCCAGGGTGGGCATAAGGGAAGTGTACAAGCAGTCTAACTCATCTAGATGAATGAAGCCCTCCTTCAGGGATGAATGCTAGTGCCATACCATCCTTTGATTTCCTTAATTTGCTCTCCAGAGACTGCATCTCCCCACGATACGTTGTGAAGTCACCAACTAACAGACGTTTCTTCCTGAGATACTAATTTCTTTTGCTGCTGAAAATGACAATCCCCTTGTCATGTTAGGTGCAAAATGATTTCAAAGTAATACCCATTTTTAGTTTTGATAATTTACACTGCACAGATGTTTCTACAGTGCTTTTGTAAACATTTTTAGTGTATTTGCAAAAAAATAAATTTGCAATAAATGCAAAGTCTTCAAGTGCTGTCTGCTCTCTTTGTGTAACTGTCTTCCTTTAGAGCATACTAGCATTAAACCACTAGCAGTTGGAGAAATATGAATCTGGTTTGTGACACTAACACCTTCAGCAAAGGATATACTGCAGAACCCTTGTTAGTATAGCCAGAGAAACAAGTTGATTTGTGTCTTTTCATAAAATTATTTTTCAAAAGCTTGGATCAAAAGAAAGCTGCATCATCCTATAATATCAATGACAAAATACATTTTTTATTCATGACTTATGTGCTTCTGGTTTGGAGAAGGGAGTTGCTCTTCGTAATGGCTTTGCCTTCACTTAAAGGCGTCATCTGCTGTTCCCCAGCTGTCCAATAGCAGGTACTTTGCTCCTCTTAAAGGAAAAATCCACCACAAACACACTAAAAACACAGCTATTGACAATGCATTTCTGGATCCATTCTGGTGTTTAGTGTATTTTTCTTACTCTGTGGATAACTGGTAGACGATGTGACATCACGTTGAGATATTTGCAGTGCAGCTACAATGGAGTTTGATAGCAGAAACTTTTTCAACTATCTGAAACAACAGTGAACCTCAGGTTGGTGTCAATCCCTCAGAATCAAAAAGCAAGGGCTTCTTTCTAGACTCACCATTTTGACGACGTTCAACAATCACACAGCGAGAAGCGGTGAGTGTTTTGAGATGTTCCAGTTGACTAAGAACGTTTCATTCAAACCTCTTTATTAGGGCCCAGCTCCCACCAGCGTTACAACTGTAAGACCCCCTGTAGACAGGGAACAATAGATGGCCCTCGATGCACTCCGAAAACTAGGTCTCACTGCCCTCTCTTTTGTCCCATTCATCACCGGCGTGCGAATTTGGAGGGGGAGGGTTGGAAGTAAAGCAGGAGAATGCAAGAGGGCAGGAGGTGGCATGTCGGCCCCCATCTCTGTGCAAACACACCCTCCGCCCTCACATGTTCTCGCAATACAGACACTTCAGAGCATAATAGTACTCAAAGTACCTCCAAGCCCATATTAGAACCATTGGTCCCTGTGTAATGACCCCCAGCACTGAAGCAGCATGATTTACCTACAAAGTGTTGGAAAATGGATAATATTCAAACCAGCTGTTCCTCAGGTTTGGGTTAATCAGTATTTATGGAAATAACACTGCAGGGCCAAGGCTCATCTCTGGGGCCAAAATGATGTAGAACCTGGAGCTGCCCATGAATTAGAGACTGACTTGGTGGAATGATTGTGGGACCAAGTGACCTCTAGTTAAGAGCAGTGATCACCAATAAGTACCAGAAACATTCCCTCAAAAGTTCCCCAGGTGGTCTCTCAGCTGGGGAACTTTTGAGGGAATGCCGGGATTCACAAATGCCCCTTCAGACCAAACTACTATCCCGGATTTATCCCGGGTCGTTGGCGATTCAGGCCAGACCGCACAAGACCCCTTTCACCATACTTAGACATGTATACATCACTTTAGGGTGTCATGCCTTCTCAAAACCCAGTCGCCTTGGTTTGTTGACTTAGTTCTGCAGTAACTCGTGTTCTCAATCAGTTCTTGTAGATAACTATTCTCTCTTGAAAGAGAGAACAGAGGACATCTATATCTCTATCATTCAACCCATTGATCACTTCTGAGAAGCCACAGTTCTCCTGAGTGACTCCCACACATGTCTGTTATACTCTGGGCTGTGAGGACAAATGGTACAATGGTATGTTTCCGCCCCCTGGTGGTGACTGTGGTAGCTCATCTGCCTGGCTCCACCAAGCCCGAACATTGGCTTCTTTATCTAGACGGTTAATTACAGTACAGTTGGCATTTACATGAAGACTACCACAGGCACTTTTGTGAATCCAACGGGAATAGCAAAGTAAAAGCAAATGACATACTGGTAGCTGAAAATATTTTTTAATATCTCTCACACACACCCACACTTGAGAAAGACGAGCTAATCCATAAATGAACTATACTATTTCCTAACCTAAAATACAGTGATTGCCCGGGGCTGGAAACCAACAATTTGGAGGTAGTCACATGTCCCAAAAGTCAATGAAAAAAGTGTGAACTCTCAGTTCTGGACAAGATGAGGGCCTGTATCTTAACTCAGACAAAAAGGGACCCCAAAACACACTGCACCATTCAGTACACTGTTGGCAGTCGACACTGATACAAAACATAATCAGTGCATAGATAAGAAATAAAACATAGTTCTATCACTAAGGCACCAGCAACATTTAGTTGCAATCAATTACTGCATGTGATGTAGGGCTGCACAATGGATCATGTGTAACTGTATTTTGAATTTACAAAATAATCATACAATTTAGGCTTATTGGAAATACTGAAACCTCTCATGTAATTCAGAATGTCTGCTGTAGTTTGAAATAGTCAAGATGGATGGATGTGCAAAGTGCAGTAAAATTATTTTGTTCTTCAAATCAAATAGTCAGCGTTATAATTTTAGCTGTGCAGCCCTAACATGATGGGTGTCATATGTTTGTGGAGTGTGCCTTTGCAACAGTATATTCTACCTTAGTAAGAAAGACAAAATTCTTCTTCGTGGTATTATAACCATTTCTCACTTTTTCACACTTTCTCTGTGATGTCCTTTGGAATAAAATTGCTTTCTGCTTCAAAATGTGAAGTGAACAAATCTCCTGAACTCCAACCTCTCCTAATCCCATGTGATCCACGCGGCTGTCACTTGACAGCATCTACGTCCAAATGTGCGTCATTAAAGCAGCTTGTGTTTGCTAAACCCGCCTCCTCCCCCTCTCCATCTGACTGCTGAAGAGTACAAGGTCTTGTTTCTCCTGTCACATCAGCACTTTGAGAACCTCTTCCCTCTGGTCATACGTTGGGGTCTCCCCCCAGCTTGGTGAGGTCAGAGGCCGTGCCCATGAACATGCTGCGTCCACGCTCCAGACGGCTCTTCTTGTCCGTGAGTCGGAAGGCCTCCATGAACTCGACGATGTCGATGCTGCCATCTTGGTTGCTGTCGATGGTAACAGCCAGGTCGGAGATGGCCTCGTCCGTGATCTCCATCTTTAGGTAGACACTCAGCAACTTCCACGTCTGCCTGAAGTCCTCCATGGTGATGAAGCCTGTTTGATTGGGGGGGGTTGGGGGACAAGGTTAACAGTTAATGAGGGGGTGAGGAGGAAATGTAGGGAAAAGGGAGAGGGAGGGAAGAGGAGGATCATGGGGATAGAGAGGAAGATAAGGAAGAAAGGAAATAGGAAGGAGACCAAGGCTGGGGTAGTAGGGGAAAAGTGGGAGAGGAAAGGATAGAAAAACATGGAGGGAGAAAGGGGAGCAAGACACTGGGAACAGGGGCAGAACAGGAGATATTGATGGAGGATGGATGCGGGGGGGGGATCAGTAGGTTAATCCTCTTCTTAAGTGGGAGGAGTCAGCCAGCTGTCACCTGCTTTAGCCTCTTTTGCGTGCTTAAGGTGGATTAACAGCAGACCCTGACCCAGCACTGCCTCAACTGGAACACAGACCTGGGAGAAGTGCAACTATTTGATGTGTTTGAACTGTGTCACACACAAAATATGTTAAAGGAGAACAAATCCAGAACACAAAGATACACTTACACTATTATATACACACATCTATCAATCTATCTATCTATCTATCTATCTTCAGCTGTGGGTTATACGTGTAGGTGGGGAGAGCAACAGTACAACATCATGTGAAGAGACATTCCCGGTGGATATCTAATGCGGTTTAGTGAGGATTACTTCTTGTACCCGAGTTGTCTGTGTCTACCATTCTGAAGATGGTCTCCAAGGTGGAGCGGTGGCGGTACAAGGTCTCAAGCAGACCATGGTCAATATGCTGCATGGGGAGAAGAGAAATGCCATGTGAGGACACTCTTGAAGAGTCAGTGAACACTGTGATTTCAGGTCACTGTTCCAGTATATAACACACGTCTATTGTTTCTTGCGGTATCTTGAGGTCATCCAACAAAATGCAATTCATCAGACACGGCAATTCCTTTAATCGTGCACTTTTAATCACCAGCTAGTTAAGAGAACATATATCTCATATATATCTCATTACCTCCATGTTGGGCTCCTTGATGGCAAGTTCGCTGAACCAGCCCTGGTAGTCCAGCATGCTGTCACTGGCTTTGCCGGTAAACAGCTGAGAGCTCAGCATCCTCCAGGGCAGGCCGAGGTGCATCACACTCTCCACCGCCGCGGCCCAGTTGTTCAGAGACACCAGGCCTAGAGGAGATGGACGGAGAGGGAGTTGATCAAGATAATCAAAAGTTTCCATCGCTAGTTTCTCATGAACCTATACTCCAGCAGCCTGTTGCACCAGTTAAACCTAAAGCATAACTCCAGCCGTTTCCGACCCGGACCCCATTTTCCCAACATAATGATCAATTCTTACCAAAATCTTGTCAATTGCTGCACAATAGATTAACTTACATCCATAAAATAGGCATAATGAATTGGCTTGATAGATGGGAAAACTAGCTGGAGGACCCAGAGGAACAGATACAGCACAGTATATGTTGGTAAAATGAAATCACTGTTGATTGATCATTGTTGATGAACTGATGAACTGGTGCACCAGGTTCCAGTTTCTTGTGAAACTGTCAAGTGATCTGGGAAATATGTCAGCCCGGTCCAAATTTTTTTTTTTTCTGAATGCGTATTATGAAGTTCAGCATAAAACACAAAGGGCTGAGCTCACATTTTTTACCGGCTAGAAACTGTCTTTTGAGAAATAAAAAAAGAGGGAGGTGCGGTTGAGATCTAGAATGAAACACGTGATGAAATTGAGCGTGAAATTTACACCCCACACACCTGTATTCTCTTTGTCAAATTCTTGAAAGGCACAGATGAGGTCTGACTTGTGCACAAACAACTGCTTCCGCAGGACTTTGAGGGCTGAGCGCTCGGTCCGCCCCACACTGTTGACAAGACAATAGCACATAACCAGATTTAAGCCCGTCCAATAGATCAACTTGCTACACCAGTGCAAGGCCAGAACCCCAGCTCTCTTTCACAGTTTTCCTGTATCCTGTGGTTATCTAAAAACAGGCAGGTAATTGATTTTCTATTGTTGGAAGTGGAGTGAGAAACTATGTCTAATGTCATGTTAAGTGTTTATTCTCTTTCAAGGGATTTATTGGTTTTGTGCTCAGTTGCATAAATGTATAGGCATGAAGCATGGTAAAATACACCCACAATAATAACCCCGCAATAATGCCAGAACTGAGCCTTATGTGCCTAAACTCAACCATATTTGTCGTCTGCTATCTGTGGTACATCTTGGTACAGAACAGGACAACATGGTCGTAAATCCAGTATTGAAACGAGGGAACTCATGGATTTCTCTTTCGCTGGCATCAGCAGTTTCCAAACTGGCCATCTGTAAAACAGGAGTTGGGCATGTAAACCTATGAACCTGATGCTTAGTATGGTCAATTCTTTCAGAGCCTAAGAAAAGATTGTGTTGGACTAGCTGTCCTGCTCTATAGAAGAACGGTGTTAACCCCCTAGCAGAGGGGTGAGGGGGTAACAGCAGGTCTGTGGGACGAGCTCTTGGCGGGGCTACATGACGTCGAGACTCTGGACAATTTTGTGTCATCCAATAAGCCTTTTGTTATCATACGAGGTTTCTCATATTATTTATGTGTAACCTTTTATTCTGATACTTGAACTCCATGTTACATTATCAATTTATAAATGAATGCAAACCTTTAATCTGGCAATAGTCTGGGGTTCTTCCTTCAGACAGGCATAGATTCAAACCTGCTTCTTGGTTGAACCATCTCTGTACTTTATATGAGGGTAGTTAAGTTAGTTCTGATATCTCACGTTCAAAGTATTGTAAAACACTTGGTTCATGTCAAAGCTTTGCATTTATATTTCGGCATTTGGAGCCTGTGACTAAAAATACATTTAAAAGCGATTGATCAAAAACAGAAGTCCCTGGAATATAGAGGTGGCGTGTACAGTAATAAGAGCCAAGCCATTTTCTTATTCTCAGTATCTAGTAAAACATCTGACTGTCTCATAGTCATAAAACATTGATATTCTGTGGTTCTGGGTGTGTTTGTTACCTTTGTCTGACAGTAAGCTCTCTGATCATGCTGCTGGCCTGGTACTGGATCACATAAGGCACAAGGTCTGGCCCCAGCTTGACGTAGGCCCCCCTGTTGCTTCCCACATCGTAGTAATTGGAGGCAGAAAACAGAGTAAGCACCTGAATGAAATGAAAAAGGACAGAACTGTAAGTACACAAGATAATAACATCGATGCTGCTGCATTTTAACGGCTTCTTACAGCAGCATTTGAGAGGAAACCACGCTTGTTTTTTCTTACATGGTTTTTATTTATTTTAACTTATGTACTCCATGTTTTTACTGTGTTTACCTTTTTTACCTCTGTGTTTATAGGTTGTTTTTATGAACCAATTGCCCCTCTGGGGACAAATAAAGTTCGACTTGACTTGAAATATTTTGTTGCATGTTGATCTTACTGATCATGCTGATCTTGAATAATGGTGCCTTGAAACTCCCATCACATGAACACATCCCTCGCTTTGCTCTCAGCCTCAGATAACAAGTTACATTGTCAACATCAGCCTCCAGCCAAATGCTGGTAAAATTGAACTGTGACCACTTTGGTATGTAACCAGACATTACTCAGAGCTGCCATGCTATTCTAGAAATCTAACTGGCTGGTACAATAGTGAAAGTGGCCAGTGAACAACGTGATTTCACTGTTTTCCTGCAGTCAGTCCTCGTTTCTCTGCGCTCACCCTGCGGTTGTGGCAGAACTCGTAACCCTCCTGTTTACATTCATGGGAGCGGATGAGGAGTTGCAGGTTGTGTCTGTTGAGGAAGTCCTCGGTGACGTCGGGGCCCCAATAGCAGCCTCCACCCCTCACCTCGTTGGGCATGCAGCCATCCTGGGTCATGGGGTCGCTCCACAGCAGGTCCAGGATCTGGTGGCACAGAAGATGACATGGAGGAGTTTAAAAGTATTGAACCTGCCAGAGAAATTACAGAAATGATAAGAGGACAATGATAAGAGTCACGCCGACTGTGACTCTCTCTGACACACTCCTCCTTCATTTGAATAGATTGTGTGGACCAGGCAAGGGCAATCATGCGCCGTGGAGGGCCGAGAGTATGAAGGTTTTCATTCCTACCAAACACTCCAACAGCTGATTTCACTGATTAGCACACCTTCACCCAGAGAGGAGGAACTAATCAGTGAAATCAGCTGATGGAGTGTTTGGTAGGAATGAAAGGTTGCATACTCTCAGCTCTCCATGGCACCAGGGGCCTGTTCCAAGAAGCAGGTTCAGCAAACTCTGAGTCTAACCCTGCACTCTGAGTTGATTCATTCCGAGATGGCCAAGTCTGAGTTTTCGGTTCCAGAACAGCTGATTTGAGTTAGTTCAATCAACTTTGAGTATGTTCACCTTGAGTTAAGCGCGTGCGTGACGACAATAAAAAGCCATCATCAATGGAGGTCCGATACTACGATTCACCATGGCAACCAGCAAGCAGAAGGGTCGTAAAGGAGAGGGAATTGGCGTGGGAGAGAATCGCTGCCCGAGTCAATGCGTACGTTTGAATGCAGCAGTGTATTCATTTAACATTTAACCACACTTTCTTATAATATTACCTACATGTGAGAAAGTGGTGGAATGGTATTGGAAAAACAAATATTTTCATTTAGGTGCAATCCCACGGGCGCAAAGCGCACTTGGCAGAAGCTGAAAAGAATATAAAAACATTACAATAGAGTCATTTAGCAGACGCTTTTATCCAAGCGACTTACAAAGGTGATAGTTACTACTATGTGGGGATCAAACCCACAACCCTGAGACTGAGAGTCTAATGCTCTATCAACTGAGCTGTCTGGGCCAGACATACTTCAAATGGTGTACTTGGGGTGGCAAATTAGAAAGGCAGATCTAGAAATGTAATTACTGGAACATAAGTTAGAGGTGGGTGCATGGTCACAGGTGAAATGTGTTGTTGGAACAATATAAAATACTAACTGTTGCTTTTGTATTTGTAGGAAATAAAGAAGACCAAATGAAAGGTGTCTTTATTTGACTGCTCGGGGTGGTGGTAGCTTAATCCGTGAAGTGTAAACGGCATATTATATCTCGGACAGCTCTTCCATCCTGGACATAGAACATCTAATCGGGGTCTCAAAATCCTCTCCCGACATAAGGCTATGCGAATTACTTCTGCTTGAATATCGATCGGGTTACCGAGGAAAGGACACGCCATGTCAGCTGCTTCAGGTTCAGCAGAGGGAGGAGACAGGGAGAAAGTCAGGGTTTGTTCAAGAAAACCTGCCAGCGAGCAGGTTAGGTTCACAGAGTCAGTTACCATGGTAACTGAATCAGAGTTTGAGTTACCTCTCTTTCTGGAACGGAAAACCCAGAGTTTCCCTCATCTCAGGGTTAACAAACTCAGAGTTTTCACTAAACCCGCTTTCTGGAACAGGCCCCAGATCAGTTAAGTGGAGATAAATTAATAAATAAAAAGCAAAATAAATAACAGCACAGGGAAAAATGGAAAAAAATGAATAAATAAAATAAATGAATAACAGCATAAAATAAATAACAAAACAAATAAATAAATAAATAGATAAGAGAAAAATATTAAATATACATTTTTCATTCATATATTTAGTCACTGTCACATTTCGATTTATTTCCCCTTCAGTGTATGCTCATGAGGTGAGTCGGCGGGCGGCAACTTCTTCCATGTTGCTCCAAACTAGAAGGTCAACCTCTGTATTCTTTGTAGCAGCTAACTCAACCATAAACTCCCCGAAACAAACCTGTTTAATCAGGCGTGGCATTACTTTCAGCTTCGTTTGCCAGTTCTTTAGGTATCATTTGCTTGTACCAAGTCATCACTCATACCTGTACTAGTTAGCTAGCTAGCTACTTTCATATGTAAACAATGTAAATAGTGAACAAGGCAAAAGCCATCCATCCAGAAATCCTTCACATGATGAAATAAAGAGTGTCACCGACACCCCAATGGATCACATTACATTTTACACAATCACGTTACCCAGAGAGACTTACAACGAGGAGCTAGTTTAGAACCGAGACACTGAGCTAGAGAGCCAGATGGAGACCAAACCAGACCTGGGACATCTACAGCCTGTACTTATGGTGGTGACAGCCAGTTTGGAAAGAAGATTGAAATGAAGCTAGAGGGATTAATGACGTTGTGAGATTACAGCACGGGTCTTTTGAGGCCCACACAGACACAAACAACAAGCTAGCTAGTCTGACGTTAGCGTACTGGAATGAAGCCCAGGCACTAAAGTCGGCACAAGCTTTGACCCAAGTCAAAATAACTTTTCCACATGACAAAGACACCAGCCAAATATTTCAGGTAGAACTCTTTGAGATGTAGGAGCCACCAACAACAGCTCTGCATCAGACGTAGAGGAACAATAACCAACACCACTTGGTGGACGGTTTTATCCAAAGTGCTGTACAGTCAGTGTTGGGTAGTAGCGGAATACCAAAAAATGTCACTTCCATCACATTACCTAAAAAATACAAATACTTGATACTTCATGTTTATGCAAACCTCTGAACTTTGTAAATGTTCACTTTTCATGATTTGAACTTTATACTTTTATACCTCAAATAAGTAACTGAAAGCAGTCAGAAAACATAATAATCCAAACAATTACATCACTGATTTCAATTTTCATGAAGTAACTAATAACAGTAATGGAATACATTTTTAAAGTAACCTCCCCAACCCTGCTTACAGCATCATGAGTGAACTTTTCAAAAAAAAAAAATTCGCAAATCCCTAAATGCAATGCCATGCAATGCTCATTGATCTACACAGGGAATGGGACTCCTAACCCTGGCAGTGCAATGCTCTGATGCTTGAGCTGAAAAAAAAAGTAAAAAAGACAATGTGGACTCAGTAGGAAAACAGCTCAGTGTATCAGAGAAAACTCCCTCCGCTACATATTCCTCCATCACCTGTTTCCACTCCTCCTTGGCACTGCCACTAGTGTCAGCAGATTCCTGGGAGTCAGAGGAGACAGACGGGGTGATCTGTCTTGCCGGCGTGCTGAACCCCGAGTTGAAAAGGCGTGCCTTCCGCCGGCGAACCTCGAGCTCTTCCTCCACCTTAACTTTAATGCGGTCGGAGAAGTCCTGGAGCGAGCGGTTCTGGAAACTGTCGCGAGTGCCGATGGGTTTAGGGAAGGTGAAGGATGCCCGACGTTGGTTCATCTTTGTGAGCCAGACGTCATCATCCACAGAGTCGATAGAGACTGTGCTCTGGTGTCTCTTCTTTGGGGGCCTCAGAGCCGACACATACTGGAAAAGCAAAGCAGAGATTTCAGAGACTGTTATAATTTAGTACCTTGCTGTGCAAAACTCATTTCAACACATTCAAGAGGGCCAAATATTTATCCATCATCTTCTATCATTGCAATATTGCAGTGTGCCTATTATGTCTGTAGTGTCCGAGGTTTTGGTCCAGCATCTATGAGTGAGTTTATCACAGCAAGAAGTCTTTCCTCACCTTGTGTCTGTCCAGCCTGGCAAGGAGAGAGAGGTCTGTGCTGTCTGAGATGCCTCCATGTAGGACCAGCACCTTCTGGTCGATCACCGTCGCTAAGGGCAACCAGCTGAAGATCTTCTGCAGCAGCTTGAGGATCCGTTTGCCATGCATCTGGGGAGAGACACAAAGAGGAAGTGACCTCACAGCCTCTGTCATTTTGAAAGAGCGCATTTGTGCGTGATGTCTGTGTTTGTCTATAAAACTGAGAGTAAACGTGAATTCTGACAGCATTGGTGAGTTGAGGGGTTGGCTTCCGGATGCTACAAGGGATGGAAAAAAAATCCAAACAAAAGCACTAGGAGGTACATGGCATGGTGAGAGACCCTCAGACCACCATGATCTTCCTGACTCACTAAAAGCCAAGAGAGTCAGATGTCCTGTCGTCATCTTGTTTAACAACCTCAAATCCTCTTAGCTGGGAAGAGGAGTGACCATGTTGTATTGTACGAGGATACTCCCCTATACCAAAGACTTTAAGCCTAAACGGGAATGTGTAGGCGAAGGTGACTGCTGCAGTTTGAAGGATCGATTTTGCCTCTGGGCACTAGTGTCATAAGCTGGATAACGAGTTAATACAAGACAGTAAACAAAATAAAAGGAGTGTCTTGAGGTATTTAGGGTTGCAGATCTACATGATAGAAACCTACCTTGTATTTAGTCAACACCTCCTTAGTAAAACCGTACCTGAACCAGGGGAGAGAGGAACAAGACACGTTAGAAACTGAGCATTCAAACAGCTTGATTACACTCGATGAATTTCTTCATGTTTCCTGTCCAGGGCAAGGAATTTAACCTCATCGGGATCGACTAATACATGGGATTTTGGGCTTGACCGCTCCCCGAGAAAATAGTATTTTACCTCAGGTTGACTATATGGTCCTCGTGGTTTCCTCGGTTGAGGTGGATGTCACTGGGATAGAGTAACATGAAGGAAAACAGAATGAGGAGGATCTCTATAGAGTCTTTGCCTCGGTCCACAAAGTCTCCATTGAACACGTAGGGCTTCTCCAAGGATGGCATGCCGTTCTATAGTGTAAACAACAGAGAGACGGCAGCAACAAATCCGTAATCCAAATATAAACAAGTGGGAAAGCCAAAACACAGGATTACAAATCCCTTTTCACTCATCAATTGATTTGCAGAGCCTGTAAACGAAGAATATACAGTATGTTGTACCTAAATATTTATGTTGTAACCAAACATTTATTTTAGATTTTAACGGTTTATGTATGTTTAGGTTATAAACACTGGCGCAGGCTTATTTTGATTTGTATAATACAATTTGAAAAACGTCCACAGAAAATTCCATCAACTCTCTTTAAAAATACATTCCTACAACTCCTATACACAAAACAAATCCTAAATCCAAGATGACGTCCCTACCTTGTAGAAGATCAGCAGCAGGTCCTCCAGCTGTCCATGTAAATCACCTGGATAAAGTAGAGGTAGTTAATCATCAATAACATCTTAATGGAAAGGAAGTATCTACATCACTGTCAAATGATTTCCTAGGAACTCCCCTGATGTGCTGTGTATCGTCAATAAACTCAACTCACCACAAATAGTGATTTCCTTGCTGTGGCAGGTGGAGATTCTGCTGATGTTCGGCAACTTCCGGAGCAGTTTCCACGTCTCCAGGAGAAGTTGGAGGACGTAGCGCGAGTGCAGCTGCTACTGGGAGAGAGGCTTGTTACTGAAAAGGTTTGAGGGATAGCGGCTGCACAGTATTAACAAATAGTCGAATTCGAATAGCGAAATTACAGCAGTGAATTTAAAAAGAAGGTACTTCGACTTGCAGATTAAATATAGTATATATTGAGGCCTGTGTGTTGTGGTTACAGGCCTTCATCATCCACAATGGCCAAGTCATTTGCCTCAATAAATGGCTGTTTTATCTGCAAGGTGAAGTACCTTAGTATCCTGCTTTTTCAATTCAGTTCTAAAATTTCATTATTATTTTTTTATTAAGTGTGTGGCCCTTCTTAGAGATTACATTTTCCAGTAGAGTGTTGTCTACATAGAGACGTCAGATCATCTTGTAATGCAGATCATAATATTGCCATCTAGCGGCACACAGAAAGGAGCATCGTTGTAAGTTACTGAGCGTCCTAGTCTATCACGACCCATGTTTTCTCCCTAAGTTCTACTCCGGAAACCTCTGGATGTGAACCCAGACTACTGACCGCCGGATGTCAGGCCGGATGGAAACTGAATCGTAAAGCACCTACTTTCTTGTTCCTGAAGGCGTCCACAAGGCCGGCCACTTGCTCCACCGTGAGAGGAAAGGTGAGGTGAGGTCCTGAGTAGATCTCCGGCACCTCGATGTTCTCGTAGCAGAAGTACCTCTCCCACTCCGCATCCTGGCAGACCTTGTTCTCTCTGAAGATGTGGCAGATCAAATTCCCTGCAAGGCGGAGACCACGGGGGTTCAACAGAGCTTTACAATCAGAACGTGTGATTCACAAAACATTGGACACCTTACCAAGTAAAATGGATATCTTACGTTCATTGCTTGATGGTGTGAAATTGTCCATGAGGTAGCCAAGGAAGTTATAAAGCTGCAGAGAGAAGGGAGATGACACCTGAGCTTAACTCCTACTATTCGTGTACCAAACAGGGATATTTTGGATTCTTTCTTGTAGTTTCCCACCTTTATCTGAGCCTGTTCACCAGAGTATTCGACGGACTGGAAGATATGCCAGGTGTATCTGCGTCTCATCTCTGTGCGGGCTACGTACTGGCGGTACCATCGCTGAATTAGCACAGCAGCCTTTAAAGCTGGAACAGAGAGTATGGAGGACAGGAGGTCAGAGCTGGCATGCTCCAATCAATTCACATGCTTTTTTATTCTTCTGTAGTCAGGACTACAGGAGTTTGAATTTCATCGTTATAAGGATGTTGCATTTTCTAGGATGATGATGATGTCAGCGACTAACTGACCATATTCCACAAAACAGTCTGAACCAGAATAATGTTTTATACTATTATACTAAATAATAATAATAATACGACTAATTTTAGCTCATGGTTGACTTCTGGTTGACTCCTGTTTCTCCTTCTGCTGCCTGACAGAGCACAACAAGACAAACAAGAGAGGGGAAGTGTGGCTTACTTGTGACAGCTATGTGCAGCAGAGCAGAACGGAGAAAAAAAACATACATTCATAAATACAACTACAATACTGTAAATGAGACTGAGAGTTGGCGTTATTAAACTATACTATATTGTAAGAATTAGAGGTTTTATGACCAAACAAGACCTAGATAAATGCCTTTATTACTAGTAGACTACTGTAATGGTCTTCTTGCAGGTCTCCTCTTAGACAGCTGCTTCAAAATGATGTGGCTAGAGTTTCAACAAAGACCAGAAAGGTCTTCTCAGGTCTTTGCACTGGCTCCAGGTGCATCATGAAATTGATTTGAAAATACTGCTGTTAGTCCATAAATCTCTCAATAGCTTCGGGCGGCAGTACATTTCTGACATGAGTTGAAAGTATGAACCCCCCAGATCCCTCAGATCACCTGGGGCTGGTCTGTTATGTTCCCAGAGTAAAAACAACATGCAGCGAAGCAGCATTCAGCCACTATGCAACACACAGCTGGAACAAACTTCTGGAGGACTTGAGGCTCGCCTCAACACTCAACACTCAACACTCCAATTCCAATCCATCTTAAAAACCTATATTTTCTCTACTGCCTTTAGCTAAACTGTCCATCCTGCTGAATTTGCATCTTAACTTTTTTACTTTTACTTATTTTGATTCCATTTTAATTTTATTTCAAAATAAATTATCTATTAAATGTCTTATGCACCTTGAATTCCCTACATGTATGATATGTGCTACACAAATAAATGTGCCTATAGTGAAGTGATTTACCTGGAACGGTGCCTCATGTTGTCAGGGCAGAGAAACAAGAAGGAAGTCCAGTTAGAATATAAAGGCTAAACACACACAATAACAAGGTGGGTTACAAAGAGGCCGTCCTCGTCAGGGATACACCATCGTGATGCTTTTCTATTTAGGCTGATTGATTGATTGATGATGGTGCCATTCATTGACCTCTGTGAATTTGTGGAACAACACAGTGCTAAACAGGTGCATCAGTCTGTATTTGGAGCCCCTGAGGCCTCGGACCTGCGTTACCTTTTGTCTGTCTGTGGAACTGGTCGGACTTTGAGACGCCACATCCCATGACTGTTCCTGTTTGAAGCACAAACACACATCACATCAGCCCAGAACCCGCTGAGCAGTAAATTCATTATTACATATTTAAACAATGCATACAACAACTAATGCAACGGCAAAAAATATGCACCAGAGATGTCCATATGTACAAGATAATGCTTTAATTTTCTACTACTACTAAACTTTCACTTTTAAACCCTTTGTAGCCTAACTTTAGCCTAGACGCTATAAACCATTTACACATTTTTTTTAACAGCTAATCATTACCCTTTCTTAAAAAATATCTGACATGGAAGTAAAACTCAATTACACATTTAGGTTATTAGCTATTGCAAGACCTTTGTCTACCAAAAAAGTATTCAACTATAATTTAAAACTACTGAATGATGAATTTCAAACATTTTTTCCATAAAGGGATACATAGCCTTTTGGAGTGACAGCTCTGACAAACGTCTTTAAAACAGAGAGCAAGAAGCCAAGCCTGGCTGGGGAGGAGGGGAGCAGGAGCTGGATAACATCATAATCTTGTTACCTGGTGGTTCTCTGCTAACCTCTCTGATTGGCCTCAATCCTGCAGGAGAGACCTGGTTTTGTCTGCATTTCTGTGAAGGCTTACATCAAGAAGTCTATGAAACCGAGGGTGGAGAAACTAGTTTGAAGAAATGGATGAAATAAATGAAATACTTTTAAATGTCATTCACTCCATGGGTGATTCTGTTTGCTCTTTTTTGGGGTAAACAAACACTAACAATGTCCAATTGACTTAAAACAATAACAAAACATAATAGGAGATGGTGTCTAACACTAATATATATGACCAAACCTAAGACATATTAGCACTAAGACAACTAATGCCTCATTTTGTTTAACAGTATTTAAAAACCTCTGAAGCAGTATAGTTGCGTGGTCACCTTATCTATCTGGTTCCCAAGTCGATCGGCTGTCGATGCTCTGTTTCAGTGAGTACTCGACAGGTTGCATCCTCCTCCAGTCCACCGGGATCAGGTCAGGAACCGCAGGACATCAGCCGGATCGGTCATTATTACCTAGACGAACCTGGAAATTCACATCTGTGGCTTCACGTGCGCTGCTTCTCCCCTGCGGACTGCTCTCTTGGTCTGTGCTGAAGTTTGTTTAGTCTTTAGTCTCTCGGTGTGATCACATAATCAAGGACCGAGTCACAAGTGGATTAGTTTGGCTAATGAGTTGATGCGGCTAGACTGGTCTTTATATAGGGAAATGGCAACATGGTCAACACGGGTGGCAAGAAGGTCCAAGGTAGGCCAACACTCATTTTTGGTAGTTAGCAGTTGCTTTTGGGAAATACTTTTGATTACATTGGTTTAGAGTCTATAGGTTTGTGTTTGTATGTGTGTGCTCAGGTGTCTCTGTATTGCATAGATGTTCAAGTGCTCATCCAGCAGCAATTTTTGCCATGTTTCTTTTGAAATCTTACCTAAAATTGAAACAGGAATAGGGGGCTCCCATCTCTCTGTCTTCGACCGGAGTGGCCCCTGAAATGCCGAGTCTGCTGTGGATCAAGTTCACACCAGGGCTCGTTGTGCTGATGGCAGGCTGCAGGAAAAGCACACCTAACTGAGGTGAATTTGAAAGTATTGTTGACATAAGTTGTCCAGTTTGACATGTTTTCATTTTGATTATAAATAGATCAAACATAATTGTTTGAACCTCAAAATGACTTGTGTCTTCATTTTGTCAGCAATCATCAATCAACTATCCAGTCCTATCTTAATCAGATGGACAGATCCAGTTTCTGCTTACATACCTGTAATTCTGATCACATACCTCTGATGAAACAAAATCATGAGGGCAGGATAGCTTTTGTAAAATGTATTATAGATGGATAAAATAATGGGTTTTTTCTCTGTATATGCCCCCAATTCACTATTGACAAGCAATTTATTGTTTCTCTGTTACACATACTTACTGGAATGTTTGCAGTTCATATTGTATTGGTTGGGGGCATAAATACTATTTCGAACCCAATAATGGACAAATCCAACACTAGCAGAGTATTTACATCCACCATGGCTTACCAACAATTTTTATCAGATTTTGCACTTATGGACATTTGGAGGATGCATGATCCCAAACAGAAAGAATTACTCATATTCTAGACTATATTCTGTTGCCCTCTCCCATGGTGCATCTTGTTTCACATACAGAAATAGTTGATATGTCCGACCTTCATGCTGTACTGTGCAATATAAAGTTTCCAAGTGTTCCAAATACAGCTATAAGATGTAAATTCAATCTGGCTTTATTGGATGACACTACCTTTAGTGAACAGTTCAGATCTCAGTTCACACCCTCGCTCCCCAGTACCTATCGGACCGCCTCCATACCTACACCCCTTCCCGAAATCTCCGTTCCTCTGACATGGGACTGCTCACCACACCCCACAGAGATCTGCAATGCTGGGTCCATTGGCTGAAGACCTTCCTCTCCAGCCAGGCCTTTGGACCCAGCTGCTGAACTGTGGCCCTGTCCTTTTTTGTCCTTTTGTCCTTTGTTTGTCTTATTGTCTTCCTTTTAGCCTAGTTGATATTTTTCTCACCTTATCTAGTTCTTCTCTTTTCCATTGTTAAGTGCCTTGGGTACCATGAAAGGTGCTCTTAAATGAAGAGTATTATTATTATTATTATTATTATTATTATTATCTGCTTTTTTCTGATTTTATTATTCATCATTATTATCATTAATTAATTTCAGAACAAGATGTTAGGTCTTATGGGATGTCATCAAAAATTTTGCATCCAGGCAGGACAACAATTTAAACAAATTAAACAACAGAACTTGAAAATACTTCATCCACATTGAAAAGGGAAAAAAGGACAATTTCAGTTACGAAAGAGAGAAAACACAAACACTTGTTAAATCACAAAAGGTCAGAATTTTTTATTCTTGATCAAGGTAGATAAATGAGTTACTTAGACAGAAACAGTTTTTTGCTCACAAGTCAGTTAAGTAAAAATGACTTTTGAGAATGTATACAGGTCTGAAACTCAAACTACATCAAGTTAACTGAGTAGATTCTTTAAAGGTTTTAAAAAATACCTGAACTCTCAAGAAAGTCCTTAATGCACTTGCATTACTCTTTTGGCCTCACATATCAGAAATGATGCAGTTCTCATTAAAGATAGGTTACTTCAATAGACATGTGAACACTTCAATGGGGAAGGAGTTAGACAGATCCCAAATTGTGCGTTAGCCATAGACCCTAATCATTGATCAATAATGATGTCAAATTATTTGCTAAGATACTAACAAATAGTTTGGAAAATATTCTCCCCCTAGTGGTCCATTGGGATCTTTCAGGTTTAAAAAAACAAAAAACAGAACAGCTATTGATAACATAAGACAGCTTTTACATGTTATAGATACCTCTTCTGATATTTCATCGTGTGCAGTTCTGTCAGCCAATGCCAAAAAAGCCCGGAGAGGAGTTATTTATGGTATACAATGGAGTACATGGGCTTTGGCAAAGAAATGTATTTGTTGGTTGTCTGGCTTCCACACTGCTATTTGCTTTATCTCTCAAACCTTTGACCCAAAAGATCCACCTATCCAGAGACACAAAGAGAGGTACCAGGATTTATATTTCATTATATTCCAATCGTATGCTTTTGTATCTAGATAATTGACCTATAACCCTGCCAGTTCTCTACTTTGTAGATTCATGTAAGTGCCCTTATCTCTTTTATTTAACATTGATGATAGATTCCTTTGTTTGTAAGCTTTAATCCTCTATACCTCTTGTTTATATCCTTTTTCATGTTGCTGTTGTTGCACAATGTGTGAAAACTACAGTAGTGTAAACTGGCACTCAGAATGCATCCTTTTCCTCATAGTGAATGTTCTTATCATAAAGGCCAGGTATTTGTTGTCAACTGTTTGTTTGACATTCCTTTATTTCTATGGCCATTTAATGTGTTTATCCTTATGTACTTTGGTCATTTAGTTAGCTCCTCCCTAGCCTCCTGAACTCCTTTTCAGTATGCATATAGTTGTACAATAAAGGAATGCAAAAAAAAAAAAAAAAAAAACCCGGAACAAAAAAGAGGCATTACAGACACAGTTGAACGTTGCAGCTCTTGAACGCCTCCCGGACTGGGCGTGTAAGGAAACTCACAGCTGGTGGTTGTGAAACTACAGCCAGCATGTCGCCCTTGGTTTGCTTCAAAACTGTTTGGCAGTAAGATTTCACGAGACATTTCCGTATCCTGTGGTGAGCAAGTTATTACAGACTTAATGTAACTGTTTACTAATGATGACTGTGATCTCCACCATTGTGAATGCGATCTAGTAGGCGATCAGTCTATGATGTTATAGGAGAAAACTTCACGTCAAACTGCATGCCGACATTTGTCAGTTTAATATTCCATTTCTCACACAACATGACTTCAAACCTTTTGGGTCTCCTCGATGGGGACCCATGGGCCATGTAGGGCCGAGAGTCTGCAGGTTTGGTCCCAACCAAATGGAAATGGTCATGGAAAACCTGGAAAAGTCAAGGAATTCAAAAATTGTTTTCCAGGCCTGTGAAAATTGAACATGTGCACATAGTTTGGGAAATGTGTTGCTCATTTTTCCAACCAGTGAAATGTTTAATGTAAAGCTTGGCTGCTTGTTGATACACTTCCCTTTAGGAATAATAACCCTCAGACTTCACATGGTGGTTTACTGGCAGGTCACCATCCTGCTGTACATAAAGCAGGGTTCACTTACTGTTTCAGTCTTAATTTGATAAATAAAATAACGCTGAACACTGATGTTGGATCAACATTATTTCAGGGTGCGAGAGTGTTGATGCATTAACATTAACTCTACGTTGATTCAATACTAGTCTGCTATCTGGGTTTGTTTTTCCTCCATTGAAGCACTTCAGGGTGTGACCGTGAGCAGTGGCAATCAATTTTTAAAGTAAGGGGAATCCTGAACATTTTGTACTGTTATTGGTGCAGAACCAATAAATGCAGCTTTATCCCCTGCAAATCTTGCTCTCACAGCTATCTTAACCCAATCCATTCTCCGTGGTGGAGGTTTTTACACCCTGGTAGCATCAAGAGGTTCAAGTCTTAGCTCACAGGTTTTTTTTGATTTCGAGGAGAATTGTTCACGTTCAGTTTTCTATGGTTATCTGTAGGGCGATTTATTGGATCATTTGTAGCAGAGAGTCAGGAAAAATGAGAGGGGGGTGGGTAATATAAAAATGCACATGGACCACAACAATAACATGAGGTTTTCGTATTGTCCTCTGAAAGCTACATACTTGACCAACTTGAGAAGTTCAGGACTGCTTCTCTGCCACCTTTTTAAATGATGATTTACATCCTCAGATTAACTGCAAATTCAAGATCATCCGAGCTTCGGTACACCCTCGGCTTGGGTTCCTCAGTGAGCATCTGACAACCCTGCTCATCTTTCTTCACTGCTGCAGAAAGAATCCATTTGAACCAGTCTGGACACAACAAAGACGGATAGTGTTTGTTGTGCTCTGATGAATAAATGGATGCATTCATCTTTCTCTCGGTGCTGCTGACTTGGTGCAATCATGAAATCTAAGTCCAGATGAGATTATTTGATTTACATGATATTTAACAATTTGTCTTGTCTGCAAAAGTATCTGGCATATCGGCTACTTTCATCTACGGTTTGGGCCGAGACCTTGCTGCTCCTGTCAGGGTGCCTGTAGGTCCTTAAGTCTTAAAATGTCTTACATTATCAAACTCAAGGCCTTAAATGGTCCTGAATACAGTTAAATATAACATCTTAAGTCTTAATTCAGTTTTGAGGTCTTAAACACTTTTTTGGGTGTGCTGTTCTTCTGCTGAAAAAAATAGTTCAGTCATGCAGACCGTATTCTGATAGATCTACAGTGGTTTTCCTTTTTACCTTTTTTTTCAAATGTGAAATTGGTCTTATATTTCAGTCTAACTGGCATTAAAAAGGTCTGTAAAAGTCGTAAATTCAAGTTGCTGAAACCTGCAGACGCCCTGCCCTGTGCCATGTCCATGCTAGCTAGGGAAGTGCCCATCAGTCAAGTATAGGCATGGTGGCACATACATACACACACACACACTCCTCATACCCGAACCAGGGACCTCCCCTTTCCCTAACCCGGGAATAGTATCCACCCCAACCCCCACCCCTTACCCGAATGAGTCTGTAGATCTATGACGGTGTTGGCTTATGGCACAAGGGATAGTAACATCTTGTCCTGTGTATTGATGAGTGGAGAGGGCTATTTATTGCACCCTCACAAAATGCAATTTTCACACTTGAATTGTGAAACGGGGTGGGAGCTTCTCCACATTTTGAGAAGGCAAACATACGACGCTTTGTCCACTGATCAACTTGCACTGCAGCCCTGACTGAAAGCCTTTTGCCGCAGACTGAGGATGAAGATAGCCGTGCTGGGAGCTACAGGGCAGACGGGGCAGTATCTGGTCAGCCAGGCGCTGCAGCAGGGTCACACGGTCACCGCCATAGTCAGGAACCCAGGGAAGCTCACGGTGCAACATGACAAACTCAAGGTACTGTATTGTCAAGTGTTAGCTGTATGGTGCGGTGTGCCTTTAGTGCAGGGTATTACCACTGTTCCCTGTTTATAGTCACGGGGATGTTATATGTTTATTGCAAGGAATGTAGATAAGAAGGGAAACTTAGGCAGAAGATTGGTTAAGTACTGCAAATCCTTCTCAACAATAGTCAGATGACGAATATGTAGTCCTTGGTTAACATAACAACTGGGTATGTGATGTTTTTGGACACAACAGTGCAGATTACAATGTGAACTACAAGATAGGGACGATGTTTGCCAACTTGAAAGTATACTGTTGCTCCTGAACTGTATCAGCCGGAGCATTTATGAAGTGAACTGCGAACGTGGTCATGAATCTATTTTTTTGTTCCCTTCGCCACCGTCAGATTGTGGAAGCTGATATTTTCTCAGCAGCCAGTTTAAAGGTTCATCTCAAAGGGCAGGATGTGGTCATGTCCTGCCTCGGCTTCCCTGCCTCCTTCTTCACTGGCGTGACCGGCTACACCCTGTCCATGAGTGCAGTGGTCAGCGCCATGCGAGACGTCAAGGTCAACAGGATCATCACCATGACCTCCTGGTACACTGAGCGTAAGTCCCAGTGGATACGTGAGGCTCTAGGCCTGTTGTGAATCCTTAACCGTTCTGTGTAGTCAGTTGTGTGTGATAAAAGTGAAGCGATTAGCATGTTTAAGTTTGTCAGAAACAAAAGTTCCTTGAAGATGTCATTCCATTCCAAAGATTTCATCCCTATGAGGATGAAAAGGGTAATTAAAGTGATAGATGTGCTAGATTCGTGTTTTTCTTGATTTTGGCGACGCCTTTGGTGAGAAGCGGTCATTGCTTAAAGGGTAATTCTGTGATTTCAGAGCGAGACTTCTCCTTGAGTGAGACTTTCGTTTTCTGGTTAAACAAAGGTCTATCTCTGTAGCGATCCTTTCCGTAATGTTGTCAGACACTTCCAATAACAATCTGACCCTGTCAGTGGCAAAAACAAGCACTTTTAGTGGACGTACTTTGATCTGCGCACTTGCCCCAAAGGATTACGTTGCAGTCATAGCAGCCCGTTTCGCCACTGCCGGCTGAGGCGATCTACCGGAGCAATTCCAAAACGTTTTGTCCCTATTTTGGGGTATAAATGACGAATATGTACAAATAGAGCCCAAGTTTAAAAATACCGGAATTACGCTTTAATGTTGGTACTGGCCCAACATGATGATAAAGACACTCAATGTAAAGTGCAGCTAATAAACCATAGTGAAACCATTCCAAAAGAGAGAGCCACACACACTTGTTTGAGTTTCATTAGGTGGCGCTCTTTACTTTGTCTGTTCAGTCATGGTGGCTATTGCTGCTCATGCTAACTACCCAGTTCTTCTGTTTCTGCTGCTGGAAACGTAAAACACATCACGTCCTGTGTGCCAGACCTACCTGACACCAGGTGTTTAGAAGAGCAAATGTAAAAGCTTTTATGAAGTGGCTATAGGTTGAATCAGTGATGGAGAATAGTGAAACACACATTTATATATATGAAAAAGTTGCAGATTCTATAAAGTCGATATACATTTGAAGACTATAATTTGAGTTATAAGTTTCACTGTGTTTTTTTTTCTCAGCTAACTCTGGAACTCAGTCGTCTTACCTCATCCGGTTCCTCCTACTGCCACTGATCCGTAGTGTCCTCACCAACATGTATGAGATGGAGCACTATCTGGAGATGGCCAAGGATATCAGCTGGACTGTGGTTCGCCCACCAGGTCTCAAGGACCTGCCTGCCACAGGTGAAACAGACAAGCGGTGGCCAGGAAGAGCGAACCATATCCACAGATTGAGTTAGCACTTTAAAGGGCCTATTGCCTCAGGGTACATTTTGTCACAGTGTAAGCTTATTAGCAACCTGTTTTTTATTACTTCACACTACATTCGTGTGTGAGAAGGGATGGTCTTGACATGTGCTTTTCACTTCCTAGAGGACCATATGAAAATGCTGATTCCTCATTTTGTTTTTGTCTACAGCTGAAGAGTTCCTGACCGATGAGGGCTATTTTGTGGCGGACTCCAATGGGCATCCTGCAGGCAGTACAGTGGGTAGGGGAGACGTGGCGCGCTTCATGCTCTCTCTGCTCAATAGCAATGCCTGGGTCAAGAAGGGGGTCGCCATCACTACCAAATAAGAAGCCATGGTCAGCATTATTAGCAAAATGTCTGTCTTTTCTTGTATGATTGCCTTAATTCAATGGCAACCACTGCTCAGAGTGGAGTGTCTAAATCTAGTCACATGTGATGTAATATACATTCTGCGCTCATGGGGGCAGTGTTGTGTCACATTAACAGAAGGATTTCATTTTCACAATTGTACTGTAAAATAAAGGCATATAGAACGATTCTTAAATTCACGAAGTTGTATGTAGACCTTCATATTGTATGTTTTATATACACGTATCATTGATATGTTGAGGATTGTTTGAACGCTTCTCAAAAAGATAGCTTTGTGAAATAACGGCTGCCCTTAGTGACACTTTGACTTTTATCATTTGTGAAACGAGTTATTGCATTTGTCTATGGTGGTGTTAAGTAATCTGTGCTCAAGCTTCAAGCTGATCTCTGGCACCCAAAAGTCAGAGTTGTTTTTTGACCTTTATCCGACCTAGTTGACTGAACAGTGCCCTGCTTCACATTCATTCCTTCACATTCCTGTGATAGTGATGGAGGGATTAGAAAGGCCAATTAATCCATACCTACATCTGTCTTGTGGAAAATGAATGATGGAGCTATTCTCAGTAAGTTAAAGAGTTTTAGTGGCCAAACCGAGCACTGACGGATATCAACACAATAACACAATACACTGAATGTAAATGTGTGTAGCAGTTGACTTATCTAAAAGCAGTGTTTACAATGTGCTTTACTAGAGGGCATGAAAACAGTAACTAAAACTGAGTCACTCTACATGTCCACGGAAATGAATGCCAGCAGCTGGCAGTCACACACATGCACACACAGCAGACCTATGGTTGGCCAAGTTGAGTCCATCATAGATCGACCGTCTTGTGAGTTTCTTTACTTTTTGTACATTTAAAGTAGTTTTCTTAACATTTAGTATTGCGGATTTCGGTCTAACCCATCTGCAACTGTTGCTCAGAATGGGAACGTAAGCCAATCCCAGGTAGTCTAAATGCTTCTCAGCTGCAGAAAACATGACTGCACCCTTTCAACCTGCTCATCAAAGGTTAAACTGGAATCACTCCCTTGGTTCCTAGTTACAGGTTTGACATTCGAGGCTGCTGCCAGTTCCCTATTTGATTGCATAGTATACTCACAGTCTGGTGGACCAACAGAACAAGGTTGGATTTGTTGTCGTTGAGTTTTGGAAAGTTCTCAAAGTCCCTAGGATGCAGCCCATCCTGCTTGGGCATCGTGGAAGAAACCTTTCAATACGCTGTATGACATGAAATAGTAGTAGAGGTAGTACACATATGTATTATTAATAATAATAATAATAATAATAGTAGTAGTAGTATCTGATTCATACAAAGTTATGTAGTGCCCTAAATGAATGAATGCTTGTTTCAAGGACACTGATGCTTCATGTTCACTAGAGGATGACCTAAAGCCCACTGAGTTATCTGTATGACCTGTGCCCTGACTTTGAGTGCCTCCAAGTGATATGTCTTCCAACACTGTTCTCTCTCTTCTAGCTATCTTCTTTATTTGACCTGAAGTAAACCCTTGTGTAACATGAAGGTATAAAGACCTTGCACTCTCTTTGAGGGGGTGGAGAAATGCTTGAATGCTGTTTGGGCTGGATGCTGATTTCTCTCCATGCTGCAACATGATTAAATGATCACTCTGCTGAAACAACTTTCAGTGGCAATTGACTTTATTGACAAATTTCCAGCTGGTCTATAAAGGTTACTACCATAGACATGCACAGTTCAACATTAACTTAATCAAAATCCCTCCCTCCCTCACCGGGTTGGATTTTCCCGGAAAATCTGCTGGATGGAACGAATGAAAGGCCTGTGGAAAAATCACTTCCAACATGTTTATCCTCTTCTGTAAAGCAAAAGGGAAAACATAGCAACATTGTGGTCTTAATTTGGGATACCACTGTGCGGTAGCGGCTACCAGTCATCTTGACCATGGTCTCATTTGTTTACTGTAGTTAAACCAATGTATTGGTGGGAACAACATCAACTGGACAAGAACACTTGATGTGATCTGTCTTCCAACACGGTTCTGTCTCTTCTAGCTATCTTCTTTATATCACCTGAAGTAAACCCTTGTGTAACATGAAGGTATAAAGACCCTTTTTGAGAGAGGGGGAAATGCTTGAATGCTGATTGAGCCGTACGCTGATTTCTCTCCATGCTGCAACATGATTAAATGATCACTCTGCTTTCAGTGGCAATTGATTTTATTGACACATTTCCAGCTGGTCTATAAAGGTTACTACCGCAGTGACTTCAGGCGTGCACAGTTCAACATTAACTTAATCAAAATCTAGTCCTAGGTTGAGGGATCTAGGCCACATTTTGCAGAATTTAAAACGCAGAATGTTATCACACAAGTCCCAGTAACGAGGGGAGATCTTATATTTTCAACCTTTTTGTTAAAGAACACCAAGAACCCTCAAGTTGCAAGTAATTTGTAGATATGAAGTCAGAGAAGTTTGTCCCTCCTGCATCGTGAACCATTTTCTCAGCTTTTTCCTTCCATTTCCTTCCGTCTTTTTAGGACCAACTTTACACCAAGGCAGGGCTATTGATTTTCACTTTTCATTTTTGAATGAGCAACAAATGTCAAGAATAGCTAAACAAGTGTAATTAAATGCAACACAAACTCCTCAGTGTGTTTAAGAGGAGTCCTCGAGAGTAACGACACTGGGAGTTGCCAGGAGGTGACAAGCATTTTCCTAAAAGTGAGAAAATGAGAACTTCAGTGGGAAATTTGTGGGAAAACTAGGACGGGGTGGGTAGAGAAAGGGGAATATTGGTTGTCTGGGTTGGAGGTGGTGGTGGTGGGAAGGTCTTGAATTGGCAGAGTGGTATTGGTACTGGTATTGGTGGTACTACCAGGGCAGACCCCCCACAATTGTGAGTGCCGACGCATCCCTAGCGGACGACCTGAACTCATTTTATGCACGGTTTGAGGCTAGCAACAACAGCGCTAGCAACAACACTGTTAGCGCAGCCGAAGTGAGTTCTACCGCTGGGGATGAACACACACTCTCTGTGACCGAACACCAGGAAAGCTGCTGGTCCAGATGGCATATCTGGGCGAGTACTGAAGACCTGTGCTAATCAGCTAGCTCCAGTGTTCACCACTATATTCAACATCTCCCTGGCTGAGTCTGTGGTCCCCGCCTGCTTCAAGAGATCCACTATTGTCCCTGTGCCCAAGAATGCTTCTCCAGCATGCCTGAATGACTATCCGACCGGTGGCCCTCACCTCGGTGGTCATGAAATGCTTCGAGAGGCTGATAAAGGACTACATCTGCGCCTTCCTCCCTTGCTCCATGGACCCGCTGCAGTTTGCTTATCGTCCCAACAGATCCACGGATGATGCTGTCTCCCAGGTACTGCACACCACACTCTCTCATCTGGACAGCCGGAAGGGGGGCTATGTGAGACTGCTGTTCATTGATTATAGTTCAGCTTTCAATACCATAGTCCCCACCAGACTGGCTGGCAAGTTGATTGAGCTGGGACTGAACACCCCCCTGTGTGCCTGGATCCTGGACTTCCTGACCGCCAGGCCCCAGGTGGTCAGGGTGGGCAGACACACCTCCAACCCCCTCACCCTGAACACAGGATCCCTCCAGGGTTGCGTCCTCAGCCCCCTACTGTACTCCCTGTACACACATGACTGTGTGGCCAGGTTCAGCTCCAACTCCATCATTAAGTTTGCGGATGACACAGTGGTGGTGGGCCTGATCTCCGACAACGACGAGAAGGCCTACCTGGAGGAAGTTGCTGATCTGTCACTCTGGTGCCAGGACAACAGCCTCCTCCTGAATGTCACCAAAACTAAGGAGCTGATTGTGGACTTTAGGAGGACACAACAACAAAGGACGTACTCACCATTGGGGATTAATGGGACTACTGTGGAGAGGGTGAGCAGGTATAAATATCTGGGAGTCCACATCACAGAAGATCTGACATGGTCCACACACACAGACACTCTGGTGAGAAAGGCGAGGCAGCGCCTTTACCACCTCAGGCAACTGAGGAAATTTAAAGTCTCCCGGAGGATCCTTCAGTCCTTCTACTCTGGAGCTGTAGAGAGCATCCTGACAGGAAGCATCACTGCCTGGTTTGGCAACAGCTCCGCTCAGGACAGGAAGGCTCTGCAGAGAGTAGTGGAACTACACTCCCCACCCTGCAGGACTTGTACACCAGGAGGTGCAGAACCAAAGCCTGCAGGATCATGAAGGATCCTCACCACCCCAACAACGGACTGTTTCAGCTGCTGCGGTCAGGCAAGCGCCTCCGTAGTCACGCTGCCAAAACAGAGAGACTGAGACGGAGTTTCTTTCCTCAGGCCATCAGGACTGTGAACTCTGACCTCACCAGGGCCCCACCAAGACCCACACACTGCCCCTCCTATGCACACACACACTCACACACACACACACACTTAGGTAAAGACTACACATAATTTATATTATATTACATACATATACGATTTCCCTTTTTTACTATATTTTTTATTTCCAAAGTGCTCTTACTGTAAATATTGTGTTGTTTTTTATATAGAGCTCTTACTGTGATATTGTAAATATTGTGTTGGTTTTTTATTGTAAATAGTGTGAACCTGTTATTTTGTCCTTTGCACATTCCTGCTGAGCATTGCCACTTTTTACATTTCACTGCACACCCTGTGTGTGTATGTGACAAATAAACTTCTTGAACTCTTGAACTTGAAAAAAAAACTTGAAAATTCAAAAATCAGGAGGTCCTGAGGATCACAGTACAACAAAACAAATACATTAGCAGAGGAACATTTTAGTATTTCCCTCTAAGCAGCAAATTGTGGCCTCAACCCACTAGGCTTGATGGTTGATAAGATGAACATTACATTGAACATACATTACACTGCAGCTGAACCAGACCACATATTTGCAAGGAATGCTGAGATAACTCCTTTAACTGAAAAACTGTCTCCTCTGAAATGTGCAACACAACTCAACTAAAAAGGGACACACAACTCGTTCTCAGAGAACTCGATCTGATATATCTGTCAGTCGTAGTCTGGGCCGGTCCATAGGCGATGTAGGGCGGTAAAATGCTTGAGGGGCGCATGAGACTCACACACAAACATGAACAGCACAAGCATATGAAAATAGCACCCAGCAGCTGCTTGGCCTGCTATTTTGCCTGATTGATATATTTTTTTTAAACGAAAACGACATTTGAAATTTGTGTGCAATATTTTTCTTATTGATTCAGTGTTCTCTTATTGTTTATTTTAATATTAAAGGGGAACAAAACTGAGAGAGTCCCCTCTAATGGTTAAAACCACACTACTGCAATTGGCTGATCAAGATGACCATGCTCTCTGGTGCAAGTCAGGACTTTTCTTTTAAAGCTTTTTAAAGTTCATAATATATACATATCCTATATTCTGAAAGCAGCAAAATACACCAACAAGGGACAGAAGAACCATGTTGTGGCTTATTGATCATACAAATTCAAGTCAGCATTCTTCAAACTATTGAATTATTATTAGTATGTTATATTAGAATTGGGATGATTTCTATAGCTAAAAGTTTCTAAAGTCTAAGAGTCAAAGACAAAATACAAAACATAAGGCTTGCAGACATCCTAGGATTCTGAATCTGACAGGAATTTGCTGTGACTACTATTGGACTATAGAGGGAGCCCACCCCACTTCAACTAGGTTTTTGCTAAAACAGTTTTAGGGTTCAGGGTCAGAGAAATACTTTGATGCAAGTCAGACATTTTATTGATTTAATACACAAGTTCTGGTGTTAATAATCAGTTAAAAATATAAATTGTTCCACAACCGCTGCAATATAGAACATCTATTTCTGAATGTTGCAATGACTTAAATCAATGAATTAAATGCAATGCAATGAATAAAAAAAAATTCCAGGCGGATTCCAGGCTCTGTTACATACTACAGACATGTTTCTATACATGTTGTCAGTAATTTAAGGGTTGAACTGAAGCCTGAAGGAATATTTATTACATCTTTAAGTGAGAGCAATGTGACGGCTGTGGCATGAAATGTTTTAAAATGTAACTGCAGGCTAACACTAGTTCATAGAAGTCTCTCATATTCACAGCGTACATAGAGAGCGATTATTTGAAATGTTAAATTTACAATTTAATGCACCACTGAAATTAAATATAAGCACCAGGGTGAAGCGTTTTTGCCCAAATCATTCTGTTTTTATTGACAATTTTGATACAACATGCATCACAAAAACAAAACATTTCAATATTTCTCAAACTGTACAAGGAGATGCACTGGGTAAAAACGTGTTCTCACATTCTGCATATTCAAACCTCCAATCATGAGAAGCAATGTCTGCAGATATTGATTCTGTTAGGTACACAAAATTAGATTTAAAACTGGCACCTCACAGGAGGATAATATTTACTACTGCAAAATCTTACAAAGCTGCTTCAAAAAAATATATTTATGACCAGGTCAAAGAGTTACTTTCATTGTTTTACCAGCCAATTAGATTTTTAGAATAGAAAAGCAATGTGACAAACCTAATAGCCGCAGCCAAAATTTACCAGCGCTTGGCTGGGGGCTGCTATTAATTTCCCAACTTGCTGGTGACTATAGTTTATTTTTCAGTACTGTCATGGTATAATTCATCTGTGCATGCCATAGATGGCAATATTTGGCTATGATGGTTTATTTACAAAAGGTGCACTGATGCTGTGAAGCCTTATGTACATTTAAAACAACAAATATCGATTTGGAGCAGATGCCAAAGGGATTTCTCTCCAGGTTCTGGAAAAAGTGACACATTAAAAAGTGTCTACAAAAACCTCTCAGCTGTTAAATACAACACAACTAAAATCAAGGCTTTTTCCTGATCTGCTGCCTCAATTATAAACCTCTTTTATTGATAAACTTCTGCACTTCTAAACTTCTTTTACTAGCAGTGACTTTCAGGTGAAAATCAACACTAAATAGGAGCTCATACATTTCTGAATATGAGGATGATGCACAATGTAATGTTCATGAATGGGGCCCGGGTTTCTCATGACCCGAGTTCTTCAATGTTGATGCTTGAGAAATACATTCTACTGTTTTTGTTGGGCCACTGCATACATTTCATTTATTTTCTCCTGGTACATCTTCACAACAACAGGCCTCCTCAGTTTCATGGTGGGTCCTAAAAGACAAAGGAGAAAAGAGGGTTAATTTAATCTGACTCTCAAAATGAGAATACTCTTTCTGCTGCTGTGTGACAACCCTCATATAGTACGTCAGCGTTTGACTGCATAAAGAAGCTGTCCTAAATGAAGAGATTCATCTAGCAGTCTAACTGACTGGAATGTTGTCTGGCATGTAGTACAGTCACAAGATAAACCTTTGGCAATGCTGACAGCAGAGTGAATGCTTTTGTTGCAAATCATTTTGTACATTTCAGAGTTTTAATATCAACTGGGCGGCTCATAAAAGTAAAAACAACAACAACAGTGATTTCCTCTGATGACTCACCCAGTTCCCCTCCAGATATAGAGAAGTCTCGATCGAGGATGACCCACTTTTGGATCTTCTGGGCGTTGGAGGTGGCCCTGGCATTGATGCGCTCCAAACCTTCCTGAATGGCTTTGTAGATTGCTGGCTCCTTATTTGCTAAGATCTCTGAGATCTTGGTTGCCGTGACACCCTGCTGCTGACAGTAGGCCACGGCCTCAGGGCTCAGCTCATCTGTGGGCTCACCGCTGTCATCCACAACACACTATGGAAAAGGAGAAGGGTCATTATAGGCTATTCTCATGACTTATTTAGTAGTTGTGACTACACACAGATATAGAAGTGCACTTACTTTGAGAGTGAGCAGCATGGAGAGGAACTTGAGCTTGTCTCCGATCAGCATAGCGTTGCTGATGATGGCGGTCTCGGCCTTCATTGCATCCTCAAGAGGCACGGGAGGGATGTTCTCCCCACCGGCTGTGATGATCAGCTCTGTCCAAAACACAACAAACTCACTGTCAACATTTTTTATTTATTATATTTTCCTTACTTGCCTATTTTATTTTTGTTATTTATCATAAGATAAGTTGCTTACTTTGTTATTCAGTCAAGTTTTGGTTTGTCATCTTATTTCTTTGTTTTCTTTGCCTCTTTTTTCAGTGAAATGATGATGTAATTGAGTAAGTTTTTTTTTTTTTTAAAGGAAACCACAGGTTTTATATGTGCACATAGGAAAACTTCCATTAGTTTTACCTTTTCCTTTTGTTTTATCATTTTTATGTGAAAATACATGAACTCTAAACTCTAATATCATATCATACACCATTTCATACATTGATATCCATTATTATCCAGTTGAGGCTTGGATAGATCCCGTTATTTCCCATGTTAAAAAGTCATCATCTGCAGAAATATATATCTACCTGGATAGAAACCAGTGTACAGGGGCTAACTGGTGGATATCTACCATTGGATGTCTTTTGAGACATTGTTGAATTTTCCAGAGTGGCAACATGTGTTGGTCTGACCAATCAGCAGAAAGCAGAGAGCTCTAAAGTGCGAGTTTTGTTAGCTAATGATTCAATGTAATATGTGTTTCAACATTTGATGATTTTATCATTTGTTATTCTTGTCAAAATGAAAAAGAGTGCACATGCAAGTGTCACTGTACTCATCGTAGAGGGGAGATGATGTAGTGGAAGTGCACAAATTTGTTCCTCTGGTTATTTCATTTTCCATGAGAATGTATTTCATTTTTATTTTTTTTATTTACAGAGAGATGGGCTACTTCTGCAATATTTGTTTGTTTGCAGGGATGAACAACGTCATTTGTCATTTTGGCTGTTTTTTTTTTTAATAATATATAGATACATTATTAAAATACTTTCAACAGAGTGTAATTAACGATATAGTGCTCAAACAGCTGAGTAAGAGCTATGGCCATAGACCATCCACTAATGCTCTCATTTATCTCTAAGGGAGGAAGATGTGCTGTTCCAAACTAGCACGACAACATTTCTGCAGAGAAACGCCACCCTCATTGCTAACATGATACCTAAAGATATGCAACTTATCAGGACCATCACGTGTCCAAATAGTCAAACATTCTTTTACCAGGCTACAAACATGCAAAGACTCCTGACGTTTCTTTGACCACACCCTACCCTTGATCCTTCCTGTGATGAATAGGAAGTTGTTTTGGTCATGTCTCCCCAGGTCCCCAGAGTGCAGCCAGCCATCCTGGTCCAGGGCCTCTTCTGTTTTGTCAGGCATGTTCAGGTAGCCCATGAAGATGTGACGCCCCCAGAAACAGATCTCTCCATTCCCGTCCGCATCCGGATTGTCCAGCTTCGTCTTGCAGCCTGGCATCACCTTTCCACAGCTAGGCAGACAAAAGATAAGTCCATAACATGTGTAAATTACAGTGTATTACCTCTGTCTGGACCAGCTGTAAAGTGAACTGCACACAGCACACAGCACACATCCCAGTTAGCGGGGACAGTGATAAGATGGGTGTATTTTTACATAAAAACCTTGCTAGCTTTAAAGTAAAATTGCAAACAATAAAAATCTATCAACAACACATGTGAATCAGTAACAAACTGCTGGTACACAGGCCAGCATGTCCCAGAATCCTTTGCTACTGACCTCATGATGCGGAAACTGTTGTTCGTGGAGACGGTGTGAGGGCCGGAGCTCTCGCTCATGCCGTATGCCTCGACAACTGGGATGTTCAGGCTCATGAAGTAGTCCAGAGTGTCCTTGGTGATAGGGGGCAGCGCCTGTCAAGCAAATCCTGCAGCGGTCTAAGCCCAGCGCATAGCGTACCTTCTTGAAGACCAGATTGTTAGCCAGCATGAAGCCCCAGGGCACCGCATTCTCCCTGTCACCCAAAACAAACACACCAGGGCAGGGGGTTCGATTTTTGAGACTGAGACTGAAAATGAAATTTTCGGAACTACAATAATCAGAAAACACTTCAAAATGGAGCAATGGCGCCATCATTGATAAGATCAGAAATGGGCAGCATGCCAATGGCTTTGAAACTCCACTTTTTTGCATTACAACAGCTCCTACAGATTGTCTTACAGCGATTGTATGGTGATGGTGAACGACACAATAGGTCATTTTGGAAATGCTGCACTTAAAAGTAACACTTGACATGTTTTCTTGATGAATTCTGCAACATCCTTGCTACTGTCTCACCCATTCATGGCACTGTAGTTGTACTGCAGTCCTAAAGACTTAGCCCAGTCGGCCACTCTCTTCCTCAATGGAGATGACTTGGCACCTACAGCTTTCATTTTCTCCTCCATCTTCTCCCACACACGTGGAACCCCTAAGAAAGTAGTCGGGCGCACCTCTTTCAAAGTGGTGCCCAAGGAGCCCTGGGAATTGAATGTGGGTTACAGTAGTTTAAGTTGATGTATCAGGTCAGTGTCATCACCAAAACATCACAAATTACTCAAATAATACTTTGACAGAAAACCCATTAGTATCCACTACTGTCCATTGTTAACATTGCTAAAATTGCTAACACCGTTAATGTCATTGTTAACTTGTTAACACCATGTGCGCAGTATAAGGCATCCTGACCTTGAGGGCATCTGGATCAGCAAAGTAGGAGGTTCCCGCAAACCTCATACAAATCCACATGTCTTGGATCTGGGCAGCCACGTGGCTGAGGGGCAGGTAACTGACTAAAACCTCCTCAGCCTGATGTATGTCTGTTGAGTTACCCGCTGTATTGGTTGTCCAGGTAATCTGCACATTAAGGAGTAGGAGAAGAGTCATCGGAAATTAGATCCAAATCTAGGTTGAACTTCACCCATGTGCTTCACCCATTTAGGGAGCAGTCGGACCAAAAGAATGCATTTAGCTTAAATGTAGTCTACTCTTGAGTATAGGCCTTAATAAGCTTTGGGTGCCAATAATCACATCCACCATCTTCACAGAATAAAGGCAAGCGCACATTGAACGTGTAGATTTTGCAGAAGTTTAGAAGTTGCAGCTGAGTATCACGAGTCGTTTCAATCTTCAGAAGTTGCGCTGCAGAAACTCAACAAGATTTATATATTTTCTTTTATACCAGAGTTATTGATTGGTTGTTTCCATCAGAGTTAGGGTAGCCCATTGTTAATCACCCCCATTATCCATTAGGTGTATCCACACAGCCTGTTGCCATGGTTACCTTCCAGACAAACACTCACTGCCAAACAGTTCACTGCTCACCGTTCACTTCAACTGGGCTTCTGACTGGGATTTTATTTTATTTTATTTTATTTTATTTTATTTTATTTTATTTTATTTATCCAACCCAACCTCCTCCAGCTTCAAAATTCCTTGACCTGCCTGGCTAAATAAAGGTTAAATTAAAGGATAAATTACATCAAAATGGCAGGTTCAAGCTACCCCTGTCCTACAAGGACTTTTATGTTGCTAAGGACTTTTATTATGAATTCCTGTGCTTGATCTCTTGAGCAACCAGACTTGCTTCCTGATTTGACTGGATTGATTTCACCAGTGTCTGCTTTATAAAAAGGCCTCGAGGCAGCATCGCAGCAGATAAGGGGTGGGCAGGAATGCTGGCAAGCCACCATGAGGGTTGTATGGTGACATTTCAGAAGCACATAGTTTACATGTTTATATAGATTATAAGTTGGTTTTACGTCTGTGTGGCTCAGCAGGTGAGTTTGGTGGCGTCCCGGAGCTGGTATTGATTGATTTCCTGTGTCCTTATTGATCTGTGTTCCTGTAGACTAGGGCTGGTTTTAGGCTTTCTTATTGTGTGACTTTTATTGGATAGTAGTTTTAAGCAAGCTTCTACATTCAATTTTCATGACTTGCTGTGCCGTGTTGGTTTTAGTGTGTAGTGTGTCTTTTCAGACTCTTTTGGTTGCGGTGGGTTTTAGTCACATGTGTCACCTTTTTAAACTGAAATGTATTTGTCTTGTTTCCTACCCCATTTTAGTCCCCTTTTGGACCCAGTGCCTCCCAGACTACTAGTAATTGTGTATTGTCTATGTATTTTAATAAATTAATGCATGTTGTTTGGCCTCCTTGCTTTTATCCAGTTGCTCCATCAAAGAACCTGTGCTTTTAGTATCGCTTGTTTGTATGCCAGAGGACCATAACTCTTTTAAAAAGGTGGCGTAGTTCGTTTAAATGCACTTGAGTCCCCCACGTTACACAAACAAAAGTAAGGAAATGTATTTCATCCAGGCCTGCTTACTCACATTGTCATGGCTCAACATGACTCCTTTTGGGTTGCCGGTGGTACCAGAGGTGTAGATGAGGGTACAGCACTCGTTGGGCCTCAGACTGTCAATCACAGCATTCAGCTGCTCATCGGGCACGTCCTCTCCCAGCTGCATGAACTCTGCCCACTACAGAGACACAGAGATCACGTCAAGCATGGACACGTCTATCACAGGTAGGAATTATGCTGAGAATGTGAAAAGGGGGAATGTGAGCAAACAGCAGACTGCGCTGTTTGAAAAGACATTATGTTGGAAGGAAAAGGGAATCGTGTTGTCCGACCTACTTCTGGCACATTTCCAGCTGTTTCAGAAACATGTGACCTTTCTGCTTCAGCAAGGTTTTTGTCATTGCAAACTTACTGTGTACAGGTTTGGTAGCTTCTGCTGCAGCTCGTCTGCATACTGAACAATTGCTTTCAGGTGAGGTAGGTGATCTTTAATCTGCGGGGGCAATTAGATGAAATCAATTCAATCCATACACTGCAAGTGAATGAGTGCAACATACAATAAAGTCAGCATTCAGTCGGTCTTGACATAATCTTCAGATGAGACTAGGAAGGGCCAGTAGCTATCCATGGCCACACCAAGGGCTGGTACTGCAGTGTGGCTCCTGACCTGCAGGACTTTGACGAGCTGCTTGTGGTTCTCCACAACCAGGACATTGGCCTCACAGTTGGCAGCCACATACTGGCAGGCCTCGGGGGAGTTGGTCGTGTAGATGCCGGCTGCCAGGCCCCTAGAAATCAAACATTGAGTAATAGTAATGCTGTGCAAGAGATTGTAATAAAAAAAAAACCTCATTGGTTGATAAGTATATAGACTATGCTACCTTCAGAGTGGGCTGCTACCGATTGCCCAACTGCTGGCATCACCAAAGTTAGTGTTTATTTAATATGTGGCGTCTAGAATTGGATTTCAAAATAAAGTATTATCGTCACCATCTTAGTACATGAATCCTTACTGTTATAATCTACAAGTCTATAATGTAATGCCATTCATTTGTCCAGCTGCATGTCAGGGGTCTCTAATCCAACGCTGACCAATAGTTCCTAAAAGTCTGTCCTAGACGTAGTTTGTAGACGGCAGAGCAGGAATGTCGAGGCTAATAGTTGCTTTAGGTTCCCCAAGTATCTTGATCGTACTAAACACCATATAAAGGTGTGTGTGAACTGTCAGGTAAAACAATAGTGAGGGGTCTCATGCATAATAGTGATGTGTAAACGCTACAAGGAACTCTATCTAACCCTATCCCCCAATTACAGCCCAAATGTAATCTTACCCAGCAAAGATGCAGCCAATGTCAGAGATGAACCACTCCGGAGAGTTGAATCCCAGAATGCCAACGCCATGGTAACGCTCCAGCCCCAACTGAAGGAAGTATTTTTTTAATAAGACAGGTATTTTTTTGTAGATTACAGATCTTTGATGGCCTCGTTTTGGACCTACATCACATTTCAAGAGCTACTCGACTTCACGGCGCACAAACGTGGCTGTGAAACGGGAGACGTAACACAAGCCGTGAGTTCCACACACCCAAGTGTTGGTTTTCATCAGCCCTGTTCTCACCTCAGAAAGACATTACAATGAGAGATAAAGTAATGTTCTGCCCTACTATGTAAACAGACAATAACATTCCTCAGGTGCTAAAAATTACAGGATGTGTGCATACTGAAAGAATTCACCTATTGAATCCAAAATTGCTGCTATGCTCATTTAGACTGAACCTGTACAATATGACAATACCAGTTCACTGTGTTATAGTTTGCATAGAGTGACAACAAGCAAACAAACCTTGAGAAAACTCTTGGCAGGCTGCTCGGCATTGCTCATAGTATTGCCTCCAGGTCAGGGTGACCCACTGGCCTTCTTTCTTGGAAGCCAGGGCTGGATGATCCCCGTAAGTCCTCCACCGTCTCCAGGAACATCTGATGGACCGTCATGGGTGTCTCCGACCCCGGGCCTGAACCCTCCATTCTCAGCTTGACCGCCTCGTCTTTGTTGGCGCTCCATAGCTGGTCAGCAGGGGCCAGAGTTGTCGCCTTTGGCAAAGGGATCGCCTTGGGCTCTACTGTACCAGGACAACAGGGACAGTTATATTTACCCGCCATGAGTTCACAGTCGAGAGCAGAGTCAAGTGTGTGAGAGGTTCCAGGCTGCAGACATGGCTATCTCGAGACTGCTCCTGTGGGTGTGTATTCACACATCATTCTCTCTCAGAGCAACATGATTTACAGGTTCCTCAGTGAACAGGGGGCTGGCCATGCTGCTTCATATTACCTGTTACAAAACAGGAAGCTATGAAATGTCCTTGTGCACCTACGAATCGAGTTTAGTCAGGGGAATTTGCTGTGGTTCAAATGATGAAGTATTCTCATTTTTGTATCATGTTCCATTGTATTGTATGAGTTTTCTGACTCTTTTCTGCTATAACCCTGCACTGATACTGTCTCTGATGTTCTCCTACAAAACTTGATACTACTGACCTTACAAAATTAAAGAAATCTAAACCCAGTGCCTCGTCATGGCTAAATAATACTAACTTTTAATGACAATTCCGTATGGCCGAACGCAAATGCAAAGCTAACAACCTGCAAGTCTCCTTTGAGATTTTACTAGACTTAACACAGTCTTATCAAAAAGCAGCAGGATGCAAGAGCGATCTTCTCTAAATCCTAGGGTCCATTTCAATGTTCATTCTGTTGTCGCTGCTCTCCTGAAGGGCAAATGACCTTCTTTTGACAATTGATGCAGGAGATTGTGCTGTCTTAGTTCTTTTAGATGTCAGTGCAGCGTTTGATACAGCGGATCATGCAATGTGTCATTCAGCTGTACCTCCCATTACCGCCCAGCCACCCCAACTATCTTGACAGTCTGTCTGAGCGCCTCTCAAGCAATAAATGCTGGATGTCCAAGAACGTTCTGCAACTCAGTGACAACAAACCCCAAATTGTTCTGCTGGTCCACCTGAGTATAATATGCAGTCATCTAGGGAACTTGGTCTCAAATGTGAACCCTGTAGCTGCTTTGGTTCCAGTTAACCTTTCCAGTCAACCTTTGACGTCGTCTTTTCTGTGACTGAGAATTATTTAGAAACCCAAACCACTGCTGTGCTCAGCTGATGTGGAGAAGGTCACCCATGCATTTATTTCCTCTCACTCCTCACTTCCTCTAGTGTAATTGTCTTCACCCCCGCCTCAATCCAAAGACTCTGTGACGCCTGCAGTTTACCCTAATTTTAACCTTGCTGCTAGTTGTCTCACTGTTCCACACTTTAGACTGAAGACAAAAGGAGACCAAAGTTCTCCATTACAGCCTCTTTACTGGACCAACCTGCTAGGCTAGCTACATGACTTCAATCTTTTAAATTACTTCTTAACACCCTTTTCACCAATTTTCAGCACTGGTTCTGCTCTTAGATGCTTGTTTAGGAAGGAAATGCACTTAGGATTTCTGGTGACTAGTAGTTCTCTTGCCTAATGCTGAATGCACTTATTGTAAGCGTCTGCTAAATGACTGTAATGTAATTAAAATTCTTAGATTCATAATTCATAATTATTTATTATTGTCTAATTCATTATTGATTATTTTATTTTATTTTTATGTAATCTCTTTGTAATGTTGTTTATCTTTGCAAAGTGGTTTGTGCACTTTCTTTGTGAAAAGCTGCTATACAAACAATAAACAAAGTGTATTATTAGTGTTATTGTTATTTAATAGCCCAGCTGCAATGTGATTCACTGTATATACAATTCTCTCAGGATGTCCTTCACATCACCTACACCGTATTGCTCCATAACTAGCTTGACTTTGAATATGACCTCTGCCCCTCACTCAGCTTCTAACACAATCGACAAGAAGAAGTTTTCACTTTTGAAGCATTTTTTTCCCAAATCAAACCAGTTCTCTCCTGAGATCCCACCCAAACTCTTACCTGAAAGTCCTTCAAAAGGTCCCTCCAGCCCAAGGGATGTGGGGGTCTTCTGAGGGTCAGTATTGCCGGATGAGGCTGCTATCTCTGCTGGGCTCTCCTGGCAGTTGTGTGTTACTCCGGCCTCAGCTTGGTCATCCTCAGTGTCTGAGTCTGTACCGTTGACCAGCAGACTGGAGTGGGTCTCATTCTGTCGGGGTTTGTCTACCGGAGTCTGTGCTTTTTGAGTAGGGATACTGTGAAAGGCAATGAGAGGGCATTAATGAGAGCTAATATCCAATAGTGTCAAAACATCATTGTTAGATAAATGGTTTACAATCACATGGTTCTCAGTGGATGAAATCTTCACGTAAATCACCTTGAAAAGGGTTAAAAGCGATGCTCTTCACTTCGTGACTTTGTGCATCCTCTTACATACCTCTCAGTATCACCATCCATGAGTGAGACCTCATTGCTGATAATCGAATCTTCTTGTTCAGACATCTTGTATTTGCTGGAATAAGAGGAAATATGTGCTATATTAGATGTATTGCAAGCAAAGTTAGCATCAAAATGGTTTAGTCTCTCTGCACAGATGAGACTCTCAGCAACTATGATGAAACAGCTTCACTCTGGTAATTTATATGAGACAGACGTTCACAAAGCTCATTGCAACACATCAGTGTCAATGACAGTCTGCCAATAATTACGTACGACAGCGCTCTAAATGTTGAAACTGAATATTATGCCAGATGGTATTGGGCCACCGGCATGCCTATTTCTAACCTTTGCCTCACACACCGAAAAACTTTTGACCAAGACACACTAAGCCCTCAAACTAAGACAAAGAAAATGCTGTTATCATTAGTTGAATATAAGCTACCAAAGTGGTGATCAATCAATATTAATTTCATATTTATTTCTGGTTCAGAAATGGTCAGACTGAAATGAAACATTTTTTCAAGACAAAAAAAATGGTCTGAAATCCACCTGTCCTTCTCAACCCACTTCTCTTGCAGGCAGTGAAATCACGCCACCTAGTGTGATTATGTTGCAACTGTGGAAACAACTCAGATTCTTGTCACCCGTGTCTTTTTATATCTGAACTCTGCATCTATTCAACATATTTTTCAACAAATGAATGACTCACTTCCTGACTTATATAATGACACACTCATGCTATAATAAAGATCTGTTAAGACAATCAGACAGTCAATCTGACTGTATATAAAAATGACTTGGTCAAGATTTCTCTGGGGCAAAGTTCATCCTCATTACAACACTACAGTGTGGCAATACGAAGTGGTCATGACAAAGTCTTTGCTCGGGATTATGAAACATTCATTTAAATGCCTTTCACCTCACAAAAAAAAAAAACACATTTCACTCTCATTCATGATTTGGATTTGAGTTTGTACGTTACCCAGAAATAAAGCCTTTGGAGAGAAGGTGCTGCTGCAGCTCGGCTAAATATCCCTTTATCGTGCATTAATACTCCCGGGCAAGTAATAGAAGTCCTTCATTCCCAAAGTAAATATTGCACTTTCCATAACCAGGAGTACACAACTCAAGCCTGGCAGACACCAGTGTTTGTTTAGCCTTGAAGTAAAGCCCATGGCTGAGGACGGGGGCGCTAAAGAATGAGTCTGTCTCTGTTGACCAAACAATAAAACACGAGGAACCTGCTCAGATCAAACAGCAGCTACATCTCTATCTTCAAGTCATCTGTGTTTGTTTCAAGCACATTTAGCACAAAGCACCGTCCCCACCATGTCAGAGACCAACAACAACAGCTATAACCTCAGTGAACATAGTGGTATGTTTCCCGTCTTACATGATCTTTCACTTTTTCTGCAATTCAAGAATAGTGCACTCAGCAGGACATCTATTGCATGCCAATAGACATGTATATGACCCTTACTCACCTTACTATCACACACACACGTCACGATATTAAACAGGCAAGGCTGTCCATGACCAATTTGGCACACAACACACAACACCATGGCAAAGTCAAAGTCACACATCAAACTCCTCTGACACCCGACACCCGTCACCTCACACTAAAGCAGCTATGCCTCACATTCCATCGACTTCAATATCACATAACGTGAAAGTGTAAATGCTACGTAAGGATAGCCAACCTTGTCCAGAGGCGCAGAGCTGAACGGCATCCACCTGACAAGAGCAGTCAGAATCAAATCTGGATCAACCTTTGCCTGGCACGGTGTGTAACTGAGGCCCCTGGGAAATGATCAGCCTACAAGTGACCTGTATGAGGGTATACCAGTCCCCCTCCACTCAGGTCTGTCCGGGACCACGGAGGCTTACGTAATCCTCTGAGCTACACCTACTGGGGATGAGTTGACCGCTTAAACATCCACCAGCAAAGTTGACCAAAGGTTACCTCCTCAAGGTGCAGGAGACGGACAGCTGACACTGAAACAGCCTCCAACCAGTGGAAATCAGCTCTGTCCCCTTATACTTGATGACAGTCAAAATGAATTGTAGTTGTTTTAATTGACAACTGTTGACAGACAGACAGACAGATAAATAGATAGATAGATAGATAGATAGACAGATAATAGATAGATAGATAGATAGATAGATAGACCTTATCAAATATATTACAGGATGTAGAAATATATTAAAGAATGTAACTGTAAAGAAACGTCAATTACCCTAAAGATCTATGTGATAAGGCACAAAAACAGCGATAAAACCATATAAGTTCTTCGGCTTTATGAGGATGAGACTTTGACCCACAAAGAAGTTTCTCATCTGCTGAACAAGACTTGTGCAACTGTGTGTGCAACTTGTGTGTCTTTTTGCCCTGACAAGAGAATAATGTCTGATGTTAGACACATAAGAGCTGTCCCTTTCTGCAGATTTTACACACTTTGCACACTGTATATTCCATAAAAGCCTCCAATACCAGGATAACTTGCCCTTTTCTCCTGAGTGGTATCTGATAGAGATCGTCTGAGGGCAGTGGCAAGGAGGTGAACATTGTTTTTTGAGTAAATATAGGGTAAGGTTCAGCCCCCTTCTCAAATGACACTCAGTAACCCAGCTCACAGACACCAAGGTCATTGAATCATACCACACAGACACACCATGTCTGCTCTACTGTTGGCAGATGGACACCTGCAATCTGTAAAGGTCATGAATGAATAGTTACACAAGGGTCACTACCAGCAATACTAAACAGAGAAGAAGACACTAAACCGAGGAGTCATACAAATTCTCTAGACGTAATACATTTTTTCCTTGACTTTCCAAGACCTAAACATTTTCTTCCTTGCTGGTTTGATAATGTTGTTTGTGACAGGGTAAACAGTCTTGGTGTGGAGGAGTGGCAATACCATTTTTCAAATATTTCTTGTTTCATTTTTTGTATTTTTATATATATAAAATACATTTATTTTATACAATGTATAGAAGCAGATGAAAACCACCACGTAATGCAATAAATGTGTGAAGCAACTTGTGAAATACATTCTGCTACATTCCTGTAAAGCGACCAGTTTGTAATATGGGTCTGATATTCCCTGACTGCCCCAGAGAGATGATCCAACTCCTTGACCTTGCCTGCCTGGTATACACATCTCTAAATACCACGATATCCCAGAAATGTCATGACCAGTTGGAACCTGATAAAAGTACTTTTGAGATTGTGGTGTTGGATTGGGCAACTGCTGAGTTGTACATGATATGGACTGACCAGGAGTCTCATTTTCTACAACTACAAAAGTAAACAATTAGTTGGCTGCTGATGACAGAACAAATAATTGGTTGTTTTTTTATTGAATGAGTATTTTTCAGCTTTCCATAATCAAAATTGTATCTTTATTTTCAGCTTTCTCAGACATGATGCATTTCCTGCACATCTATACATCAGTCAACATCTATACATTCACATTGTATATTTATGTTTCAGTGAGGTTTTGATTATATGGAAAATCAGATGAAAATATGAATTGTCACCTACTGAACATGCTGACTAGCCTCTTTAAGGTTTAACACCTTAAAGCTTTTATACAAGAAGAGCAAAAATGACCGACAGGCAGACAGAAAGACAGACTCAGACACACAGAAAACCCATTATCCTGGAGGCCATGTCATCTGTCTCCCCCCCATGACGTGGATGTGAAGGTGGTAAACAGATTGAGCGCCGTGCTTGCCATCGTTGATCACTGCAGGGGACGAAATAATACCCAGAATTCAATGTGTAAACAAACAGCCTGTTCATTGATGCCATTCACCAACCACTCATTGCTGTAGTCACTCAAACTAGCAACACTGTAGAGTTAACCGTGTAACTTACCCACTCGATACCCTTTATCCAGAGATTCTTTCTTTGCCACGTTTTTGGCAACAACCAGGAGGTGTCCTAGGAGCTATAGGTTGGGGAGAAAAAGAGAGTGGAGGAAAGGAATTAGATGGGATGTACCTGAACAGTAACAAGTAAACATGTCGTCCCCCATGAGTGATGCAGGAGTCAATCGGCAACGACATGCATCATTCCTCCAAGTCTCACCAAACAGGGTTCCTACACCTTTTTGCCAATCAAATCTCATGACTTTTCAAAGGCTAGTCCATGACACACAGCACAACGTCCATGCCCAGTATATCAGTCTATGTTGCAAAGGGGCCATAACGTCAGCAAGGATTTTGGTGCATGCAACCCAAACCAGGCAACATCTTACCGCAGCATCATCATCTTTGGCCTCACTGATTCTGGGAATTTGGACCCTTGGTATGACCAGGAAATGGACAGGGGCCTGCGGGTTGACATCTCTGAAGACCAAACACTGATGAAAACAAAAACAGGATATGTAACATATTGAACTCCTAATGCTGTAAATCAATTTATCTGCAGCAAAACACTCGTGGGTGTCAATTAAACTCTGGACTCCACGTGGAATAAAACAAAAAAATCGTTGTTGGTGGATGTTTTGTCAAAAGTGTGTGATGTTTACCTTGTCATCTTCATAAATGATATCTGCAGGAATGCTTTTGTCAATCACTTTGGAGAATATGGTTGGGGCTGGGGAGCCATACCTCCTGCTAGCCTCTTCTGCCAGGCGCACCTCGTCACTTTTTGTGCATAAGGCTCTCTGTCACACACACACACAGCAGAAAGTAAAAGTCAAGAGTTGCTAAAACCATTGTTGTATTGTTGTGTTCAAGGGTGTAACAACTGATAAGGAGCTATTGACCAATGACGAACCGAACCTCTCGGTGGTGGGGCACATTCATCCCAGAGTCACCGGGGCTAATACACTTGCCAGAATGCTCTGCGTCAGTCACCAAAAATAAAAGGTTTATGAGAAATAGAGCAAGGCGGTTATTTTTAGACGAGCTACCTCTGCTCGACATGCACGGTGCAAGAGGTTGAGGTGACGAGTGCTGGTCCTGAAGCATTGTAGCCGTAAAACTTGACGAGGATACATTGGTAGCTGTTGGAGCGATTTTCTTGTGAGCCCTCAGGGTTCAGCTCGGCACGACTACCGTTGGTCCGAAGGTGAAAACTTCGCAAAACATACCACAGCATATACAGAGGTCACGTTCAAGTACTCCCCGTCTGCTCCCACTTCCGGTTTCCGTATCATTGACTACGATTTCACGCATTCAATTAACTATTGGTGGGAATATCTGACACGACTTCATTGCTCTCCGTCCCGAAACGTCACACCTGGGCAACCCTGGTATTGTTGAAAATTGTGACTTTGCCAGTCGTATTTACCACTTGTTGAGTGGTTCACTAGTAATTACGATATTTATGTAGTACTTGAAAGCAGCATTTGGTAGCAGCCCGTGCTCTGTCCTGTTTACCGAGAGGCACAGGGTCGCTTCAAGAGTACTAACGTTCAGTGATGCTAAAAATATTGAAACGTCAATAATCCGTGACCTTCATATGAAATAAACAAATCCATGTAATTTTTTTTTATCATTTTATATATTTTTCTAAAAATCTTAAAATGACAGTATATCGTCAGTTAATTTTAAGTTTGTTTTGACCTTTCAGGCTGTAGGCGGCCGTGGTGTGGAGGACAACTATCGCCAACGGAACCAGAAGTCAGCTGATGCATACGAGAAACATGGCGGCCCGCACACGATTGCCCTTGCAGTCGGTATTTCATAGAAACCTGCCTTCGTTTAGAAATAAAAGGGTTATTCACACTGAAGCGGCAGTCCAAGAGCCTGCGTATCCCCCCATAGTACCTTCTCTTACGGCCAAAAGTAAATCTGCAAAACGGCGTCAGTTTGAGGAACAGCTAGAAAAAGTGCGTGCCGCTAACGTGCAGGATAAACTCTCCCTCCTCACTCGCATCCAGCGGAGGAAATACGTGGTGATCCCTCAGACATTTGCTCGCAATGCGGACAAATGGTACCAGCACTTCACTAAGACCGCATACCTCCCTGGCTTGCCTGAGAGGTTCAGCATCACCGGGGAGACCGAGGGGGAGTCGCTGCCTGCAACTCAACCTGCACCAGACTTCATTGGAGACGATGCATTCGCCGACATCCGCTCACTGGTTACCCATGCGATTTTGCAAGAGCACTGGTACATGAAGAAACGCAAGCCTTTACTGTATAAGGAACAAACTCTTTTGGTGGCACCTTTTCTAAGGAACCTGGTGACTGGACTCACCAACAGCCTGGCCAAACACAACCCGCTGCTCCTCCTGTCAAGTATAGGTATGAATGGTTGTCACATCTTTGAACAGGCTGATGTTCTGTCATCAATTAGAGTGGGTTATTTGCTACCAGCCAAATGATGGTTTTGCCCTGTGTGTCATTACAAGACTATGTTGACATGCATGTGTGCGTGGCTGTTTGGACTATGGCTCAGTGTTGTGACTGTTTCTTTCAGATCTGAATCCCCAGGTGAATTTCTATTGGATGAGAGGGCAGAGGACCATCCCGAGGGGACACCGGAGAGGCCGGCTAGAGCCAATCAGGTTCCAGATTGATGACAAGCCGCACAGTCAGATTAGGATACCTCAACAACTGCCGGAGGTAAATCACTTTAAAACCTTGGAATTATTGATTGGAAAACACAGAGCGGCCGACAGGATTATCTCCACACCAAAAAAAAAAAAATTACAACAAATCATCATCATAAAATAACTCCTGGGACGTGTTGAGCATCACAGATTGATGATGTATAACAGCGTAAGAGTAACCAAGGGATGTGTTCGTCAATTCAAGCGTGCATGCCACTTTGTTCTCTAGTCCCTTTCCTATCGATTTCATCTCTCCTAGTTTACCACGGTGGAGGCCTCCTATGCTGCTGAAGTTCCAGAGGTCAAGTTCGCCCCTGACATGATGCCTCTGTTCAAAAGACAGTACGACAATCACATCTTCACAGGTGTGAACCAGTCACTTCCGTGTCCTATTTCATCATCCTCACCGTAGCCAATAGAACAGTCATTAAAGCAAGACACCCCCGCCTTATCAGCCAAAGGCAAAAACGCCCCAAAAGTAATCTGTAAAAAAAAACAACACAGTTTTCCAGGAAGTAAAAGTAATTTGATATTTATATAATACATGGAAATAAAATGTGTTTTGGGGCATTTATAGTAAAATAGGTGTATGTTATGATTAGCTATTAGCTATCAAGGTGGCAAAAGTCATTTTTCATTTCATGGGACTTTAAGCATCAGTTGAGTTCGATGCACGCTAACAATCTAACCTCAGTAAAGCAGTGATGTGCTGGAATGAAACAGCTGCCTCTGGATTACATCAACCCTAATCTCTTTCGTCACTCGAACCAGGTGCCAAGCTACCAGACCCGGCGTGCTACGGCCACACTCAGTTCCACCTGGTTCCTGACCGCTACCGCAGGGACAACATGGAGAGACGCCAGCAGTCCGACCAGGTCGAGGTCTTCCTCAGGGCCAACGGCCTGGCCAGCCTCTTCGCGTGGACCGCAGCGCAGGCCATGTACCAGGGTAGGTGGTCATCAGACGTTTCAGATGCATCTCACAGCTGGCTGCTGCATGGCTGTCACAGCTCATGGTTAGTTTTCATGGGGGATTGTGGATCTGTGGTCGGTTTTTTACCTGGTCGTACTCAGGCAGGAAGTGGCTCGTAAATCCCCAAATTCACCATCTACTTTCATGATTTTACCATCTGGTTAGAGTAGAAGAGGACTTACAGATAAGATCCCTATCCCTTACTGTTATTTAATATATTTATATTACCACTATACATGTACATACTCATGTTTGCACTTCTGGTTAGATGCCAAACTGCATTTCGTTGTCTCAGTACTTGTACTCTGTGCAATGACAATAAAGTTGAATCTAATCTAATCTAAAGATGAGATAAAACTTTATTGGTCGTTGCAGCAGCAAAAGGGATAGGATTCTGCAGGAAAAAAGATTAGAAATAATAAAAACAATAGTGACTTTTGAACAACCCCAGAGAATGGGTGTGAGCTTGTTGATGTTTTAGATAGTTGAAAAGGTTCCTCTATCTATTGTAGCTGGAAATAGTTGGACATCTTATCAAATGATGTAAAGGTAAAAGATAAAAAAAGACACAGTTGGTTTCCTGCCTAAGTTGCTGGTAGATTAGACCAATTTATCAACAACAGCCAATATTTGCCAGCATTTGGTGGTAATTTCCCACCCTGGTTGTACATCCGTCTCACTTCTGTAGGCTTCTGGAGCCACGAGGACGTTAGCAGGCCGTTCGCGTCCCAGGCTGTGATCACCGACGGCCAGTTCTTCTCCTTCTTCTGCTACCAGCTCAACACCCTGGCGCTGTCTGTGGAAACGGACGCAGACAACCCCAGGAAAAACCTTCTCTGGGGCACCGAGAGCCTGCGCCTCTACGAGGGGGTGCAGGACGGAGTGGTGGTGGGCCTGGACGACAAGGTCCTCAAGCTGCTGGTCCAGTTCCTCCTGAACAAGCCGTAGATATCGATAGGGTCCCGTTCTCCATCTTAAAGGTCTCCTCTTGCTTCTACCTCTCCTTGAAACACTTAGAAGAGAGTCTCCTCAAGAGCACTGAGAGAGGCAGGGGGTCAAGGAAAGACGTTTAAGAGTCCACCCCGGCAGAGACCAGCAAATCAATTCCCTCAGATTATATAAAATGTAATGGCTGTAAAAAGTGGAAATGTGGATTGAGCTTTTCCACGTGGTCTTGTGTGTTGGAAAACTGAAGTACTGACAAACTATACTGGATGTGTGTCCCCTGATTATTGTGCAGCTTGTATGTAAGCAGAGATAAAACTTTTCAAATGGACGTTGTGTGTGTTGCTGCTTATTGCTGTTTACCGAAATGACGTTTTTTAATTTATTTTATTCAGCGTGTGGGTGTAAAGTCAGGGTGACAGCCACTAGATGTCTCTCTCACCCACCCACTTTTCTAATGGGCACCCATGCTAAATAACACAAGGAACAGTTTCTGACACAAACACAATACCAGTGGTTCTGTATCTTTTAATGTGCATGTACCGTGACACGTTTCATGTAGCGGGGTGCCTGCAGGTCCTGAAAGAGTCCTAAAATGTCCTGAATTATATCCTCTAAACTCAAGGCCTCAAACGGTCTTCAATAGTTAAATATAGCATTTTAAGTTTTACATTCAGTTGCAGGAAGTCTTTAGTGGTTTCCTGCTGGCGCTGTTCTTCCGTTGAGAAATGCATTTAATTTTCATGTTTTTTCAAATTTAAAATTGCTCTTATGTTTTCTTCTGACTGGCATTTTTAAAAGAGTTTTAAAGTTGATGAAACTTGCAGACACCCTGTTTAGGGGAAGTGGGTAAACGTTTGAAGAGTTACTACTATTAGGACACAAAGTGACAGTTGAGTGGAGGACAAACGTGTTTCCAACCAGGTCCTGACACATCAACTTATGATGCATTCATTTAATTGCACCACTACATATACCAGGATGTCTAGAGGACATGTAGTTATACTGCAGACACACTACTTCAAGCACACACTTCATAAACTGACAGGTTGTCATAATTGCAAGCAGAGCAGGAACGGTTGGTTAGTTGCGTTTTGACTGTAAGGCACTGACATGATGTCATGAAGTCATGATGTAGAAATGATTCAGTTGAAGTTAAGAAGACTTAAGAGTTAAGTCGCTGGCAAATGGAAAAAAATGCATTTCCTTTCTGACTAAGATGTGAAAAGTCTAACCACATTACGTTGCTGTGAAAACCTTGTATCTCCAAAATGTATATTTTTTACCAACTAAGAAAAACATCCTTGTTTTGAGCTTGACCACCTTGCAATTCTGAGTTTATCAAACGGGTTTGGAAAGGATTTCATGAGCACCAAGGGTTGCAGAATTCCCTTAACTCGTAATCCTATAACTCAGTATAAAAAAAACAACAAAATTGGAGTTACAAGGTTTTCACGTAACAGCAATCTTGTGGTTTGTTCCACAGGAAACGAGCACTTTCTAGGTTGAAGGCTAACAAAGTAAAGAATATCTCAAGTACTAAGCTCTTAGCCACCATGACACCCTGTTCATGAAAAGAGACTAAATGTACATTGATTAGTAATAATCAAAGGGGGTGATTATTTTGTTTTTATCAACATGTATTGATAATAATAGATGACATATTTGGTTGTTGAAATATTGCCTTTTTGTGATCATTGATCAGCCACTGCAAGAAAAATACGTTAACAAAACAGTGTTAGGATCCAGCTGCTCTTCCTGTTAAACTTTGCGATGTCTCGTTGATGAACTTCCCTCCATTCCATTACTTTCTCCTTGTGTCCTGGAGAGAGATTAAAAAACAAATACACATTGTGAAAAATATGTACATAGAGTAAATTGTAGTAGATGAATTCGGCCTCTATCCAGCCTTGAAAAACTCACAAAGTATTGGTTTGGTCGTCACTCTCAGCACAGCCATGTCCTGAGAATAAAGGCAGATACCCATACACAAGTTACAATGTACAATAAAACGATGATCTTCAAAACATCCATCCATCAAGGAGGAGAAAGCCAGTTTGATAGTGGTGGTGTTTTTCTGAACCTACCTGCCGTGGAGTTACGCCTGGAGGTACTTCTCTCATAGAGCAGAATGACGGTGACCAAGACGAGCACTTCAACCACGATGGCTATGAAGGGCTTGAGAGGCTGCATGAAGGTGATGACCCTCAGCTCCACGTGGCTCATGCTGGTACTGATGTTGTAGACCGCACCACAGTAATAGGAGCCGGAGTCTGCCTCTGTCAGTTTATGCACCGTCAGCATGGTCTTTCCCGGATCGTTTTTGATTGTGTACTGAAGGGGCTCTGCACCAGCGTCAATCAACTCCTGGGACACAAATCATCAATGATTGTCATATAACTCCCAAAGGTGTCAAGCCAGGGCATTAATGTCAGATGGGTGCAGGTCATGTGGGTCTTTACAGGTGTAACACCATATATTTGGGTGTCTGAATTATATCTCTCAGGGTTACAAGTTACAAGAGGAGACACAACACTTTTTGTAAAAAGAAACACTCTACAAATGATTGGTAGCAGAAATGAAGAAGTCACTGGTTGACAAAATGAGACTGGATGATCTATATTTTAAAATAAGGATTATGAACTTAAGGTTATGATTTGAGTGTTTTGGAAATGTCTAGTTTGCTACTTCTGGTGTTAAAATAGATTTATAAAACTTTATTTTTCCACAACCTTCACTATAAAATGAGTTGGCTAAACACAAGCATTACCCAACCAACTTTATATGTTAAAGGTCCCAAATTTTTAAATTCCAGGTAGAAAATGTACTCAACTTTCCAGCCTCATCATCCGACTTTGAATGGCATTCATGTGAAATTTCCATCTAGGAAATGTATTTTTCCAATATAGCCAATAGCATGTGGATGCAGGATCTTCAAATTCTATTCAACTTTTAACTAAACTAAACTGCAAAACACCATGAAGAACATTGTTCACATCTTGAGCCATACTGCATTTGAAAAACAAAATCATGAAAAATGAAAAATATGGGACCTTTAATAGATTACATATTATTTCTACTTGGCTCCTGTATTCCATTAACCAATTAAATATTGGACAGTGAAAACAAATGCTGGAAAGGGTTCCCCGTGTCGATTTAACATCACCAGTGACACTAGTCGTACCTAAACTCACGTTACAGGTGATCTCTCACCTTGTTTGTTCCATTTGCCTTGTACCAATTCCAGGTGTTGGGCTTCGGCTTGGGGTCCTCCATTTTACATTCGATAGTCACAGAATCACCCACATAGCTGACTATCGGCTTATCTTGCACCTCACCCATCTGTGGAGCTGCCAGGAAAGAGGGAGACGGGCATGACGATGGGTGTACCCTATAAATACCCATATTCAGGGATGTGTAATATCACTTGGTGGGCTGACAGAAAGACAACTGTCAGAAGGAAAGTGTGAAATATTGCAAATACAACTCAAACCCTGGGTACCTGCTAAAATAAAGTCTGCTTTTGCTTCGCTGCCAAAGGCACATGAGTAATTCCCAAGGCTTTTTTCATCAACAATGTTGAACCTGCAAAAGAAAAATAAATTAGGGGTTTTATAAATAAACATTTGGTGGAAAATGCTGAAAGTTACCAGTCAATAGCTTAAAAACACATTTGATTCTATCATTAAAACATAACTATTTGATCAAAACTTTAATAATAACAACCCATAGTGTGCTTTACTTTCATGCCAGCAATAATTTTTGTAAGAGTAGGTGTCATTTCTTTTCAAATAGCAGATGTCTTATTTTGGAATGAATCTTTTAATAGATTTTATGTAATCAATAAAATCTGGATAGATGAAATAGTTAGAGAAAATGTTAATGGACTGGCAGTGAAGAAACAAATATGTTTCACAACTAAAAGTAAAGACTGATATAAACTAGTTTTATCAAACATCCTGGAAACAAAAGGTGTTCAACTGCTACAGAGGAGACTGAGACCTCTCACTGTTTCAAAAACCGCTGCACATGCACAAGGTAACATCACTGAATCATAATCCTGATGCACCACATTGTTAAATAACCTGATACACCTGACACATGATAGGGCCTTACACGTGCACAGACAGAAACAAACAAGATAACCGTGCATTTTGTTAACCTGAGGGAATAATGAACACATACTTACACTCTACTGAGATTATACTGCTCATTCTCCAACAGCACAGTTTTGTTCTCAATTTCATCCCCGTCTTTCCTCCAGTACCCAGTCATGTTTACCAATTTGTTCTGATTACCAGCCCAGATACACTGTAGCTCTAAACTGACCGGTTTCAACAGCTCAACTTTCTCAACGTGACTTTCACCTGCGTTGGGAATTGTGGAAGGATTTCAAACACAGACACAAGACACAAAATCAGACAATCTGTTCGTTCAGAAATGATGATTACATTTGATTGAACAGAATAAATCATCACCTTTGATAGGAGCAGCCATAATACACAGTGTTTTACAGCTACAGATCAAGGGGTGATGGTGGAAGACAATATGGTGGCAAGTCAACAGTCAAATCTAACACATATATTACATTGAACATAACATAGAAAAATACTTCTGCAGGTACCTTTGAGGACAACGCTCTTTACAAGTGTTGGGGGTAGAGTGATGGGGGCTAATGGAGGTGGTGTTGGGCCAAGTTCCTCTGCTAGAAAAACACATCATATAGACACAAACTTTATACGATGTCATCATTTTTGCATCATACGTTTAGAAGTATCGGCCTTCAAATTTTTTTTTGTATTTTTGCTGTTTGTATTCCCTGTCTGTGTTTTTATTTATTTTCATTTTAAACTGTAACTGGCAAACTGTCTTGGCCAGGTCTCCCTCGGAAAAGAGATTTCAATCTCAAGGGACTTCCTGGTTAAATGAAGGTATAATAAAAAAAAGCGATATCGGGTGAACCCTAGCACTTACAGTTAATACTCTACCATGTTCATTCAATATCAATATCATCAATACAATCACTTCAAATGGTTTAGCAATGGAGAACTACATCTCAGGAGAGGCGCAAACACACCAACCACATCCTACATTCAGTTTGTGTCTGCTGCAGCTACTGCTCAGACATGTTGAAAAACACACATTTCCTTCCACTCTTTCCAAGGTCACACATCACTCTACAACCAACCACAGAGAAAGAGGTGGCAGTACAAGGTTACTACACACACACACACACACACACACATCGAAACCAAAATAGACATTTACCTGTATTGATGCCACTCCAGGAGAGGAGAAGCAGCAGGATGTGAAAGGAGAGCTGCTTCCAGGAGGCTGACATGTTTCTCTTTCAGTTAGACTGTCAGACTGTCAGTTCATTCCTCGGTCTTCCCTGCGAGGAGGTTTCTCTCTCTCTCTCTCTCTGTGTCGCTCTCTCACACAGGTAGCAGCTCTTTTCACAGCTTGCAGTTGCTTTGCAGGCTACGTCCTGTACATCCCCACCCCCCCTCCCCTCCCTCCTCTGTGCCCTCCCTCCTCCCCCTAACTCGGTAGCGCCAGTGACGCAGTCAAGATATCAGCCTGCTGCTGTAGCTGGCTCCATCCATTATTCACCCAGACTCAGAGGTACAGGTCTCAGTGCTGTGCTGCCCCATACAAACAGGGCTATGGACCAAACGTGTTGAAAAGGTAGTGTGTGTGTATCCCAGTGTGGCTGCTCCTGGGTGGTGCAATGTGCAATGTACCCCAACCGTTACGTGAGACGTCCTGACAGCTGAAGGTCACATGGTATGGCTACCATCTTGGAATCACCCCCCTCTAACCAATACGTCTAACATTGCATTAAACAACCTTATGTACTGCATCGCCCGAGCACACACCAGTTAATTGTGTAAAATGAAGTAATGGTGACGAGAGCCTGTGGACACACACACACACACACACACACACACACACACACGATGTCCTCACTACAACAGTTTCACTTTCCCCTGGATTACAGCTACTTTAATTCATTTTATTTTCCTTACCTGTAGCATTTTTTTCTCTTTTGTACCATTTTAATGTTATTTGTTTTTTGTGCTTAATCCACTTCTGTCTCTATTTGTCCCTGTTTGTCTTTTCCTCATCTTTGTCTCACCTGTGCAGATTGCATTTTTTCTCATTTCTCAGTTTTTGTCTGCGCAACAGAACTAAACACATACCTTGGTTTGGTTTGAAAAAGTTCCTCTAGTAAATTACGTTGACAAATAGCTATGAACGGTGAGGTAAGTCTTATGTAGGACTAGATTAAGTGTGGTTGACTCTTATTCTCTGCAGGGCCCGGCTGCCATGCTCACAGTCTGGGACATCCTTTGGCATCCAAGCAATGCTTTGTTACGTAAAAGGATTAATGGCAAATTGTCACATGCAGCATTGGATAAGTGTGGAGTAGCACACTATGTTTCTGCTTACTGGCCCATAGCAATTACCAGTAGTGGGATCCTTACAATGACATTGCATTACACAAATTGCATTGAGTGAAACAATCTGCTCTTTGTAGGCTTATCGTAGATTAAGGTGTGGAGCTAAAACTGCTTTGATTCAGGGATAATGTTGTCAGTCAGTGCGCACTGGGTTATGTCAGCCCTCAGCCTGTGACCTGCCATTGGCTTCTCTCACCATCAGGCCAATCAAAAAGCAGCAGCCTAAACTTGTGGTGGGGGGTTGGGGGGGAAGAGAAAAGCGCCACAAATCCCTTGGTACAGGAGGAGAGTCACTGAGTGGATCTCCTGGTGGATAGTTTCACGGTTCGCTGACAGGAGGTCCACCGCTAAACGAGGATATTAGAGGAGCTGATATCATGGCTACTGCAGGCATGTCGAGAGAGGAGGCCGAGGAGTACCAGAAGCAACTGGTGGAGGAGAAGTAAGTCCCAGCATCAAGCCCTTCTCCCACTGATCCATCAGTGGAGGCCCTGTATCAGATAGCTAATGGATAGAGAGAATACATTTGAGGGAGTAGTGTATAAGGCATTTACTGACAGTGACATAATAGTTTTGTGATTGCTCTGGAAATTATTATAACCTTTTTTTTGATAATAATGAACTCCAGAAAATTCTCTACTTACATTTACACTTATATTTTTGGCATTTAGCTGACCCTCTTATCCAGACTGACTCCATAAGAGTGTCCCTGACTATATTCCCGTGACAGTAAAATATTCATGTTAGACAGAAGTGCTGCGAAAATAAATAAAATATGAAAGGAAAAAGGTAGGAGGGACTTTTTTCTACTCAAACCAAATATACAATTCCTTTCAAATGCATGTATATAATTTTTCAGCTGCTACACAGCAAACCTTGTATGAAAGAGATGAAAGTTGATTACCACCCAGTCATTTTGCACTATAGAGACTTTTAGGAGTAGTGCTGTAGGGAATTAATAGAAAATAATGATTAGAAAAATAATTAATAAAAACAATTACACAAAAAGCAGCTGCATTCATATCATTCATATCATTCATTGATCAAATTGGGTCTAGATATTCATCAACAACATGATTGAATGTTGAGTCTTATTTGCCCAATTACAATGAAGCTAGTGCAGCATAAAAAGTGTCTTATTCATATGAAAAACTGAAGCTATATAATTCATATGATACTTAAATCAAAATGTAATTCTTTCAGAAACTAAACATCTTTTCTAACTTCGTCTGTATCAGGCCGATATTTGTATAACAGAAAGTTTGTTCTTGTCCAAAACAAGGATGGAGAGAGATGCAGAGTTCTTGGTCAAAAAGGCTGAGCGGGCCACGCTGCGAACATGTCTGAGAGACAAATACAGACTACCAAAGGTGAGATCACTTTGTTCTCCTCAGGTGATGAAAACCACGTGCACCAAATGTTGCCTTTCCATATTCAGAGAATGACCTCAGGTGAGAGCCTTATGCAATTTCCATAAACACAAATACGACCGCATGAGTTAAGTGATGCAACCATGTGACTGTGTGACTGTGTGTGTGTGCAGAGAGTGAGAGTGATATGGCGAGCATCCAGAGAATTACAGCTTCCCTAGAGACATTTTTCTATTGCTGTATACAACTCTCTCAGAAAGGGAGACCTGGTTAGCTACAAACCCTCATAATAATACTTTGTTCACTGTATGTTTTGGGTACACAAGTACAAAGCAATAGAGTGAACAATCGACTTGGCTGATATGTTCTAAAATTTTAGGAGGGGTAAGGAAAGTATTTTCTGAGAATTAGAAATCCACAAGGACACCATGTCAGTTAAAACCCTGTTATGGTTCAAACTGATTCAACTGATTAATGGGAGGAGAAAATCCAATGTTAGGAACAAACCCTGCGTCTTCCTCACATCGTTTTACCAACCTGAAACTGCTCTGAAGCTTCTGTACAGTGAAGGAAAAGTTTCTTAAAGCAATCTAGCATTCATTTCATTCAACAAAAGCGATGAGGTGTGTTCAAGCATGTTTTAAGATTAAACTAATGCTCCCTGTGGGGAAACTGGGCCACCGCAGCAGCAAATAACAGCATATAGATACAAATAGACAACATTTAAGACCAAAAATACACTGTCTTCATAATAAAGAAGACAGTGGATTGGGATTAGATTGGATTGAAAGAATTCGATTTCATTGGATTGAAAGAATTCTCACAATGTTGGCCATTGAAATTTACTCTGGTCTTCTTCTGCTTCCAGAGCGAGCAGGACGAGAACATGATCCAGATGGCGGGGGACGACATCGACGTGCCCGAGGAACTTGTGAAGATGGTGGACGAGGACACCACAGAGGAGGAGCAGAAGGACTCCTTCCTCGGCCAGATGCAGAACCTGCAGAACATGGACATGGACCAGATCAAGGAAAAGGCGTCGGCCACGATGATCGAGCTGAGGACCAAGGCTGAGGAGAAGTGCTCCGTGATGTGAGGAGAGTGTGCATGACCCGATGTTAGTAGTGTCACTCTAAGCAAAAAGGTTGTTTCTAAATGGTTTATAGATGAAACAGTAACTATCAACAACTAGCAATTCATTACATACATAAGTCTAACCGTAGGCAATTATTGGCTATATTTGGGTACCCATGGATTATCTATATAGGGGCCTTGCCAAATCCAAATAAAGCGCAGCATCACCTCCAGCTTCTAAGTATTCTAGCCTCCTGCTTAAATAAGTCTATCTATCAATAGATCCCCCTCCCAGGGAAAGGACTCTTAATCTGTCTTTCTCAGAAATCTGCAAGGAAGTGAGAAAAGAATGAGGACAAGCAAAAGGATGGGATGAGGACGAGTATATTCACAGCAGTAGTGTCGGTATATAAGCAATGTAAGCCTTTGTAACTGGATTGTATACAACTGGATTTTGATCTTGTGCCTGTTTGTTTGTAATAATTTCACTTTTTCATACCCTATTAATAAACTTTTACTTACAGTATAAAACCTGACTGCAGCAGTGCCCCCTTGTGGTGAACATTTGGCAATTTATTGAAATACACTGTTCCATTGTTCTATTGCATAATACAAAAATCTCAAAATATGAGTAGAACGTTAATAATATATAGCCTTGCCCAGATAAATATTAATAATGAAAAGAATATAACATTTTAAAAAATCCTACAAATTCACAAGATGTAACAGGTAGACCAGCAGGATTCCAGTTACAGCACAAGATACCATTTCCAGTTCTCCTCTGAAAAACCTCAACACCCAGTGACCCTTTCACTGGTGCTGAAACTGTAGACTATTGATAAACACAGTCTGCAGCTCGTTGATATCGTCAGTGGTCTCTATGGGGATGCTGGGCCTGCCTGGGGAGCCCGAGCGTGCTGCTGAGTCATGGGTGGGCTCACAGCAGGACTGATTATTGTAATAGGAATCCCCACAGCCTCCCACTGCACCCTGCAGAGGCTCGTAGACGTCCAGGTAGGGGCTGGTGTGTTGCGGCGACAGACGGCTGTAGTTCTGGACCTGGTGCTGCCCATGGTGGAGGTGAAGGTGGTGCTCGGGCCCGGGGCTGTGACAGGGGCTGTGGGACGGGCTGTGGGGCATCATGCAGGTCTGCAGGCAGCTGTTTCGGCGCATGGCCCGGTGCAGGTCCAGCCTGGCGATGAGCGGCTTGCCAATGTTGACGCTTTTGGTCCAGTGGACAGGATCGTCATCCATGGCAGTGAAGGTGCCCTGAAGACACAAGGTGAAGACCAGCTCCTCCTGCAGACGGAGAGATTGTACGTGGAATGACAGAATAAATAGTAATAATATTTTTTAGGGATTTATCAATGAATTACTTTCACTTGCACTGTAAAATGGTTGCAAATGGGACATGTCAGGTCAATTGAAAGCAAAATATAAGCTGAAAAGTAGCTCATGCTCGTTTACCCTGAGCTTCTGTAGGGAGCTGAGCCTGGTGTAGAGACAGTGCTGGGGCAGGCTGCTGGACAGTAGGTAGATACCCGTCTCTTCTGGAGTCTCTCTGTTCATCTCTTTGGGATCCACGTCAAGGTCCTGGAGAAAGAAAGGGAAGCAGGTTCTTGTTGGATTCAACGTACTAGCATTCATACTCAAGGTGGAATCTACTGGTAGCGAAGATGGCAAGATGGCAGGTTTGAATCCCCACGACCAGCTGGGGAAACTTGTGAATGAGAAACCCCTGCTCTCTCAACAACCACTGCTGGAGTGCCATGAATGAAATACAAGGAGGCCGACCTGTGAGAAGTCGGTGACATGGGCCTGGCAGAAGGACATGTCCTCAGGTTTCTTGACGATGTGGGTGTAAATGACCAGCACATTGGAGAACTCCGCAGCGAAGCCCAACTTGATCTGAGCCCCGCAGTCGAAGTCCAGACACATACTCTCAGGGAGCTCTGGAACGATGAACACAAGACCTGGTTCAAACTGCAATCCTTTTGAAATGTCAGTTTTAAAACCTATACTTCTTTTATATTTTAGAAAGTCCAATCTAAGAATGATCCATATTAGGGGCTGTAGCCAAGGGGTTAGAGAACAGCACCATTTTTAACACAGAAATAAGGCATTTTCTGTGTGAATGTGAACGTGAGTGTTGCTGAAAAAGAGCCTGCATGCTCCGTCTACCTATTTAACAAATGTTAAATAAATGAAAATGAGTGTGGAAAGAGTAGAGCTTGTGCTCAGATCTCACCATGAGCTTTAGCCCACTGGCGGTTGTGTGCCAGGGCAAGGTCAGCGCTGGCACCCGGTGGAATTGGATCGGTCAGAGCTCTCCTCTCTGACAGACTGCTGCGGATCTCCAAAGCCTGTTTCCCCTTGGTGGCATCAAACTGACCCATATCTGGACACAACACAAGGTCGTCATAATTCACATCTCAGGGTTTCCTGCAGCTCTTTCAAGACAGGCTGCCTTGACAAAAGAACCAAACAACCAAACCACAGCCATGTTGAACACAGGGTCCAACTGCAACAACTGCTGACCAAAAGCGACATTGAGACCAATGAGGAGCGTATTATTTTGGGAGCATCACATTGTGGGAGTAATGTTAATTTAATAACTTAAGCTCAGCATACCCTGTCTACACCGTTTGTATTTAGCTTCATTAGCAAGTAAGTAAGTCAGTTTGATACCTCAAATTATTTCCTTCATGCCATTGCAAACCGTAACTTTAATCCATGATTTACTGCTAGGCCTATACTTTGTTAGCCTACAGGTGAGCTGGTACAGATTTGACATTTCCAACATTTCTAAACCAAACTAATTTAATCTAATTGTATTAACTGTTTAACATTGCATTTGAAATAAAAATAGCAGATACAAAATATTAAATGTGCACTTATTATTCAGGTTTTTAAGATTAGCCAGCTATAACACCTTGACTAACGCATTTCCTATGGAAAACACTGCATCTGTAAAAAAAAATTCTATTTCATAACCAAATACAGTAAAACGATTAAAAAAAAAAAGGTATTTTACCTATTTTATTGTTATTCAAAGCAAAACTGCTAAGCATTTATTATGCATGTATACTCTAAACCAAATGTTTTATCCTGATTTTTGCTGATAGCTGTGATGCATTCAAGTTTTCATTCAACAAAAAAATATTTTATTATTGAATTATTATTATTATTATTATTATTTTATTATTGAATTAAAACTGCAATGGAAATGTATGTAGTGATACTGTAATCAATAATAATCAATCAAATTCATGCTCACTGTACTATATGATATTGTTAATATTTCTATAATTTTCATCACATCATTTTCTCACTAAAACCTGTTTACATCACATTATTATACTCGGTAGTTCTGTTACTCTCTTACCTTCAGCTACTCGGTCCAGAACCACCGTAATTTTCTCATCATCAAGAAGACGCTTCTTCAGAAACTTGACAAACACACCATTGATGAACCCACTGGAGCTCAGCTCAAAGGCCTCGGCATCTTGGCAGCTTAACAGTGATATGGAGAAAACATTAGAAAAGGTACACAGAACAGAACTTTTCTTTCTAAAACTTTATAATCTTAAATTCAGTTTTCAGTATTTAACCACTCAAACTTACGTAGCATATCCAAAAACAATGTTGGCCGTGACCCTCAAGACAATGTTTGGAGCGGTGTCATCATGAACATTCCTGAAATTGGGGGAGGAAAAATCTATTTCACATAAAGAAAATAGATGACCAACACACTCTAAAAAGTAGGGGTTCATCGGGGGTTCATTGGGGGTTCGTTTTAGATCCAAATGGAGCCAATATGCTCCTCGGGCTTCTTCATCAGAATTAAATATCCCTTGAGGGTTCCTTGAACTCCCATACATTAGAGGTTTGTGGAAGCACCGTTGCTGTTCATGAATCCCTTATGAAGGTGTCCTACAAGGATCCTGCTGAGGCTCCCTTATGGTTGCAATCTGGGGAACCCCTAAAGTCGAAGCCCTTTTAATTTTTAGAGTGTATAGCAGGTCTGGTTTCAATGTCTGTCGTAAGCTGAATATTCACACCGTCAAGAAGTAAATCAAACCCCCCCCCACCCCCACCCCCCCGCCTCCCTCCAAAAAATCATATCCCCTCTCCAATATCTCCAATATCATCCCCCTCTACATCGCTCTAGCTTTCATTAAATTTCTTTGTAATGTTGGTGATCCCGTAATGGGAGGGAAGCTTATTCTAAATCCCGCTAAATCCCTAACATGTAATAAATGTAAAAGTGTGACGTGCTGTGTGCTCACCTCTTCCTGCACATGTCCAGCAGGAACACATTGAGGCCCGTCTCCTTCTCCTGCATCAGTTTCAGGATGCTCTGCACACACAGGCAGTTGGCTGACCGGTACGGGTTGGGAGCGTCTACTGGTACCATGAAACTGTTGCCGTAGTTCTCATATCCATGGCCGGCATAGTACAGCAGACCTGGAAAGGGAACAGTGTATTCCAATATCAATTTGGTTAGAAAAGACCAAAACTTTGGGAGCGCTACTTGAGAATGAAAAAAATCAACAGTTGCTCAGAGGAATGGGTACACCAAGAATGTACCAAGAGCCAAATATGGTCCAAGGTTGTTATAGCACAAGCATCAGTGTCAACATTTTAAAAAACATTTAAAAATATCAGTTCCCTCTTCAACTTCCCTCCTCAGTTCTTATTTGCTCTCCTACCACTTCTCTATGACATGTGATCTATTGATATATTTTGTCACACATATTGTCATGGCACTGGCAATCTAGGAATTCAAACTTACTGTTGCACCTATTACAAGTCACTCTGGATAAGGCTGTCAGCATAATGCCTCAAATGTGATGTTTCAGAGATGTTAGCATTTCTTTCACACTAAATGGATCTACTCCTCCAATAACCATCGTACCATAGACTCCCTTGTGAAGCAGCAGCAGGAACTCATCGACGGCGTTTCTCATCTCTGACTCTGTGAGATCCAGCAGTGACACCACCTTGAAGTTCAGCTGGCGCAGGAGGTTGGTGAGATCATAGACGTCCACCATGGGAGCTTTGAGCTGCGGGTGGTTCCGGTACGACAGATTGCCAATAAGCAGCGCCACTTTGTCAGTCGCTGGGATGGGATATGAAAGAGACATGAAGAGAGTTGATCCATGGGAGGGAAATCATTTACAGTGAGATGCTTTAGAGGAACAAGTCTTGGAGCTGAAAAGTGAGCAGGGCAACAAAAACAACTGTTAGACAGTATAATAGTGATATCCAAGAGGACATTCTTTACAAGGCACAGCCAAGTACCGTCGGAAACACCAAAGTACCCATGATCCAAGTAAAGAATGTCCTCAAGGGTTTTATGGCTTTTATGGCTCCCAACACACGTATCGTTTTCCTTCAAAGTAGTATATGAGAATAAAAGACAGGAGGAAAAAGAAAGACTGCCAACTAGCTCCCTGGTTACCGCCAGCATTGGCACAACAACCAGTATGGGAATTGTCAGAACGCTTTCTTTAGTCAACCAGATTGCTTGGCTGTGCAATGCTATCTGTTACAGCCTGCTAAAGCCTCTGAGTCATCCTGCACCTTTATTTAACTGAAACCTCAGAATCCACTTCATTAGATCTTTGGCCTTTTAAGGACAGAAGAGCAGCTTTTGCTGAAACTGCCTAGAGCTACCTGATGTACAATAGGTGTTACAAGACAGAGACAGTTTCACATCTCTATTTCGGTGTTCGTGCTGGGAGAGGTGCTGCAAGTAGATCACCGCAAAGATCCTGTGAGTCGTAGAGATAAGAGTAGCGAGGCTAAGTATGAGGAATAGAGGAAGCGGCCACATTAACCACAAATATAAGAAAAGAGAATACTGTGACAGGATTTTGATCATTTACTACTCAATACAAAGCACTTACCATAAAGCTGCCCTGGGATGCTGTTTAGGAAGAGTTCACTGGGACCTAAAATTGCAGTGCCACAATGAAAACACCATGTAAAGATCGAAATAATGCAGAAGGAAAATGCAATGCAGTCAAGAAAGAGCATGTAAAGACACTCAATGAGTAAAATGCTACTCACTTGCTCCAAGGGCATAAATGTCGTCTAGGGAAACAAAGATAGAAAAATAAATATTACCAACATGTTTATTTACTATGTTACTGTGATAAAAAATATATTCTGTTGATTTTGAAGTAAGTGATTAGTCAGCAGTAAGGTCATTTTAAAACCGGTGTGCCCTTTTTAAATGATCATTTTCATGCATTCAAGCCAATCAAACCAATCAAGCCAATTGAAATGCATGCATGCAATACCGTTCTGCTGGTTAGTGTTTGCAGGGATGTGATTCTGGACCGTGACCCACATGCAGTTGGAGGAACAATTTAGTGCTAGGGTTAGTTATCAATGCAAGTTTACGCTACAGTTTTATCATCAACCATTCCATGCAGTCTAGATCTAACCGTTACCAGTTACCAGGTACCAGACTGTCAACTCTACCTTCAGAGCACTCCGTTGCCCCTGAAATCTGGATAGCTATCCTTGGTGCTTTCAGTCAAGAACAAAGGCAATTAATCACTTAGACATAATCACTAGATTAAGACAGTGGAGCTGCTTTTACTGAGACAAGCAGTAATGGCATTAGCACTGTGTTAAACAGAAGTGTGGCATACCAATCACAACATCAACTTCGTTGGTCCATATTCTCTCGTTGTTACTGCTGATCTCACAGCGATACTTCCCATAATGGTCCTGCATCACGTAGGGAATCTGTTGAAAGGCACAGACACATTCTGTCAAGTCAGACATGAAGATACTAACATGTTAGACATGTTACTTCTGACAGCTGAGGAGAGCAGAATTCATCTTGGGGGCGGAGCCACAGTGCGGCAGTAGCTCAGCAAGCATGCAGTAAAAAGTAGGACGTCTACAATGGCTACATCTGTACACACATGACATCTACAGCCGTCTGCTAACCACTGTGATTGCATTCTGTAACTACGTGATGCATGCTGGATGTTCGCCGCCTTCCGTCCTCCCCTCACCGTGAGCTTCCTCTTTGAGCCGTTAGGGATGGGGACTCCGTTCTTATGCCACTGGTAGCGAGGGATGGGCTTTCCCACGGCGCCACACTCCAGCTGCAGGGTTTCCCCGACTAGTAGCCGCTGGGCTTGGGGTTGGACCACCAACTTCACCCTGCCCTCCATTGAATGGTAGCTATGCCCTGGTGGGGGGGAGGGGGCATCATTTCACTATGTTTACATGCAGGTTGCAACTGGATTATCCATCCCATCTAAGTGACAAGTAGTCAAACTATTGCATTGTGTTATTTATTGATGCAAAGTCCTGGACAGCTCAATGGGTAGAACACAGCAACACTGCCAGGTTCAATTCCCACTGGAAACATGTCGTAGCAAAGTAGCCAAACTACTGCAGTGTATTAAAGTCAATTGCAATAACTTTAAAGTTGCAATTTGAGCCAAGTTACTCTAGTCTAGTTAAGTTGTTTAAAAGCAACCAGGGTAAGAAACGTTTTGTCCAACGCCAACAGAGACGGCTGCATCACAAAATGCACCAGCAACTTTCATCATTCAACCAGTCAACTACATTTTCAGAATAAGATGGTTGGTTATCTTCCAAAACAGTAGGCAGTAGACAAACTTATCAGGCTGGTCTTCATTTCCCACCACAGTTCATTTGTTGGGCTGCATGGATAATAATAAACTTTCTATCGCTCTTACCTAAAAACACAGTTTACAAAACGCTCTCCAAAAGACAAGGAAGAGTAAAATATATTATAAAAGGATACAAATTGGGAAAATAAAATTGGGAAAATTAAATAAAATAGATAATGCAGCACACAGAGGAGGGAAGAGCAATCACGGGTCAGACCCGATCGCTGCGGTCGCTCACCGCAAGACATGGCGACATTGAGGACGTCCACCTGCGCCCACGGGCTGAACTCAAACGCATCTCCGCAGTTGACCCTGCAGATGTAAAAGCCAGCGTCCTTCAGATGGACGGGACTGATCACCAGGTCTGGAGAGAAGCTGTTGGGTACCTGGGGTTGTGAAACAACGTGGATGTGACATTTACCAAAGCACAAGGTATGATGTGTGATGGAATGACCTTCTCACTTCAGTCAGAGAAGCAGCATCACTCCCCATCTTCCATCGCAGGCTGATCCAGATGCACCTTCTACCCACTAAATCGTATTCCCTCTCCTCTACTCAGCAGAATAGCTTGAAAAATCTCTCCTAAGCTCTTATTTTATATTGTTTTCCTGTTATACTGCACACTTATGCCTGCAACAAAAGGTCATAAGGAGGCATTACTTTGTTTTCCAGAGATCCACTGATATAGGAGATCTCAAGTCCAGACCTGTTATTCATTTGGTGAGTCACTCTTTACTACCCGTGAACTCCTTGGAGTCCTGTTCCTGCCAAGAACTGTTATTTGGACAGCGCACCGGGTGCCGGTACTAGTTTGATTACACAGCGATACAACTTAGAAGCAAAGTGATAAATACACAGTTATGAAATACAATGCAAAAGATACAAGCAAAAAGAAAGAAATATGAAAGAAATATGAAAAAAGAAACAACACAAGCTCACCTCCTCCTTGGTCTTGAACCACTGGTATTGTACTGGAGACTTGCCCACAGCGTAGCAGCTAAGGCGCAGATTGCGGCCGGAGATAACCGCCACCGACTGGGGCTGAATGAGGATCTGGAGGCCTGTACATGGGAGAGACATTCACTGTGAATTTGATTGATTACACTCAGAGAAAATACAGTTTGATTCCAAATGTTATTGTAGGCAGAGGGGGGGGGATGCTGGAGGGAATCAGGCTGGTAGGCTGGTTCTCCCTGCATCTGCATCTGGCTGCTGCCAATTGGGGCATGAGGGCAGCCGGGAACTGATCTAACGTTGTTGTGTTTTCTCCGATCCTGAGGCCAGAGCACGTTGAGACGGAGCTGGAAACCTGCAGGGAACTGACTGACTCGACTGGTGTTTTGTGTCTACTGTTATAAGCGCAACGTCCCTGTCTGTGTGTCTGTCGCGACCCCCGGGGTAGCGAGTTGGCTGCAGCTATAAATCAGCATCTCTCAAATATAGCAGATCCCGTCTATGGAAGTGGTAACGTTTTGTTAGCCGAGGCTGTAGGTCATCTACAAATGTTTTACCTTTCCTCTTGAGCTTTTATATCCGTACCTTGCACTTTCTCTTTGGCTCAGTTAGCTAAGGTGCAAACCATGTAACCACAACATCATGAGTTCAATTCTGATTTGGGACCTTTGTTGCATGTCACCCCTCCTATTTCTCAATAAAGCAGAAATGTTTTTAAAAGAAAACCATGAACAATCAAGGGAACACACAATCTTTTGTCACATCTATTTTCAGGGTGGCATCAAATTTCCAACAGGTATAAAATGTCTCAAAGCTTACATTTCCACTTGAACCCACTAACCCCCCCCCCCCCCCCCCTCCCCCATCTCCCTCCTCCACTTGCTATGCTCCTGTATTGAAGTAAAAAGATTCCATCACACGGGATGTTTCTAGGTTTACAGTATATTTTGTTACATGTATTGTCTGCACTCTTTACTACTGGTTGCAACTGGGGTTATACCGATGCTGTCCACCTCTGATATGATGGAGGCTCCTCCCTGACCACTGCCACATTAAAAACAGTCGGAAAAACCTGCACATTTTGCACATTTCATTTTTTCATTTAATTCTTCAATAATGCTTTTGTTTTTTTTATACATGATTTTTTTAAAGGCCTAATATATCCCACAGTTTCCCCTACCAATGGGTAGGTGAGGTGGGTCTACCAGCAGCTTCAATACAAAAATAGCACTATCAGCCTTCAATAACCCATATCAGTCGAACCCAATCTGTAATGTTGCTCTGCTGTTAGGCTGAATGTAAACTGTACTAGATAGGAAATACCACACATGTCCCCTTTAAGGTACCGAATACAATACACAGAATCCAGACAAACCTGGTTACAGTGTATGAAAACCACAACAACAGGCTTGACTCACTATGGGGCTTTTTTTTACCTTGTGGTTTCAGACACTGGAGGGCCTCAGTGTTGCCCAGAGTTTGGAGGTAGTCAAGCAGGTGGCCCACGGTGCATCCTCGCTCTCCCATGAGCCTCAGCAGCGTGCGGCTGGGGCTGCCCTCCACCTCCAGCACCTTCAGGGAGCACATCTCCATCTCATCTGAACTAGTGGACAACGAAAGGCACTAGGAGGTCATTGGGAGTTGGAATGAAAACAGCAGCCACGGGCGGTCGAAATGAAAGGCAAATTACAAAACACTATGATAACGGTGTGTTTGGTCCTGAGAAAAATATGAGGACATTTCTAACAGGATTCATTGCCAAGACGACTTTTGCCGCTTAACCCTGAAATAATTTATAACGTAGACGTTCATCCTACCTGACTCTAAACCGCCTATCATTGCCGACTATTTCCCCAAGTTTGCGCCATCCTTTATTGCTGCTTTTATCCAACAGCTCACAAAGCTTCCTCAAAACCGGCTCCTTCAGAAAGTTGATGTATGTCGACCGGTCCGATGAGTCCGACATATCCGCGAGGAGTTGTCATCAATACCTGCACGGAATTGACTTGAGTGATCGATACAAATTTAAAAAAAAAATACATACACAGTTCACAACAAGTCACCGAGACTACTTCCTGGAAGAGGCAGAAAGTGATACTGACACACCTACAGCTTACTTTGGGGTTTTCGCACACGGCTGCACATGGGGCTGTAGCCTACCAAAGATCGTCTATGTGAAAGGGAATGAGAGTGGCTAAAGTGCCTGAAGTGCCTGAAGTGCAGGGTGGTGAATGAATGTGAATGGGATAAAGTGCAGATTATGATTTCTGATTCTGATTTCTGATTGTTTTTTTGTGTGGTGTTTTTTTTGTCTGAATACTGAATACAAAAAGAGAATTGTGGGAGCTGTGTGAAAATTCTACAATAACTACGCATGATACCGTTACCATAGCTGCTCACCCAGTACAGACCTGAAACGAAGTTTGGTGTTTTCCTCAAAACCACCCACTGCACACCTGACCGTCCTGGTAGGGGGTCCCTCTCTGAGTAACCCTGTCCAAGATTTCTTTAATTTTTTTTCCTAATGAGGTTTTCTCACAGAAAATAAAAGATACTGGACTGAATGTGTGGCACACATCGACTCTCAGCCACGAAAGAAATGGTCTAGCCATAGACCGTAACAGTTAATAGACACAGTGATAACAGACATAAGTGACATGGCCTTGTTTGTTTCCATTGGGGTTTGCTTCGGCTCCCTATATGTGACAAAGAGATTTTAAAAAGAAAGCACCTTACGTAGCCAGGGGAGAGCTGGTCTCCACCAAATTAACTGGAATAAATGTCTTTGCGCAGGACTGCAGTACCGCGACCGGCCGCTGGGTTTCCGCGTTCGGAGGTCACGTGCCAATCACTGCGCCGCCCTGGGTCTAGTCCGTCTAACGGGATTTAAAGGGAAGACGGCATTAGGGAGAAGTGAGACCTCTTGCTGCGCCTATGTACTCTCTGGCTGTACTCAGGTGGGCACGTCATTTACCTGCGTCACGACCACAGGCCCCGCCCCCAGGACTTACTGTGGACGTTCCTCATACTTGAGACGTCCGCGAGAAACTGACAGGTAGCTGGACTGGAACACCGTGACTGAAATAGATACTGCTTTTCTCCCTCTCTCTCTCAACATAAGTCTTTATCTCTTGCCAAGACGCGTCACTCAGGCTGCAATCACGTGAATTATGTAGTTCGGTTAAATTGCCAGGAATTGGGGATTTTAACACAAGGGTGGACATCCGTCCTACCTTGGTGAGTGAAAACCCACATCTGCGTTATTTCTTTTTAGATTTAACTGAAAGTGCTTTTTTATAACTCTTAACTTTTCATCAAGGCCAGTTTAAGTCATAATACATGTAATTATGAAAGTAGTTTGTGGTGTGTAGCTACAGGCAGATCTAGACAGGACTGCAGAGGCTGATGATATTGGTATGTCGGCTATGTGCGGCTATGGCCTCACATGACCCCGCCTCTTCATTAGATATTGACATGCATGTGTAAGTAAAAAAATGAAAATAATTAAAAACACAGTGCATTGGTTGTTTTATGGTCAGGGTCTACCCAGGTCCTACCCCTGACAGTCTGATTGGGTGAATGTTTGGGCTGTGATTGTAATTTCTGACACGTGGGCTACTTTTTGTGCAATGCAACAATTAAGGAATAAGTTTCCTTCAGATTATGATTCATCCTGGCTGAAGATCCCATTTAAAAGTCAGAGCACCTGTCACAGGTCGCAGCATGACCTTGAGCTGGACTGTTTTTTTGCTGAAGTTGAAATAATGTAACTTCTTTACATTACAGTCATTTAGCAGGGTGTCTAGTAAATTATAGGCTACCAGTCAGTCAAGATAGTTTCCTACACCTCTTGACCCTGACTGGTTGCAACAGCCATGTCAGTGTTTTTAAATAACAAAGAGCAGGAAAGCTGAAACCGGTAGCATAACTCTTCTAAGTGTTCACTCAAAACCAATCAATCGGCCGCCGGTAACTTTCCATGGAGTCACATACCCTCAGAAAATAAGCACTGACTTGGCAACAAAGCAGCTTGACCTCACACCTGGGTGTGTTGGGCCTGCAGGACTTGGTGCTTTTCTAAATGAACCTGTATGTTAGGGTTTGCAACATGTATGTTAGGGTTTCAGGTGTCAGGAGTCTGGGCAATTCATTCTTGTCTGCAGATGCTGTAGATTAGTGTCCTATAAAGTCTTACTGTCACCCTTCATAGTGTGTGTGTGTGTGTGTGTGTGTGTGTGTGTATTCTCAACTTGTTCTGGGTCAGTGTCTTCCACGGTTTAAGGAAATGAACACATTGTCTGAAGTCCAATACCATTCCTCAGTTTTGATCTGTCTTTGTTATCTCATAACCTTCATGTCTTTTTCAGGTTAGTGACGCCGCAGATCCTTTTACTGGTGCAACTGGTGATTTATTGTTTGACATTGGTATTGGTTTAGCATTGTAGGGTACTGACAATCAAATTCTATATATTGCATATTAATAATTACACCCAAACGTGTTTAATATTTTGTATTGTATGTCAAAATATGTTTCATCATGTCTGCAAATGGCCTGTATGTACACGAGATGTACAAACAATTATCGGTTGTTTTCCCTGCATAACTGTTGTTGCAGGTGAAAACAAGACGTGCAGCCAACGCTCGCGTTTATATCGCCTCATTAACTGCCGATGTCACTTCCTGTTTCAGAGTACAGGACAGGACGGCTTGTGCCAGGATGAGGAGAGACGCCGGTGTGGCGCTGCTCTTGTCGCTTCTCTCTTCCGTCTGCAGCAGTGAGTTGAAGGTTTTGAAGCAATGAGGATGATGACGACCATCTTTGGTTGACTCAGATGGAGTTGTTTATGTCTTGGGCTTTCTCTTTCTATTTCTGGTGTTAGTGCTGAATGGGGAAGGTAATGAGCCGATGCTTGTGTTGCCAGGCGTGTCTCCACCGGGGAAACCGGTCCTCCTCAACTGTCGCTCCCCCGAGAAGGAGACGTTCACCTGCTGGTGGGAGCCCGGCGTCGACGGGGGGCTGCCGACCACGCACCGCCTCTACTACCAGAGAGAAGAGTCAGTCGACCTCCCTGTTGAACTGCCTCTGTGCAGACTAGCATTTTCCTCTCTCAACCAAGTGATACGTTTCTGATAAGTTATTATCCAGCGCAACACAGAGAGGATAGTGGAAAAACACCAGCTCCCTTGTTCACACACTTGTGCTCAGTCAGCTGAGAAGAAATCTTTGTTACTGAGCAAGTAACCCCAGACTTGATCCGCCTTGATCCGCTCACCCGACCCTCTCTCTGCCTGTGCTAGGGCAGTTATAGTCACTGTTAGGGTTCGATGGATAAGGGTTTTTCAAGGCAGATCCCGATGCCAATAGTTTTACCCTGAAGTCATAATTTGACCATTTTCATGCCAAAACGAATAGAATTCCTTCAGAATTGTGTTCTTGTCAGCCTCTGAAACAGCATTTATTAAACAACTGATCAATTAAATTAATAAAGAAAATGTGCAAAGAAAATAAGATTTCATTGCAGACTGTTGTTATGTAGCTGTGGTCAGGGAGGACGACATAACATAATATATTTAATATTTAATAACTGTCATCGGTCTAACCCTAGTCGCTGTCATCTGTGTTCACTCATTTATTGAATGCTTACATGTGCATACACGTGTATTTACTGCCCACTGATACTACTTTTACAATGCTGACCTTGTATGTATATGTAAGCGATTTCCCCGGGCAGCATTCACCCATATCCGTATCAGTAAAGGTCGTGTTTTGTCTACGTGCAGCTTGGACGGGATGTACGAGTGTCCAGATTACCAGTCGGCAGGGAGGAACTCCTGTTTCTTCGACAAGGGCCATACCTCCATCTGGGTCAACTACATCCTGACGGTGGTGGCCTCCAACGCCCTGGGGAACGCCCCCTCCGACCCCCTAGAGGTGGACGTCATGTATATTGGTAAGATGTTGACATGGATGAGGGAGTAACACATCAAACCTTGCAGGATAGTTTGAGTTTGTTCAGATCCTCACTAGCTGGCGTCGATGTGGCTATCACTCTCAGTTTAAATGACAGTGTGGTTTTAATAGACACGTGCAACCCTCTTTATCGAATGAAGAGTGGAAAAGTACTGAATGACAGACATGGAGGCACAAATTACAGAACACCTGAACAGAATGAGGAGGAACTGGTTTTCACCTTGTGTAAAACATGTCGACAGTCTGGGATCAAATGTCACATCTTTTGTGTGTGTTTACAGGTAGAGATGTGTGTCATGTGTCCAGAGATGAGATTTTGATTTTGCCCCAGGTTAGATAGATTTAGGAGAGTGTTGTATAGGTGTCTATGTGGCGCGATAAAACTGCAGAGAGGGAAACGTACGATCAAAATAGTCAAATTCATATAAATATTTCAGAAATACTGAAATGAAACTATTTTCCATGTTGTTCTCTAACGACCTCAAAGACCCCTGGGTGCTCCAGGACTCTCTTCAGGAACCACCGTGCCAGAAGAGACTGGTAGCGTAGCGGAGATGCTCTCTACATGCGGTTTTACTGTTGTGATTCCCCCTTGTTTTGCTGTCTGTGCTCGACGTAGTGCAGCCCAGTGCTCCTGAGAATGTGACGGTGCTTGTGGAGGACAGAGAGGACAGGCCACATCTCCTGGTCAGATGGGAGCCCCCTCACGAGACAGACCCCCAGTCTGGCTGGGTCACCCTTATCTACCAAGTACGAGTCAAAAGAAAGAGCAACAACAAGTGGGAGGTGAGGGAAATGCAAAGAATGTTGAAATGCTGATAGTTTTGAATTCACCCACACATCAACAAAATCTACCAGACCAGGGTCAAGTGTTTTAGTCTCTTTTGGTGCCAAAACAAAACATTCATACTGCTCTGTGTTTGCTACGGAGGACCCTGCGGTTCAAAACTGAGTCTTAGGAGGAAAGTCTTAGAGGAAAGCACTTGAAAACATTTGGTGTACTTTTCTGCGATTGACCACGTAGTAGATAGATTATAGGGTGGAGCAGGTGGAGGCTGCAGGAAAATGTATAGCCGTGGAGCCGCCGTCATCACCAAGAACAAGATGATGTAGACGTTACATGCACTAAAATCCACACAAATGTTTTCTTAATGGCTCCCATAAGGGGAAACAATTGGCTACTGTGCCTTGGTCCCATTGACTTGGTGAGTGGAGTTGTTCTGCAGTCAGCCAGTAGATGGCAGTAGAGGGCATGTCTCTCCCTGGACCCCACGCATCTGGTACACCAAGCAGGGCAAAACAAACGCGAAGGTCTTATCTTGGCATAAGAAGTACTGAATGAAGTGAAGTATAACTGATTGTTTTGTCTTAGGAGTACACGTCAGGTAAACAGACCCACTTTAGCATCTACAGCCTCCACCCTGGGGAGGTGTACATGGTGCAGGTGCGCTGTGAACTAGACCACGGCTACTGGAGCGAGTGGAGCAACACCACCTACAGGAAAGTCCCTGATTGTAAGTCTCAAGTATTCTTTACTCCTCCTTTTGACTTTACAGCAATGCTACATTTTGTTCTAATAATGATTTTCATTTAGACACTCTGAAGGAGAGACCCTTCAGGATTTTGGTTTCCATCTTCTCTGCAGTTACACTCATTGCAGCAATGTGTACCTTGATCACGAAGAGGAAATGGTAAGTATCTTCTGCAAAAAGTAGAACTAATGTGTATTAAAAGTGTACATGACAAGAGGAACAATCCAACTCATGAGTCTTTTTTTTTCTTTCAGTGTGAAGCAGTGTCTTCTGCCTCCTGTTCCTGGTCCAAAGATAAGAGGATTTGATGCTCAACTTCTCAAGGTAACATCGCAAGTGATTTCCTACACATCAGAAAGGTTGTTTTTGGCCTGATAACAGTGGTGAGGTCAATTCTGTACTTTTCCAGAGCGGGAAACCCGAAGACCTCGTCAGTGCCCTGATCACCAACCAGAGCTTCCCCCCTATGGTGGCCTGTAAGGACCAGATGGAGGAGTGCCTAGTTGTGTTGGACAGTGACGACGGCCCCCTGCCAGATTCTCAGAAGAGGAGGAAAAGCTTTATCCTTGCCAGTGGTTTCCACCTACACCCCGAGGCCCATTGCAATGAGCCAACCTGTTAGCCAGAAGGACATGGAGAGGACTGTGGGAAGACAGGAGGGACAGGCTAACTTTCTAAAAAGCAACAACTCTCCATCTGGGCAGCTTTTATGTACATTGCCTGCTCAGAAACAGCCCTGCCTAAGTAAAGACTCTGCCAGTGAACACTATACAGAGGGAACAGTCAAGAATCCATCAAACTGTGACGGCAAACCTGGTGTTGACTGCACTGCCGAGAACGTCGCCAGGCCTTTTGCGAACAACGGCTACGTGGACATTCAGAGACAGGAGGGGGATGAGGGACAGGAGGACTATAGCAGAGTCAGCGGGGTGAACAGTGACAACGTGCTCTTCCTGCAGAAAGAAACTGTCCCGCTCAACCCTTGGTGTAAAGAGAAGGGTAACCGTGCAGACGGTGCCAATCAGAGGCCGAGGAAGCCTCATGTGACTGAAGCCACCAAAGTGGGAATGTGCACAGAACTCCTAGATAATGGATATGTAGAAACTCTCCCTCCGCTGCCTACAATATGAAAGTTTGTTGTTTTGTAAATGGGAATAGGAAATCTAAATCTTAGTGTTATTTCTCAGAAACTAGAGAATAACGCCAACTATACAATCGTCTGTTGCTTTTGCCTCAGGCTAGGGTAGATTCACCTGACGTATTTGGGATATAGAAAGTAAACAGGACTATCTGCGCTGCTACTTTAATAGCCACCATATGTGTAGGATTTTCTCATCAACTTACTGCTGTGATGCTGGCAAACAACTGACTCATCGTTGTCAGACAGGAACCCAAATGATCTGGTTTGTGCTTCTATTTGATCCAGTTGTAAGAGTTCAGGTTTGTTTCTATGGGGAAAATATAATTTGCAATATAATGTGCAACTGGTACGTATGAAGTTTCATTCCAAAACGCTAAAATCCGTTTAGAAGAGTCATTCCTGGTATTGATTGCTTAATATTTACTTGATATAATCACAAATGATTCGATCTATAAAATATTGCTATGTTATATGCAAGTTAGGGTCGAGACGGCTAGTAATGGAAATAATATTCATTAGTGAGTTTTACTTTGATGCTAGCAGGCATTTTGTTTGCATAGTTGGTGGATCTCTCATTGTGGAATGAAACATTTCAAACTTGAAGGAAAGTCCTGCACAGGTTACCTTTTTAAAACGTACCATATATATAAATCTTTTTTTTTTTCCCCACTCGTCTGTACTAATTTATCAAAGACAGAATTCAGCTTTTGATTTAGTATTTACTAGAAAACTGACAACAGTGGGCAAGCATTTTAGAAGGCGATTGTTTTATCTTGAACGTGTTGAATGTAGAACTGCATCTGGTCTTAAACAGCACTTTTCACAGTGCACATTTTAACCCAGGGTTGTATTTGGCTCTGGATTAAGAACAAGGGCATTGTGGAAAAGCTAGATGGATAAATGTGCAACATGTGGTATATTTGTGAACTGTGGTAGGAATATTTTTCTCATGAAGGGACCACAATAAACAAAATGTGAATGCAAACCAATTTCAAATAGATCAAAAATGTGATGTGACATTTTAACAGTGAATTTACATTCTCAGAAGTGTCATTTAATGATTTAATCTTTATTGACAAATTTACTTCTAATCAGTTCCAAATCTGCTACAAATGATCACAATACTATCGTCTGATAGTACTTTATGCACATCAATTCAGTTAAATTACAAAGTACGACTTTGTGGTAGTCTAGCACAAATCAAAACACTGGCTCTATGTAGCACAATCACAATGTCCAAACCTAGTGGTTAGATAGGATGCTTTGAGTGACGTCATCAGAAGGGGTTTCATTTCTAGTGCAAAAATATGTATTGACTGTGAGCGTATACCTTCAAAACTGAATTTGAACATGATTGAAAGAGGAACACCAAATGCTTAAGCTAATAACAGACTTTATGGATGTTTTCACTGCCACCTGTATACCAGAGACCACACAACACTAGGCCTCTGTAATTTCCTCAACATCAGATCATCACATATTATATTCTTGGTATGGAGTTAATATTCTAGGCACATCTGGTACATCACCCTCCACATCCTCCAGGCATGTTCAGATATCATGGTTGCTTCATATTATACAGTAAGATCTCCTCTTCATCTGATTGGTTTGGTCCCGGTAAGTCAGTGGTTCTCAACCTTTTCAGCTTGTGACCCCCAGAGACTATTTTAACTGTACTTGATTATTGGAAGTAGCCTAGGGGCTGCAGATATTTCACAGGAAAGGAATTAATCACAAACATGATTTGTATGATTTGTTTCATTTGTTAGATGTTTTCCCACATTCCACAAAAGGTCCCAAGTGCAAGGTTGAAAACCACTCTAATCTATTCCCATGTGTAATAATGATTAGTCCATGCTATAGTATGCTGACATGTCAAGTATTTCCTTCGAGGCTGGTGAAAAGCATGAGAGGGTCAATTTAGGCACAAGAGGGTTCTCCACTGTCAACTCGTCTCATCTTCATCAATCTGCTCTGTACATTCATTGGTCAAGCACATGGAGCTCAACTGCTTCTCAAAGTTGAAAAACTTGTGGTTGCATTCCCTCTCCAACATTTTCTTCCAAAGTTTTACTGGAAGGGGAAGTAGAGAAAACATATAGATCAATTATTTGATTTATATATTACTTTTAAAAAGGTGAAATTTGTTGCAACTATTTTTTAAATCCAATCTGAGCTCATCCAAGTGACCACATTTCCTTTCGTCTCAGGTAGGTGGTCTGAGGAGCAACTTACTGTATTCTGGTTCTTCTGGCTGTGTGGGGTCAGCAGGCTGGGTCTCCTCAGCCAAGCTCAGTCTGCTCAGCTGCTCCCCCTGCTGGTTCACCTCCTGCCCTGCCTCAGCCTGACCTGTCAGCTCCACGTTCTCCACCATCACCTCATAGGCTCTCCTGGCCTCCGACGACAACTCGATCATCTTATGATAATGGTCCTGTTGGAGGGAAGACAACATTTTCAGGCTCGCTGAAATACAAACATCATCTTAAATGGTCCAAATCATTTTCTGGTTTGCACAAAGTAATATACTAAAGCTCCAACAAGAAATATAGAGAGAGCATTTCAAAATGAAGTGTTAAACTGTGCCAGCTATTAGTATGTACTGTCATTGAGTTGTTACAGCACTTGAACCTGACCTGTGCGCCATCATAGTTGAAGATGCCCACCAGGCTAACAGGCACTGCCTTGTTGACGCAGCGGCCCAAAGCCTTCCTCGAGAGGGCAAAGACGAATGGCACCCCCTGCTCCCGACACGTGTCGATGATGGTGTGCAGAGCCTCGTCCAGGCCACCTGGGAAAGACGGCAAGAGCTTCTACATGAACAACAATATCACATTATTGAGTATACCATGTTGGAGCCGGTAGATCAAGATAGATAGTAAACCAGATTTGTGGTAACATAAACATGTACCAGCTTGTGTACGAGCACATGTTGGGTGGCGTAGCCTAGATGTTAAAGAAGACTGAGGTTAGAGAAGATAGCTCTCAGATACTGCGGGCAGTGAAAAAAAGACCACTGAAAAGATGAGAAGCAGGTTAGAGCATGAGAAAGACACAAATTCAGACACAGATTGACGCAAAATAACAAAAAAAAAAAGTTGCTGAAAACTGCCTACGATGTTGTACACAATGCACAGCAAACCATGGGCTTACACAAAGAGACGGTACCTTTGGACTGGATGCGCTCACAGTTGGGTGAGATGACGACGCACTTGACCTTCCGGAGTTTGAGGTGCTTCAGGACCTCTCGGAGGCCCATCACAAGCCGTCTCTTCATGCGGGCCTTCATGGGGTCCTTCTGGTACAGGCGGTCCTGGAAACGAACCAGCTCTTTTAGCAGAGCCGTCACACACTCGTCCACGTCTTTGCTCAGCACCTGGCTGCAGTAACTGGCACGGACAAAGCAGTGAAATCCATTTAGTAGAAATAGACGAGCTAGAAGATATATGGTTATACTGTTTTCATGTTTCTCATCCACAGAGAGTAAATGCACACACAGCCATCAAGTATTACACGTGTTTTTACAGTCTTACTCTCTGAACTTTCTGCTGTGGATTTTGGGTCGACTGGGGGGGCAGGGCAGTGCCTGTGTTTGTGTTTGCTGCTCTCCGGTCTCCTCTTCGTTCCCATTTTTCTCTCCCTCTGCCTCGCTCTCCGTTTGGCTTGTCTCATGATCCTCTGGCTGCTCCTCAAGCCCCACTGTAGAACTGCCGATGTCATCTGGAGTTGTAGAAGCACAAATACTTAGTCAAATACTTCGATCAAAGGTTGTCTTCATTTGTTGATGTATGTGACGTAACTTCAGCTTGTTTCATGTGTTAGCTCTGACCTGTAGCATCGGTGTCACATTGCTCTTCTGCTGCGGTATCATTCGCAGGTTCAGACTCTTTTCCAGGGTCCAGCCCTCTCTCCTCCAGCAAACGATTCTGTTTCCTCTCCTCCCTCTCTTTCAGGATGACCTGAAGATTGGGCAGAAATAAACCACTGTACTCAGGAAAGATGTTACACACACACAATATAGTACATTTGTTATAGAGTAAAAGTAAAGCCATTAGAGAGTGGACTCACCCTCTTCAGGGGAGTGGGTTTCTTGGCTTTGGGCACCTCTCTCTGCTTGCCCTTCTTCACCAAGGGGCTGGTGGAGTCGAGGGGGTTATGAGCGATCTTATCCTGCTGCCAGGGAGGCTTCTTTTGGACTGATGGTTGCTTATGGCCGACAGGTAGTGCTCCACCAACTACAAAGAAACAGTAAAGTAAGACTCATTCGGGACCAGGTTTTGATATTCTGCACTCACACCACATGAACAATGCCTCCCCAAAGCATCTGTTTAGCACTGCTAGCTAAAGACGGAGGTGCCCAGTGGATACAGGTGCCAAGATGCCTGTTCTCCATACCTGAGAGGATGACTGGCTTGGCATCCTGCTTGGCTTTCTGAGATTGTTGCTTCTTTTCTAAGACAGCCAACATGTCGCCAATATCCAGTTGGACAGGAACTTTGCTCTTCTTCCCAGAGACCTTCTCAGCTTTCTAGAGATCAGAGGTGACCATAACAGGGTTACACGATCAAGACAAAGCAGGCTCAACCTACACCGATTTCTCCAGGATAGTGTCAAAAAGTCAATCCATTTGAACTTAAAAGACATAAATACAAACCGGTCCTTTCTTAGCTGTCTCAGTGAGCAGAGTTTTTCCTGCAGGTGCTTTGTCCTTGTTTTGGTCACCTGATTGAATGCCTTTTCTTTGGCTTTCCTATAGAAAATACAACATATTATTTATAAATTGTTTGTTGGCACATTTATTTTGGTGACACTCTTGATCCCAGGGGGAGAAATTAATCTTTTTGCTTTCCATCCCTCCACAGAGAGGTCAAGCTGCAAGGTCAACTACAGAGCAGGAACCCCTGAACTTGGGCCTTCTGGGTGAAAGTCTTTTTGTTGTACTGTATATGACTTGTAACATGCATTGCATTTTTGGACAGAGCTAAACCAGAGCATAATTATTTATCAGTGAAGCAACCGGATGGAGAAATAATGGATGCTCTGTACCTCGTTGAATAGCTTTGCTGTATTGTTGCTGGTCATCACTTTAACAGTCCCAGCCAAGTCTGGGAACTCCTCTTCATCCTAGGAAGACAAGGACCCAATCAAAATCATTCTTCATCCTGGAGCCATCTCTAAAATCTACTCTTATCTGCAACATTTTCAAGAAATTGTGCTTAGAAACTGGGCCGTGGCTTTTAATTGAATATAACTAGAAAGACTTACTTCAAACTTTGGAGGCTGCTGATGAATCACCAGCTCTTCCGACTCTTCTTCACCAACACTTTTGGCTTTCTTCTTCTTTTTTCTCCGCTTTTTCTTCCCTGAGGCTCCCTCTTCTTCGTCTGCAGACATTTCCTTCTGACAAGAGGCAAAATGGAGAGACGAAATAGTTCAAATCACAGGGCAGGAAACCATTTTTTAACACACACATTTTTCGACAAACCCCAGGACATTTACCAGCCACATTTTGTTAAAAAACACACATCATACCTGGACAATGGTTCTGGCGATTGTCTTCTCTTTAGGGACAGGTTTCTTTGGAGGCTGAGAGGCGACATTGGCCCAGGACGCCCCTACTGGACCAGAGCTACTGATGTGAGACAGAGCCAAAGTCGGCTGACCTGTTCACATCAAACTCAATGGTCACCATCTAAAAGTATAAATCTTATTGCCTTACAGTGATCAAAAAGACTAAGCAGGAAGTTTCACCCTACCTGGCGGGATAGCACGTGGGACAGGATTAGCATCACTGGCACTTAGATGGGGGTCAGGCTGTGTTGGGGGTCCTTTCCTGGCAGGCAATGTCTACTCATGGAAATATTACATTAGCACCAAGTTGATGGGAATAAGTCATAATGCATTTTACATCAATAATCCATCACCATTAAATATTCTACATCTGACATTTCAGCAACTCCACCTTGCAGATAGACACTGGTTTCTGAATTTGAGGGCTCGGGGATGGAGGAGTTGGCCCCCAGCACCCTTGCTTGTGAAGAGGAGGGGCTGGTTTTCCTGGTGAAACAACGGCTAACTCTGGGAAATCGGACATCTTCACTTCAAATGTGACCAAGTCAGTCTGCGCTGATTTCGACCTCCCTGCAGAGTTCGGGGCGGATCTAGTGCCTCTCAAACCTGTGGACGAATGGTAAGCAAAACTTACACAAATACCATCAGCTTAAAAACAAAAGGTGTTCAACTGGCATGCGGTCAAATTTAGGAAAATGATACGAAGCATTCCAATCAAAAGCCTCAATTTGACTGGGGTGTGCGATAAGTACCTCTTTTCAGCACATCCAGTGATTTCTTGCCCATGATTCTGTCCTGAGAGGGAGAGTCACTGTTGTGTTTTGAAGTCTGTGGAGGTGGATGAAACACAATTTGATGTCAACTTTGTACTACAGACTACAGTCTTTTCGTACTTTTCTGGGGCTCAAAATGTAACCAACCTTTGCTTGTGGATCCTGTCTGGACCGCTCTCTGTGTGGGTATGCACTGGCATCAGTAGTCCCTCTAGCACGACGGCTGTTACTATAGCCATGTCTGCTTGGCACGTCTCCTCCTCTTCCTGCTGGCACTCCTTCAGTAGCTGATGGACTCTGCCTTGGTTTCAGAGCTGCCTGATTCCTTGGCAGAGTTCAGAAGGTAGCACAGAGAAACACTTGAATTAAAAAGTGTTTATTGCTTGCATGCAAGCGTGCAAAGGGAAGATAAATGTCAGAACTTCTAGACTGAAAGGAATTAATACTGGATTTCTTTGACACAGACAAGAGCATCATGGGGCTGAGTATCTTCCTACCCTTTTGAACTGTGGTCAGAGACATAGGGGTTTGGTAATGTCAGAGGCGGTGAGGAGGCTCTGGGGAGCTCCTGGGGTTGCATTCTCTCTCGCCTCTGGAATTTAGGGACAAAAGGCTGGATAGTAGGTGACAGTTTTCTTTCCTGGAAAAGTAAGAAGGGTTAGTCTTCCATGCACAGCTTGCTAGTATGCAACCCTCACCAACCATGTTTTTGGTTGAGCTTAACTGATGAGGACTTGCTCCAGAGTTCAAAACATTTTCATTCAGACTTGCAAATCTTGCTTTAGCTGCCGATAGACTCCAGACATTAAGTGGCATAGATATACAATCAGTCGTAACTTTTGGCTACTGTTTGTAGCCAGGACAGGTAAGCTGTCAAAAGCTCCAAGTGCTAAACAGTAACATAGTTTAGTTAGCAACAGCTAATCTGTCAAGAAGCCAGCTATTGTCAACAAGCTTTAACACATTTGTGCTTCGTTAGCTACCGACATTAGCTAGTTAACGTTAAATGCAAATACCTGTCACCTGCTGCCAACGCTAGCTAGAAAGTTAGCGTTAGCTTGCTAGGTTCACATTCAGCTAAATTAGCGTAACGTCAGCGTTAGCTACCGTGTCCATCTTCGGTTTTCCGTTTATACAGTTGCATTTTCATAACTGTTAACTTCTTCACTCGGGCTTCCGTACATTGTCAAATCGGTAGTTACAATAGCGCAACTTTAATCTGCGCCAACAGTGTCAGCTGACCAAGCTAAGGTACCTGTTAGCAGGGTTTAACAGCAGCCTAGCTCGCTTTAAGACACAGCTAATGTTTACAATCTGTGTGCGACTTGCAGTGGAGAAAAGTGACAGCGCCATCGCCTGACGAAACAGTGTAAGTGGTTTCTTTTACAACTGCTGCTACGGACAAAACAGCATGACTCCCAGGATGAAATACTTATTTATTAAAGCTTATTGAATACTTATTTGTTTATGTCAGTTTGTGAATAACAGATAATCATCCATTCACAGAAACAGATATTGAATTGTTCATAACAAAACATACCTTTACAGGAAAATAGACCATATCAACATTTTTTATTGAGTTGAAATAGGCCTACTTTTTTGTATTAAAATACAAAAACTGAGTGATTTATAAAATACTGCAGTATAAATTGATGATAACTATACCCCACAAGCATAATGATGATTGAGAACAAGTAGCAAAAATACATGTACATGCAGTGATGGAATTAATGTCCATAGGTCTAAATGTGCGTAAAACAGACCTCCACCACCCTTAGCACATCTATTTCGGCATTTGTGAGTTATTTTTTCACATCATTTGGTTTCAGATGAGGGTCTGTGGCAAAGAGAAAATAATGCATAAATCTCCCCATTATTTGTCAGTGACAAAGTAATAACTCAACACTTGCTTTCCAAGCGGATGTAAACATTGCAACTTTCAGCAAAACAATACAAAAAACCCTGAATGTCTCTGCAATCAGTGTGTCTAGTGATCCCCTTGGTTGAGGTCTATTCAACTCTTTGTTCATTTGTGTCGCTCACTCCTCCTTTCGCCTCCTCGCTGTGCTCAGTAACGCCAGAGGTATGACGAAAGAGGCTGCGCTGAGGATAAAACAGGTCTCTGCTCCAGCTATCCAGTAAACTGTGAAGCAAACACAACTGTTACAGGACACTGCACTGCAGAATTAAGGAAAGAGCTTCAGAGCAAAGACATTTCAAAATATAACCCCTTTACTTTTAGGATACCCATAAAGTACTACAAAAGGAAAAAGGCAGTAACTTCAATTTAGATCAACAAGGAAGAATTATTTTTGTTAGGTTGTAGAGGAGAAGAGGATGAAGAAAAACCTTTTACTAACAAATCACCACATTTTCAAATACCATTCAAAACTCTGTCTCTCGCGTCCTTACCTGAGGATGCCACGATGGGTCCCAGTGCTCTGGCCAGGGCGCCCAAACTGCGCAAGATCCCCATGACTGTGCCTTTCTGATTGGCTGAGCCTGGAGGAAGAGGCGTACTAGCTATAGTGTGTGCATGATATGAACAGATGCTTCGTCAATTGAATGTGATTTTACAAGAGGCTTACCGTGGTCAGAAACAAGTGTTGACAGGCATGGGACTACAATTGCTGCAGCTGTAACAAGGGAGATAAAATACCATGTGAACACAGAATGCACTGGGACATTTATTTTATCTATCTATCTATCTATCTATCTATCTATCTATAACTTAATGTTATATTTGGCCCATTTCATTATGTTTTATACCTCCCATTTGCTCTATTCTTGTTTATATTTTATTTTTCTTTACTGCATCCTATTACTTTTTGCTGCTACAACGACCCAATTTCCCCAAAGGGATCAAATCAAATTCATGCTAACAAAGATGAAGAGGTTGGTATTTATTCATCCAACTGGCTATTATAAAGCAAATTATTAAGCAAAATATACTCAGGAAGGAAACACTTTGCATTTTCAGTGCAAAAATAACTTACCAAAAGAGTACAACATCAAGCCTAGGTAAAGCATCTTTAGGTTCCATGACAGCCCAATGAGAACAAATGCAGGAATCAGTGCTATGATTGCCTGAAAACAAGAAAAAAAAAGCTTCAATCAAGAGGACATTAATGCTGCAATATATCCTGATCATCAATGTGAAGAACAGTATTTTACTGTACAGTCATGGTATGCCTACCATACGAACAGCCTTTATATGGTGCCCAGGCTTGATTCTGCGAGCGTATCCCCCCTGGATCAAAGTCATGATGACACCTATAAAGAAGAACATCTTTCCCTGCTGCATACTGTTGAAAGAAACAAACGTTATGCTTGTAAAATGTATAATGTCGCTGCGATAGTTAATATAATGTGGCTAACACAGTGCACACCCTTATCTCGGAGTCCGTACCTTGTGTTGAATAAATTCAGATCTAGACAGAAGTCTTTCAATCATGAATTACATGAGCAACATTTATTAACACAGAATACAATACAATACAATACTATACTATACTGAGCTCAGGAGAGATACACACACATGGGTATGGTATGCGGATCTCTGCCAGAGAAGCCTCTGAACAGAGATTATAAAGCTAAGGAAAACAAAGAAGGGGGGGTAGCTTCTAACACACTAACACAGTAGTTTCTAAACAAGGGGGCTACTTCTACAAGGGGGGTTGCTTCTACACATCTACAAGGTCGTTCTAATAGTTTGGTCTGAACAATGTGTGCTGTGTCAGGACGTTCTGGGTAGAGGCTCTCCGGTGCCTCCTAGAGGGACCGGCCTTCTAGTATGGTTTATACGAATCCCAACCTTTGGCCTACAGGGCCCTAAGTCGGTTGACGTCAAACAGAACGCCCTCACACACACACACCTAAAGCTCCTAGATGCTACACTAAGGATGCAGAGTCAGAACAAAGATACAGAATAGACACATGATACATAAATTCTTCCACACCTTGTAAACTGGAAGCGCTGATGAGTCAGGAAACTCAGTGTGAACTCCAGACCAGAGAACAGGAACAAGTAGTTGAAATAGACCAGGCCCAACACTTTAAGCTTCTGCATTCCTGTCAAGACATTACAAAATTCTGTGTGTCAACGTTCATCCATATTATATGAATGGAAGACAAAACTCTGTACTTTTTAATCTGTACTTAACTCACTTTCTTTCGAGGGTGGATCTTCTGTCCTGGTTACAGCCGAGAATTGGAACAAAGCTAATGGGTTCAGGAGGTCCCTGGAGTCCCTGAACCCCGAGGAAACCTAGGATGAAGCAGTAACAACCACCTATCACTGTCAGGTAGACTAGGCCTAGTATGAGGCTGATCAGCGTTGAGAGCGGGTGTGTAGGGACAGAATGTACTGTTGATGCTTTTTGGAGATGTCCGTGGGTCTAATTCAACAAAACATACATGTTCCTGATATTGGATGTCTTGGATGTCTTATACAGCACAGAAAATGCCCAGCACACTGCACAGAAACTAATACCCTTGAATGAAACTACTCCTACATATTGTCTTACAGCATTAGTTATTACCAGTTAATTGCCTCCACACAGTTCATGTTTTTGCCCCGGGCTTCCACGAAATGTGGTGGACAGATCAGTTTGTATTTCCAAAACTAACCTTGTAGTCCTTAGTCAGGGTCTCTGGCAGCATGAGCCAAATGAAGAGCAGATCAGCCACACTGAAGGCCAAGGCCAGCATAGCCGGAGCTTGGTAGAATACATCCGCTTTACTGGAGTTGATGGCGAAGTAGGCGCCCATCAGAGGTCCCATGGTGAACCCCAAGGAGAAGGCAATCCCGATCATAGCCTAGTCAGAACAAAATTTAAAATACATTTCTTTACATTTTAGGCTTTCAGCTGCAGCTCTTATCCAGAATGACTTAACAGTGGCATTAACTTAAATCAACAACATTACACACAACCAAGTGCAGGTCATAGTGAGATAGCGCCCTGACAAGATGTGACCCTAGAATAATCATGTTCATTGGAGAAGCCATAGGAAAAGAAATAAGAGCTGATGGAGAGATGGAGAAAACTGCAGCAGAAGGTGATCTGACATACAGACCTTTAGAGCATGTATCCAATCACATTACATCTTTTACACAGCGTGAAAATATCTCATCAACATGACGGTCACAGAAATTGGTGCCTACCATGCCGCGGTTCCGTGCTTTCGGGCAAGGCAAGTCGGCCACAATAGCAGTGCAGAGGCTGACGTTGCCCTTACAAATGCCCCCGATGACTCGGAACAAAAGGAACATGCTGAAGCTCTGGGAAACGGCCCAGACCGCATAGGAAGACATCAGCCCTAACTGGAACACAAGGCGCTCAATTAGAGCCAAATGAATCACAACACAGTTATGTGGTTTCTTAAACACAAGTGGTTTGGGAACTGGTCCAAGTTTTGCACAGAATATAATCCTACTTATTTACAATCTTTACAGTATTATTCTTCTATATTCTATAAGTTAGATGTTATAAATTGCTCTTCCCTGTATTGCATTCCCATGTAGAAGAACATAGAGATTCATATTCGCATTGTAGTGCATGGATGCAATACATTCCCAAATAAAATACCAATGGCATTTTACTCACTGTGGTGAGAATAAGCAGCGGCCGCCTGCCATAGCGGTCTGATGCAGCCCCGGTTATAGGCGATGACAGGAACTGCAGCAGAGAAAAGAGTGATCCGATCAAACCTAAAAAAAATGTTGAGGAGCAAAAAAATCAAACTGAGGGCTTGGTATGGTTTCACAATGTTTATATTCTTAAAGTTCTTCAATTTATTATATCATGCAATGGGCAATGCTCCTTTTCAATTGTGCCAGTGAGCTGCATAGGATGTGAAAACTAATCTTTGTTATATACCTCCAAATAGGACACTGTGGTACTTTCTTTCCATAGGAATTCCAACAGCCTCTCTGAACCACTCCACAATGCTCTGCAGGGATTGGTACCCGATGTCCTGTCCGATGAGATCAAAGAAAAAGATAAAAATCACACAGGGAAAATATGAACACCAGCAAAGACGTCACTTCAGCATGAGTCAGCATGCAGAGCCACACAGAGCCACAGTCTGTGACTGCTAATCAAACCACTAATCACTCAGTTATGGTGTTTTATGTAATAGCTAGTTCACACAAAGACCCCTTGTTCAAAGGAGGTGCTTCACATTTTGTAGCAACCCTCAACCTATCCCTCTGAACGCATCACAGTCATGCAGTTACACACATTCACACCCGGGAGCTGCCCAGTACAACCAGTTTCTATTATCTGAAACTGAACAGCTCCACTGGAGCAGTTGGTGTTTAAGTGCCTTGCTCCAGGGTACCTTGAAGATAGTTGCTGAGATCGAGGAAAGTGTTTCTCATTCACTTTTTCCAAACAGTTTCTGGGGATTCAAACTGGTGACCTTTCAGTCACAAGCCCACTTGTCTAATCTCTAGGCTGCCATTACATTATAATTAAATGATGTTGTAATCGTTCTAATGCAACCCAATGTACATATCAAATCTCATCCTCTCTTGATGATGATGATAATGAACATAGTTCTGCTGAAATAGAAAGAGCTGATTGTTATTTCCAGAACATCTGCTAACCTCTGTTTGTCCATAGTGGTCCAGAATTGAGGGCAGGAGAGGCAGAATCAAGGTAAATCCCAGCAGGTCCAGCAGAAGGGTGATAAACACAATGTTGATGACTTTTGAGGAGAAGGAGCCATCATCCTCTTGGGATTTCTTTTCAATTGGCATTCCTCCCACTGAATACTGTGTCTTTTCTGTTCAAAAGTACAACACGTACAACAAGTACAACAAGAACAGCAGAGATTTGAAAAGCAGCCACCCACTGAGTTAACACAATTATAGTCAATTATGTTTACACTGCCTAGAGGAAGTGTCACCACAGTAACAAGACTTGGCACCAATACTATCAGGGTTAGGGGTTCAATTCCCGCTGGGTTACAACAGGTGATGAAAGCCAGTAATGTTGCAATACATCATACTTATCAACCACACCCACTTTTATTTTATTACTTCTTACAGCAACTGCCGTGGAAGACAACGTTAAGACACAAGGAAGAAGGCAGCACTCAAGGAAGGAGGAAACAATTCGTGTAAATGCTCAGCTCAAAGTTTGAGCTAGTCTCGAAGTTCACAGTGAAATTGTTGAGGCACAAATATTCTGTAGAATTAAGACTTGCTCAAAAAACGCAACACCTTGCCCTTGTAAAAATAAAAACATATGCGCGTCTTCATTCCATCCAAAACCGCAGTTGCTTAGGCAGTCCATCATATCGATCCAGGGAGGGTGGCCAATACATGATCAGCAGCAGAGGTGGTCATTCCTTTTCAGCCCATTTCAGGTCGTTTTAACCAGGCCTACCGAAACAACATTAAAACTATTTGTGCAAAATACTTACACCAAATTTGGAGCCTCGTACATCTGCGGACACAACTTCCGACGAGATTGCGTATTCATCCGACTCATGCAGCTCTCTCTCTCGCTCTCTCTCTCGCCCTCTCTCTCTCTCTCATCAGTCCCATTAAGACCAGGAAGCGGTGTCCCCTTTCATTGGGATGACAACGAGGTGTCGTAGGCAGAAGAAAATGTTGCCTTCAAGTGCTACTCGTAAGCTCCGACTTCCCATATTTGTCGTGCACGATTTATCGCTCATTCAAAGCGGTTTCAGTCAGAAGTAATAACATCAACCCTCTAAACCAGTGTTTCTCACTCCAGTCCTCAATGATCCCCTGTCCTGCAGGTTTTAGTAGTAGTAGTAAAAAGTAGTTTATCGGTTGCTGTTGTCGTGGAAATTTGTCAAAGACGTCAATTGCCACTGAAAGTTGTTTAAGCAGAGTGGTCATTTAATCATGTTGCAGCATGGAGAGAAACCAGCATACAGCATTCACACATTTATCTGATAAATGTGCTTCAGAAATAATAACAATAACAATAAAATAATACATTTCCTGTAGTAATAGTGCCACTTATTTACAAATAATATTTATAGTAATCAGTATAATTTTTAAACAAGTAATGTATCAAATAAAAATAAACAAAACAAAATAAACAAAAATACGAATATGTATATGTACAAAGCACAATAATATTTAATAGTTAGAATTACATTACATTACATTACATTACATTACATTTATTATTTATAAGGTAGTAACAAACTGCATGCTTTGTGCACATTTTCTCTTCTTAAATCTGTCCCTGCAACATAAAGTATCTCAGTAGTGATTGATTTCTAAAATAAAACTGCAGCCACCAAATCAACATACTGTTGTTACAGGGCTTCATTTGTTGTTATTTCCGATCCAAAGCACTCCTATGTGTTACAAGTTGTAGTAACAACTTCACAACTCTGAAGTCAGAGCTTACAAGGAGCACATGAAGGCAGCATTCTGTATTTTACATTGCCTGCTCACACTTGATGAGAGTAACTGGTTGAGTTACTAACAAACTCCAAATGTCTATGTGGTTGCATACCCCTAATACTTAACGTTAAATATGGTTGTGATAAAAAAAAAAAAGAATAACCCCCTTGTGATTAAAAACCTCTAGGATGGGCAGAAGGTCTTAACAAGTAAGTTTAAACTTATTCCAACAGATGGCAGTGTGGTTATGGAGAAAGAAACAGGAAAAAGCATGGACAGCTCATAGATAAATCATCTAAAAATGTTTCCTTAGAGCACTTTTACTAACCTGTCCAGTTAGAGGCCTTTGATATAGCGGATAATAAACCTCTGCTTCAGAATTGATATCAGTTATCCGTTGTGAAGATTTGTCACTGGCAGGTCCAAAATGAGATGGCTAACTAGGTATGACGATTCCCAGGGATCAAATGATCTACCACTGAGCTATACCCCTACTTTCTGGATGCATTCTGGGTAAATGCATGAAAGGAAAATGCAGAACAAGCACACAAACATCGGTGTTCACTTCCAAGGCAGTTTTGAAACATTGAGCATCTTCTTTTTCAAATTAAAGGTCTCTGTCAGGCTCATCATGAGATGGCTGTTCGTTGTGATGATTCCCAGGGGGCACCAGGAGTTGAACTGGGGACCTCTTGACCTCTTGCAGTCAAATGCTCTACCACTGAGCTATACACCCTCTTTCTTGTGTGTTTCATCTTGTTATTGTTTTTATTGCTGCATAATGTCTTTGACATTACGTGGGATGTTTCTTAAGCTACATAACCTTGATTTGGTCTCGAGGTCAGGTAGGTGAGAGAGTATAGAGTACGTTTTACTGTTACTACTCTGGGATGCTGAAGGCTGCTTTAGAAAATGGACAGTTGCGGTCTTTAGTTCTGACGTTTGAAGCCGGTGTAAAATACCAGATCAACACACACATTTTACCGTATAGCGGTTATTTTTAATATCAATATTTTTGCTGACAGATACACTAAGACATTTGTGTTCCCCTCGTGCAAATTGGAAAATGAAAATGAAATCCCACAATAGCGTTTTCATTTTCATGTACTGGTTTGCACATTCATTGACAATATTAAAATGGGAATGAAAAAAACATTTGACCTGCATGTCCCGCTTTGTGGTGAACAAACTTCAAGTGTTAATTCAAATGTGAAAAGTGAGAAACAGCGCCCCCTTTTGCAGGTGCATTAACATTTGGATTAAATTAACTATATGCTTCCATAGTTTGATGGCGAGAGAGTCTGTCTCTATATCTGTGCTGTTGGAAAGAAACAGTCCACTTCTACTAACTACATCTGAATAAAAGCTCAAATAAAAGCTGAATATATACTACTGCTAAAACACACAACTGACAACAGTGAATTTGTTTTTGAGCGACTGGCTTTATTTGTGCTCATTCAGTAATTTAGTGAAAGACAGAGAAAGACCCTGGACAGGTCGCCAATCCATCACAAGGCCAACACAGATCGACTGTCAATCACTTTCAGGGCAATTTAGAGTCTCCAATCCACCTGACCTGCATGTCTTTGGACTGTGGGAGGAAACCGGAGGACCCGGAGGAAACCCACGCCAACACTGGGAGAACATGCAGACTCCACACAGAGAGGAACCGTGTCCTTCTTGCTGTGAGGCCACAGTGCTAACCACTGGGCCACCGTGTCGCCCACAGGGAGACCTATGAAGGTTTCTGCTAGCCAAACACCTGAGAACTTGATGATGGCTTTTACACTCGGAAAATATTCACCCACCCTGATAATCTGAAGTCAGAGAAGCAGCTGCACACTTGAAATATATTTACTCAGATGTATCCTTATTCTTGAGAATAGAATTTGCGTCTTGAAGTCACGGATCTACAAATCACTTTGGCATCAAATTCTCTGCAACAATTTTACGTGCAGATTTGTGATGCCCAAGACACCATCTGAGAAGTTGCAGTGGCAGATTCAATTTGTTCTGCCAAGTGCAAGTTTCAAGTGCGGCTGCTACCACATTCATTCAGATGTTCACTTTTACATCTGTAAATGTTTTCTGTCTTCAATCACGCGTAGGGTGAATATTTTCTGAGAGTCGTTCTCAGGTGCTTGGCGAGAAAACCTCCATAGGGAACTTCACTCCACATCTTCGGCTTTGGTCGCACAGCAGCAGAATGTCCTCATCCACCTTCTTCTGCTTTGTCTAGGGCTTGCTGACCTCTAAAAATCGAAAGAGGACAATAAAGCAACCTTGTTGGAATCAACTACAGTGTGGAAGGACTTGACAATTCAGACACAAGTGGAGGTGAATGTCCTACCAGATGTGGAGTGGATCAGGTCATTGTTCAAGGGAGGGCCTGCAGGGCTGCTCAGGGGAACCGAAGGGGTGGCCACAGTGGCAGAGTCCACAGTGGGGCTTGCTGTTGGAGCTCCAACCTGTGAGGAGACCATTAGTACTATTAACAAGAATCACATTCACATCACATCACATTCATTCCCAGCGACCACATGTCCACGGCCTCAGAAAACGGGAGCCCCAAAAGGATTTCTGGAGACCTGAGTGTGGAAGAACAGCAGCACACCAAATCAGAAACATTGTCGTGCTTTGAGGAATAATAATACAACATGGGGAAACATGGTAGAAATGAAACAAGGAGGCATCAGTAGGAGAATGTCACAACAGCTGAGACTTATGTAGCCCTGAATTCAACATTTGTCCTCACCGGTATGGACAGGAAACACACACCCTGCTATGTATTTACAGTAGAAGTGAGAAACTGCAAACCCTCTCCAGTAGATCTCACCTGTAGGCAAGGGGCTGAAGTATAGAGCCTTGCTCGGCTTCAGTCCTCAGAAGGGCCGAGCCAAAGTCGATCAGCTTTACCCTCAAGGGCTCTCTCAGATGATCCACCAGCTTGATGTTGTCCAACTTCAGATCTGTGTGGATCACTCCGATGCTCTTCAGGGCCTTGAATGCTGTGGCCGTCTGCAGGGACAAAGTCGGTCATAGAATATAGAGCATGAACTACAGTGGAACATTCTGCAGCTTTGAATTGACTTCCTGTCTGATGGCATCTGTACCTGTCGGATGATGGACCTTATAACGTTTAGTGGCAGAGGGGTGAACTCCCTCTGCTCCATGTACCCTAATAAAGAGATGTCCAACATCTCGAACACCAAACAGGTTCGACCGTTCATCTTGACGTCCTGAAAGAACGTCACGATGTTGGTCTCATCCGCATCCAGACATCTGAGATGCTTCAACATGGACAACTAGGGATACATGACAAGTTTGACATGGTGACGTTATCAACAGGTAGTTTACATGATACACAGACTAAATCTGACCAACAGAGCAGATGTAACACAATCTTTTGCATGACAGTAAAATCACCCACCTCCTTTTTGGCCTGATGGTTAGATTGTATACCGTTTGGTATCTTTATGGCCAGAATCTCCCTGGTGTCCAGTTTCTTACATTTGGAGGGAGACATTTGCTTTGCACATCGGTTATCAGACAAGGGTAGGGCTTCTTAACATAATCCAACCCCTCTCAGAGCATGCCGACCCCCAGGTGAACAACCACTCCCATTTACCTCGTCTCAAAATGCAGCTCACCGCAGCGCCACAAGCCGTTGCTTATGGTGCATTCCATTGTACTCGGAAATCGATAATTCCGAGTCGGTATTCCTAACTTCCAATCTAAATGTGTTCCAGTGCATCTGCTCGGGAAAACATAATCGCCCGCAGCGAACTCATGTTGGAGAGATGCCTCCTCTCCAACTACAGTATTAAAACATTTTCTAATTATTTTTGTTATTACACAGTATTAAGTAAACAGACATTTCATTTATATATGTAGTTGAACATGATTTTTTTTTTTACCAATTTTGTTGTCATTTGCTTTTTGGTCCGCAGTCCAAACATCAGTCTAAGTCCTCATCCCATGTGTCAGCCTTTTTCCCAACAAGTTTGCAGAGAGCCCTGAAAGAAAGCATGTTTAAAGTAACATTCATGTGCATGGTGTTGAATAAGATACATATGTTTGAGTGTGTGTGTGTGTGTGTGTGTGTGTATACTGTATGTAGTGTAAGTACAAATTGTGAATGCCAGTTAAAGCATCTTTTGTATTTCAGCAAAAACTGCATCCAATAATTTCAGGTGCTACTAAGTTGCATTTCCTTCACCTTTGTATTGTTCCATTCATCCTTTCAACCAATCCATTTGTCTGGCGATGGTAGGGAGCACATAACCGTCTTCTTATGCCTAACATGGCACACACGTTCTTGTTGATCTGTTATTAGGCATAAACAAATACAATAGACTTTAAGAAAATTAAATATAAGGCTGCAAAACATTGTTATGGTAAAGGACTATTTCAATAAGATATGAAGATATGACATTTTTATTTGGACCGCAGTGGCTTGTGACCATTTTGTCAGGTAATCGACCATCACACAAACATTGGTATCCAGTTGTTGTGGCCAATTTACCAATGATGCAGTGGCGGCTGGTGCATTTTTCTCCAGGGGGGGCTATACCAAAACTCAAGCAAACATGTACTAAGGTATCATCAGTGTATTTAAATAAATGAAAAGGCCTTTATTTGTATTTGTATTTGCTGAGCTGAATGAACATTTGTTTTAATGAAACGTGCTTAGTTAAGGTAAGTTAAGGTACTTCAATTAGTGCAAATTCTTTATAATAATTATCTTTTATACTACAATATGTAATGGTGAAAGACTAAAGTAAGAGAAAAGTGCCTCGATAAGTCCAAAAGAAATCTGACAATACAAAACCCTGAGACAATGGCAGAAAATTATGAACACAGTAAGACCTAATAGAAAATAACATTTAAGAAAAAAATAAATGAATATGGTATTACATTTGAAATACCCAGTGCCATCAAAAAGCTGAGTGAACTGGCTCAAAGCCATATGACTTTGCCACCTTGTGGCTTCAACGTTTTGTACATAAATTTTGCCCTTCTCTCCTTGAGAGATGCAGATTTCTCAATGACTCTATGGCACCACAGAACTTGACACAGTTTATTATTTTAGACAGGATGTGCCTGATTTTGTCAACCTCTTCATTATGCTTACAGATCCCTGTCCTGCAGCCTTCATCAAGCTGAGCAGCTATGTTTACTTTCCCAAACATTTGCTTTTGTTTTTTCTGATATGTGGTTTAAATCATTCAAACCTGTCTGAATCCATGCTGGGTCTGAGACCTGTCGCAGCTTTCCTGCACCCCACCAAACTCCTATCTATACAGGTATGTACTGCAACTACTACTACTGTTAATACATATGTGTACTTATCAAGTCATACAGTATATTAAAGTTTTTTTCCACACTGTTGTGAAGAGAAAATAGAAAACAGGCATGCAACTGCTTTTATTTAATATAAAAATGTGTGACATCTAAAACGAAGGGTTAAAATAGAAATATACATATAATGATCAAACAACATGATAAATATGGAATGTGCACACCATAAGAATTCATTTGAAATGATGCTGGGGAAGATTCATATCCTGATTAAATCACTGATAAGGAAAGGAAAAAAAGGAAAAAAAAGAAAACATTAGAAATTAGAAAACATTGAAACATTAGAAATGTTTCAATTGTGTGGGAAACATGTAATGACAAATGAAATCACTTTTACCATGAGTTGTTGACACATCTTCCGTGCTCTTCAGCCCTAAAGCTCACATTTCAGGATCTCTGGTGTCATAGAAACCACTTCGTTAGTTGTTTCATGTACGACCAACTGGTATTTATATTTCCGACAACACTTGAATGTGGCACAGGCCACAAACAAAACCCATGAGTTTCGTCCAGATTTGGGTAGGTGGACATAGTCATGACTTATTCCCTCTGATTTCTATCGCCCTCTAGATAAATGATTGCAGGAAACTTAATATAAATGTAAGATATTTATTTTCATAAAACATTATTTGTGGTTTCCAAAAAAATTTCTTTAAACAAATAAATCAAAAACCTTCATGAAATGAGACCAATTTGTTGCACATTATACAGCCTTATTCAAACGTTTCACAAATGAAACACCACTATGAAAAAGAGCTGTGATATAAAACAATTTTATTACAAAAGATTTCAAATCTACAAGAAAATCTAAAACGTGTTAATTGTAAACAGGTTGTATGGAAACACAGTAAACCGGGTAAGAGACACAGCTCATTACAATGAAGCCTGGCTTTCCAGGCAAACATCACCATGGATGGAAGCAGCCTCCAAGTTCAAGACGTAACAATATGAAGATACAGTACATTCTGATGTTCAGTTCAACTTTATGATAGCATTGTGTGTGCGAGAGAGAGAGACAGAGAGAGAGATACATTAACAAATTACATTCCATGCCGCATGATGTGGCGCTCCAGCTCAATGCGGTTGATGAGGTTTCGCCCACAAAGCTTGCAGGCAAACAGTCTCTCATCTTTGGTCAATGGGCGCTGGGCAGCTCCATCGGTGGCAGTGAACGAACCTGGAGGACAAGAGCAGTCATCTTAGGCTGGGTACACATTAGACAATCCCAACGATCAGGGAGGGAAATCCCGATCGGAGGCTTGCTCGGGGCCAACAGTCTGCAAAGGTTATCAGATAACTGCTTACAGATTCTGAACTATGCCGATGACTCTCAGACAAATTTGCTGTGGTGTTGGGATCAGATTCAGTCCAAGAGAGTTTACAGTGGGGTGAGGGAGAAGTGTTATCTTAAAGTTATTTTGATGACAATAATGTGTACTGATTTTAAGTCCTTGAAATTGGGAACCCCTGTCCTATGATGAATGTAAGTTACTAGCCTAGCTAACATGATTTTTTTTTCCCCAGATGAAGGCTACTCACCTCCAGCTCTACAGAAAAATGTACAGCCCATGTTGACAACATCTCTCTAGCCACAGCTTCACCCAAATTCTTTTTCTGTTTTTTTGTTGTTTTCTTCTGTGGCTATTAATGCATGTTACATTAATGTGCATATGAATGCACATTGGATTGAGCCAGTGAGATTAGGGGTCCTGACGTCTGTGAGGCATCAGAGTCATCTCAATTATATCATTAAAGGACTGCAATAACGTTTTAATGGCCCATTGGTCACCTGACACAATATCTGATGAGAGGATTGGCACCAAAATCATCTCTGCGAGTAGCTAGCTCTGTCCGGTGCACATTTTAACACTTTAGCATTAGTGGCAAGGCACTGGAGGTAGATGAGATTTGTCCCGAAACGCTGAAGGCTCTGGATATTGTTGGGCTGACAAGTCTCTTCAATGTCGCATTAATTTCAGGAACAGTGCCTTTACATCGGCAGACAGGGGTGGTGGTCCCCATTCTCCATTGTTCCAACTATGAAAGGAGTTACACTGCTCAGCCTCCCTGGGAGGGACTATGCCAAGGTGCTGGAAAGGAAACGGTTTTATTTGGATTATCAAACCTTCGATTCAGGAGGAACAATGTGGATTCCGTCCTGGTCACAGAACAGTGGACCGACATTTTACCCTCACAGATAATCAAGGGGTCATAGGAGTTTGCAAATCCTGCCTTATCATCTAGTGTGAGTTGTGTGTGTGAAGCAATGCATTTTTAAAATTGGGGTGGGGTCAAGAAAAGGATTGACTGCAATGAATGGGTTAACTTGTTATATATGAATTTGTTCGGTATGTATGTAGGAATACAATGTCAGGTTCTATCCTGCTGTTTTTGAGGAACTTCATGTATGTGAAACCCTTTCTCCGTTCATGCAATTTGAATTATATTATTAGGGAGGTCCTATTATTGATATTAGTGTCTCACCATGGGGTGCAAATGGGTTGCCAGCTTCCTGTAGCATCCTTTCTTCCTCCTCAGGTTCCCGATTCATATATTGGTTCACGTTTCCTCCTCTTTCCTGCTTCTGATCATGACAATCACTCACTTCTTCCTCTGTGTGCAACGGCTTCTGGCAACCATGACTGTGTACTTCCTCCTTGAGATATTCGTTCTCAAGTACTGGCATTTCCCCATATGGGTCCATAAGCCCTTCCTCGTGCTTCCGCCTATGCACTTGCTGCTCCTCAGCTAAACTCTCTTCATCATCTTGCTTCTTGTGGCACGTCTTAATGTGTTCATGGTTTTGTGTAGCAGTTGGCCACTCAGCAGTGGAAGAGTCTTTAGCTCTGAGGTTCTTTGCTAGCGTGTGTTTCTGTTTTTCTATGTCTGGCATTATCTCAGTCTGCAGTTTATACCCATCTTCCAAGTTGTGGGGTGAGGTGATGCTCCCCTCTCTATCCAATAGGATTTGATGTATGTCCTCTTCTAGCTTGGTCTCAATGTTCTGCTTCATGGCATCCTTTGTATCCTGAACTGACTTGGTATGCAGCTTGCTGGCCTGTGCCATTTCAGCCATAGTGTCATTTTTTGTTGAGCTCTCCTCCCCGGCCTTCTGTCCTTCTTGTAAAACATAATTTTGCTCAATTACATCCTCCTTCCCATCTTTTGGTTTGCATTGGGCTCGGTTTTCATCCATCTCCTGTTCCCCATTCTGCTTTGCTTTGCCTTCCATAAGGTTATTTTTTGCTCTGTTCCCTTCCTCACCCTCACTTTGTTCTATTGTGTTTTCTACCTCTTGTCCATTCGCAGCATCTACCAAGAACATCTCATCTCCTGCTTGGTCCTGTGCGCCTTCCTCCTGTCCATCCTGCTCTTGCTTCTGATGGACAGCATGGTTCTGCTTTGCAATGTTCTCGTACTGGAACACTAATGCAGTAGTCTTGCTGACCTGGCTTTCTGTATTCTCTTTCCACGTGTCGTGCTTCTGATGTGGTTCCTCGTTCTGTACTGCAACAGTCTCCCTGATGTCACTTCCTGCTAGGCTCTCAGCTTGTTTCTGATGTGGAACTTCATTGTCATTTACAACATGCTCCTCATTGTTATGGTTTGATGCATTTTTTTCCTGGTGTTCATGTGAGACACTGTTCGGTTCCACTATGTTCTCTCCCTCTTGCCCTTGCGTCTTGTGTTGGATGCTGGTTTCCATGTCTTCATCCTCATCTCTTTGTTTATCCAAGTTAGACCACCCTTCCTCTTCCTCAGACATCTTACCAACCCTAGCCTCTAGCTGATCAAGGTTGATCTGCCCTACCAGCTCATGATTCCTCATGACCTGCACAAGAGAAAAATAGGAAATTAAACTCTAGGGGTACATCAGAGGATCTTATAAGATCCATAGAGAGCCACAACGCACCTCAGGGTTCCTCACTAAGCATTAATTTAGGAACATTCATATTATAGTTTCATAGAAGTACCCCAAGGGTTCGTGCACACATTACAAAGGGTTTTTTCAAGGAACCCTCTGGGGTTCCCCTATGGTTGCAATTTGAAGAACCCCTAAAAAGGTTCCATGAAGCCCTCTCACTTTCTATATTATGTATTCACACCAGCTATTGAAAAGTGAGGACAAAGAAGTTGTACAATTTCTACAGCTACATTTAACTTCTGCAAATCCCAGTAGCTTAAAGCTCCACAACAGATTATTCTTTAGGAAACAAAGGTATTTCAGTAATGCACCAGGGGGTTGACTGCCAAATCCTCACCTGATGCTTATCACACAGGTGTGCTTCCAAGTCACTGAGCTGAGTGCAGTCAAAGTAGCACAGCCGGCATTTATAAGGTTTGATGTCCTCATGCTTCAGCATATGCGAGTGCAGGTTCTCAGCATTAGCGCTTGTGAAAGTGCACTTGTGGCAGCGGAAGACGATGCCTTGAAGGTAGCGCGACAGCTTCGGCCGACACACCTCTATTGGCATCACACGTTCCTCTGGAAACAAGAAATCAATAACAGCATCAGGAGAGTCAGGTCGTGCGTGATGACCTGAAGTATCGTTGTCCAACTGAATTTTGAGCACTGAACCTACCACGATGAAGGACAATGTGATCAATCATGTTGTTTTTGTTCTTGGTCTGGTAAAGGCAGAGAGGGCAGCGCAGGTTCTTCTGATGGGTCGGTTCTGATGGGCAGTTAGAGTGGCCTGTCTCTATGTGCATTTCCAGGGTTTTCCTATTGTATGAAGGCACAAGAAACAGTTGATGAAAAAGCACGTCACTTACAAAATGTGAAGATTTTAAGACGATCCTCGCTGTCACAAATATTCCAATAATTCTACTGGCAACTTGATGAACTCTCTAATGTCAACACAATTGAAAGGATGCTTTCCCTGTTAACTCGGAATCACAAAAAACTCACAAAAGATTCAGATTTTGATGATTTGAGAGGTTAGTACAGACAAACCCCACATGCTTTACAAGTACATGGGTGACACATTGACTTTCAATGCATCTAAACAGTTGATTTTTTGGCAATGCACCCACTCAATCATAAAAGAAGTTCCAGAAGTCTAATCATTTAAAAAGCAGTGATCTTTACAGCTTTCAGGTGGATGTTTTGAATTAATGAATAACAAAGTCCCTACAGAAAATGGTTGTAGCTTACCTCAAACCAGTAAAAAAGCAGCAGTCCTTACATCTGAAGAGCCTCTTGCCATGGCGGTTTGAGTAGTGCCGTCGGATACTAGATAGGTGCCCAGAGGAGAAGTTGCAGAACTCACAGTGAAGCAGACTGTCGTCGGGTGGCTTGGTTTCTTGCAGAGCCGCTAGAGCCGAGGCACTGGCCTGTGCCATCATGCTATAATGATTTAACTGTCGTTGTACATCCGGGGGCTCTGAGTACAGAGATTCTGTCAGGGAACAACAAACCACAATCTCTCATTATAACTACATAGTAAGTAAATAGTTTCTCCTCATGTGAAAAGAATAGGCAATAAGTCGAAATCAAATGTTAATTCTGACTGGTGTATACATATTATCAAAACACAACATAGCTTAAGGTTTATAAAACATAAGGATAACTTGCTTTGAATGATTTCAGATTCATCATAAGGTTCAGTCAAGCAGTTGCCTTCCTGGATGTCCGGTGAATGAGGGGGTTCCTCGTCTGCCCTCAGGGTGCTCTCCTCGTCTTGGTTGACGGTCTCCACAGAAGTCATGCTGATACCTGAGTATTCAGCTGCAGCACGGACATGGAATACAAGGTAGAAGACCCTCACATTGTCTCAAATAAATGCTGTGTAATCTAGAGGCTAGAGTGTCTGGAGAATGTCCTCCTAGACATACAGACTTACAACTTTCTCAATTATTTTTAAAACATTTTTTTACAATAGAAAAGAGCCTCCAGAAAATGGCTAGTTAAGTGGCTGGTAGAATAAATGTACCTGCCACAGCCAAAATGTCCCAGAAATTGACTGGTTGTTGGTGGTAATATCCCACCCATGATCAAAAGCAACTAGGGTAAACGACAAAGCTGCAAACAGCTTTCAGCTATACAAAATAGGGCGATGGCCTGTATCATAATTCATTTGAAGAGTCTATATTTCAAGATATCCTTGAATATCCTTCAAGACATCCTACTTTCTAATATTTCAGTAATTCTTCAATAAAATATGTGAATAATTGACATTTGTCATAACATAGTACAGTGCAGTACATAGCATTGCCAGTCATTGAAATGTCATGTATAGTATATCATATATGGCTTGCTCACCTCCATGTGTTTTCATTAAATGGCTCCTCAATAAACCCATGACGGTGGTCCGATAAGAACAGATACCACAATGGAAAGGTTTGGTAGTCCCAGATCGATAGCTGATGTATTTGTTAAAGCTGTTAAGATAATGGCAGAAAATCCAATCAATCATATACAATCACAAGTGGCTTATTATTAAGCAAAGACACTGCTGAAAGTACTGGGCACAGTTGATACCAACTTTATATACTGCATTTTAAATGCTCTTCTGAAGCCACACGTTTCTGTAAAGGTAACGGCAAAACAAGTTGAAATGGAAGGCTCTCAATGTTCAATTAACCCAATGTGGGCCTAATTAACAACTGAACACAATTATTTACATGAAATAGCTAAATATTATTATTATTTTACTATGAAGTCTTGTTTGAGAAATATCCTTTGACTACAAATTTGTATTACTTTTTGATAAACGATGAAACAAGAGTTCTTGGTGGTGAACTCAAGACTTTTTGGCCCCCCTGTATATAATAAACTTTTCTTCTTACATGCGTTTCGAGGATGCGGTTGGCAGGGTGTCCAGTCGCTTGAGAGCTGCATGGCTGCGTTCATGCACACGCAAACCTGTCAATGACATGAACGTCCGCCTACACAGTTTGCAAGTATAATCATATACTCTAGATTCTAGCTGCGGTTCCTCCCTCTCAGGGGTTTTTGAAGGTGATGATGAAGGACTTGCTGCCAGAGTAAATGTCTCTACTTTCGTCACATTCCATCGGGCCAGCTCCTGCACTGTCTGAAACTCAGGGAGTTCCTCTTGTCTTTTGAGCTGAAAATAAAAACACAGCAGGGGTCAGCTAGCTTTCAACTCAGAAGTGTAGCTCAAACATTTCACATATGGTCATGAGGTTGAATGGTTATATAGACAGGTGACTTACTTTGATGGTTTTGGCCTCTGGTGTTTTCTTGCTGACAAGTGGCGTCTTTGTCTTCACAGCGTTGGCTTTGCTTTTATACAACTCTCTGTGGTGATCCAGGTGGCAACAGAGGTCTCTAGGGTCGCTATGGATTTTAATACTGCAGTGGCCACATTTATAAACCTCTGAGCCCTTCTTGGAAGTGCTTGAAAGCACAGTAAAGTCCAGTTTGAAATCTGTGCTGTGAAAAGAAGTGTAGTGGGCACTGAGCAGCTGGGATGAATTAAACAATGAGTTGAAACACTTCTTGCATTTAAGTGGTGGACTTTCCTCAGATTCAGCTTCAGGCAGTCTGCTGACATTTTCATCTTCACATTTTGTAGATTGCAGTTGCTTGTATTGAGGAACAAAGTATGTGTTGAATGCAGCACGCCCGTGAGTCTTCTTGTAGTGGGATGCAAGGTACCTTCTGATCAATGCTGAATAGGTACACAGACGACACTTATAGATGAACTCGTTTTCTATTGTAGGTGTGCTAGATTGACATGTCTCAGGAGTGTCTTCTGGATGCTGAGTTCCAGGATGGTCTACAGAGGTTGGATTTGGCTTCTTGCAAATTTGCTTGATTACAGATGCATAGTATTTGAGGTAGGCAGCCTTTCCGTGTTGCCGTTTGTAATGCCTTGCAAGATACTTTCGTATGTAAGACGAATAAGAACACAGGGAGCACTTGAAAACACAATCCTGATTCCCTGCCTCAGATGCCTCATTCTTGTGGTGAATGCGCAAGTGGTGGCTGAGGCCAATTTTCGTGTTGCTAACATATTTGCAAAGACGGCATTTCATCGCTGCAGATTTTTTGTTTTTGAAAAAGGCAGCCTGCAATATCGTGCCCTGAGTGCTGTGATACTTAGACAGGAGTTGTTTTTTGATTACAGATGGATGTTGAGAAACCGGCTTGAGCATGTTTGGCACAGTTTGATTATGGTCCTGCTCATAGTGGAGTTTCAATTTCTTCAACGATCCACGGATTACTGGGCAAATTTTACACATGTACCCGCTAAATCTCAATTTATCGCTTCCACCTTTTGTTCTCACACACTCTTCCACGTTGGGTAACTGCACTTCATCGGTTTGAAGCTTGTCTGCCCTGGCTGTGAAGGTAGGGTGCTTCATTTGGCAGTGAGTTAGAATTCCATGAAAAGTAGTATTCACATAGGTACAGCGTGGACACTTGAAGACACACAGACGTGTTCCATGCTCACTCGTGGGGTTTTTGACTTCCTGTTCATCATCTGAACTTTCAATTAGGCATTTTGGGTGTTTCCTTCCATAGTGAGTGAGGAGACCGTGCCGGGTATTAAAAAGTGCAAGACAGAAACGGCACTTGTTCTTTGAAAAAGCTGTTGCTTCATGAGATGAAACACCAATTAACGTTTCAAATTCAACAGGCACTTGGAAGCTGTCAAATGACTCAGTCAATTCATTGTAGACTTGTACATCTTGTACCTGCCTGCTGGCACTTAGCACCTTGCTAGTGACGACATCTAGGACTGAGCCATCTTCCTTGACAGACCAAGGATGAACTGCGCGGTAGTGGCTTGTGATACTTTGCAGTGAGCTGCCTTTGAAGGAACATGCTTTGCAGGGATAGGTTTTGGTTTCATTTTTTCCAGATCGCTGAAATTGGGACCTCTCATCACAGTCACCAGTGTCATCAGTGTCCTCTAAATGAGGTTTCTTCTTTATATAGGTGGATACTTTAGGACCGACATATAACCGGGCAGTTATGTGCTCAAGGCTAACTCCGCGAGTTGCATGTCGTTCCTTGCAATGCTGATGGACTCCTGTTGCTTCCTTGTGGGAGAAAACACACCACTCACAGTGATAACCTGGTTGTAATATTCCATCTCTAAAAGCCATTTTTAAAACATCTGTGATTGTGTGACTTGTCTTGTGGATGTGCCGTAAATGCCTCTTCAAAAGATATAGTTGTTGAGTTTTGTATGTGCATTTGTTGCACCTAAGTGACCTGATTTGTTCAACACTCCTTGAAGATGGTGAAACTGAAATGGAGTTTCCAGGCTTTTTCGTTTGTAGCTTTTCATTTCCACTTTGCCCGAGGGACGTGTGCTTGACTGCTTGTTCTGCAGTTGTTTTCGGTTGTAGTTTCGGTGATTGTTCATGAACCATAGAAGAATATTCAAAGACTTGCTTGGCTTTGATCTCGAGTCCAGGATGTCTTTTCCTGTGATGCGCTAAAACCTTACACAAAGACTTCTGTCTAGAGTTGCATAAGTGACAGAATAGCTTACCCTCATCACCTTCATCCAATAGAGGAAGAGGCAGACCAGAAGAAAGAAAAGATGTGCTCATTGCGTGGGATTTTGATTTTTTAATTTCTCCCCGAATCACTCCAGTGTATCTGAGAACCTGGTCCGTGGTTGATTTGAGGTTACGGTGTCTTATGCATTGATGGTTCAACACTCCTTTTACAGATGTGTGTGCAAAGTTGCACTTCTGGCAGAAAAACAAGTCTTCTGCTCGTTCATAAGCATTAGAGACATGTGCCGAAGTGTCCGCTGTGACTTTATCTTCATGCTTAAGTTGGTCTTTTTCACAATATACCTCAACTTGTTTGTAAGTCTTAGAATCAGAAGACGGAGAACTTGCTGAGGCTTCGACTTTACTTTGAGGTTTCTGTTTGTGCACCTCAGTACTATACCTGAAGATCTCTGAAACTGATGTCTGCCCAACATGTTTTGCATTATGATGGCTAATAACGCTTTTTACATTGGGGCTGTAATATTGGCAAAACTGGCAGTAAAACACATTTTCTGGTGAACGGAAACAAGAGCTGTCCATTCCAGCGGTCAATTTCTCATTACTCTGGGTAGGAGAAGATTTTACAGCAGACCTTTTTCCTTTACTGCTGACCTCTGCAGTTTCCACATCCTTGTCTTTGGAAGACTTTGCAAGATTTTGAGGAGACGTTTCAAGACTGCCCTTAGGATTCATCAAGGATGATGAAACCTTCCTTTGTTTCGACAACTCCGATTTGTCTCTTGTTTTCTTAGAAGAATCTGAGATGTTCTTTTGGCGAGAAACCAGTGATTTGTCCATTATTGTGTCCAAGTTGGGAGACTCTGAAATCTTTTCAGGTGTCACCTGTAATTTGGTATGTGACACATGAGCTGATTGTTTGATCTTATCAATTGTTACTCCTGCTTCTGGGTGGCTTTTTTGGTAGTGGACATGCATAACAACCAATGATTTATGACTAAACTTGCAGTTCTTGCACTGATACAATTCCACATCCACTACTTTTGAGGTGGGGCTTTGTTGTGAGGGTAGCGATTCCTTGCTTGGTGTATGCTTAAGAGACGTCCTGTCAGAACTTTTTGGACTGCATATTTTTTCACATGTATTGTATTGCGATGATCCCTCTTGGCACTTGCTTGCAGAATATCTGCAGTACATCAATGAATTACTCACGTCATGTGTTGGGTGTTTTTCCTGGTAATGTTCTTTCAAGTCTTTGGATATGTGAGTGGTAAATGGACAGACAAAACATTTGAAAACCAAACCATGTGATCGCATAGTGAGCACATCTGGGGCCTCTGGATGGTTTTCTGTGAAGTGTCTCTTGAGGTCATCTACAGTAGAAAACTCAACTGGACACTCCAGGCAACGGAACGTAGCACTCTGATCATTTGGATCCTGAATGTACTCAGACTTATATCTGATGTAAGGGTGGATCTTCTGATAATGAGTACATATACTTGGGATGCCCTCATCACTGTAATCACAGTGCTTACAAGAGTAAGTCTGTGAGCTGTCAGTGTCCCCATTAGGTCGATGAGCTTTTCCATCCAATTCAATTCCCAACACTTTCCTCTCTTCTTCATCTTCACTAACTTCAAACGAAAGGGTATCGCTGCTTGATAACTTTGTTGTGATCGCTGTACTTGCTTCCTTTTCTAGATCTTGCTTCATTTTCTTAGTGGCAGGACCTCTTGACCTGTTATTAAGGGTTCTCTTGCCAACCTTGTTTGTAAATGGTCCTTTAAATTGTCCGTCGGAAATGTCAGATTGAAGAGATGGCGGGTCTTTAATTAAAGCGCGGTCAAATAGCAAGAAGTGGTCATGGCCACTACTGGAAAGATTATTCTTGGAGGTTGCAGCAACTTTAAACACACCATCATTGGTTGGATTGGAGTTTGAGTGAGAGTTATGCAAAATCAGGGTTCCTTCGGCCCTATTTGGCACTCCAGGGAAGTCAGGTGACTTCATACTCATTGGAGGAGGTTTCACATTTGTTACAGATGAGTGCTTGGTGATGGTTTGTGATGGTTTCATGTACGTTTTCAGATCCTTTGATGAGTTAGTGATGGATTTGGTTTTTGAGGTAGATTTAAGAGAGGAATTCCCCTTTGCTCTTGCTGCTTGCTTGTCCTGCAGTGGGGAAATTGTTTTCACATGGTTTGTCATCTCTGTCTCGTTTGAAGTCACCACTACTTTGTTTTCTGGACTTTTGGAACTGACTCCCTTGTCTTTCATGCTCTTCTTCTGTAGTGATCCTGCCACCACTTTCTGGGGTGACGTTTTGTGACACGTTTTCTCATGTTCGATAACAACTTCCCATCTAGAAGCTTTAAAAACACAGTGCTGGCATGAAAAAACATCCCCCGAATCTTCACTGCGGATGTCTGGTTTGTCGTATGCAGAATTAGTCCCGGGGGATGTCAAACCAGCATTTCTGAGAGCAGAGTCCACATTGAAGCCATGCACCTTGCTGAGGTGTTCCAAAAGGAAGAGCTTGGTTTTGAAGATGAGAACACAATGACTACACTGGAACGACTGGATTGGAGATTGTTGAGGGGCAACTTGATTGTGTGTCATGTTGCCAGACTGGGAGGGGTGCCTTGAATCTGAGGGGGGAAAAAAACAGACCCTCATACCCAAAACTAAGCAACAACGTATGTGAATTCAACAGCTGAAGTTGACACACAGCATTGAAACATTACATACTCATAAACAATGTAAGAAAATTCATTATTATACCTTTTTGCATCTTCCACGCCTCTATAGATCCAGGGCCTTAAAGTCACAGATGTGACACCTAAGAATTGAATGCACAGACAAGAGTCATTATTTCAAAACACAACAGCAATCAACAGACACTTGGACAAAGTCGGTGAGCTTTTAGTAAACAAAAAGGTAATGACAATTAAATTTGATATGCCTGGATCTCTCTCAGTGTGTGTGTGTGTGTGTGTGTGTGTGTGTGTGTGTGTGTGTGAGAGAGAGAGAGAGAGAGAGAGAGAGAGTGAGTGAGGGGGGGTGATCTTCAGAATACTGTTACAGTACAAGTACAATTTAAGCAAAACGAAAGGATGCAGCATTACAGCAACAGCATCAGCAGTAGAAAAGAATAGGACCTAGCTTTCTAAGTTGCGGTCAGGTCAGTTTTAAATCAGCGAAGAAGAGATCGTAACAAGGGGTCCAACCCCTTCTACTGATCCAACTCAGACTGGAACTGTATCAACATACACTGAAAGAAAAAGTGGAGAATCGCAACTCGCTGCTCAATGCACAGATTTTGTACTTACACGTGTAGATAAACGCAGAAAGAGGCTTAGGCAATGTTCTTAATGCCTAATTTTGATAGTGTGACGAGCCTGGACTCGCGGATGGTCGCCATTTTTCCCGCGAGTACCTCTCTGGTATCGTTTCCGTACTTCCGCTACAGTAAACAAAGCTTCGTGAAACTGCCCTCAATATTATAGAATTTCGCTTCCGTCGAAGGCCAATCAACCTTCAAAACAAAAATACTTTTAATTTAATTTACAAATGAAAACAAATTCTGTCAATGTCTATATAGTTTTTTCATCCTCGCTGGACGTCATCCCAGGATGCAAGGGTGGCGAAATGAGGAGGAAGGAAACTTCAAATGGAGGACCCAGGTTCAACCTTCAATGCCCTGCTGAAATGTCTCTGAGCAAGACACAGAATCCCTTCAAGCTGCAAGGGCACTATTCTGTATCTGACCCTGCTCTCTGAACCCCCTATGGAGGGGGCATGCCAAAGAAGAATTTCCCCATGGGGATCAATAAAATGTCACATTAAATTGGATTATTTTCCCAGGCAATCTTCTTCCTACTCATTCACTTTCACTAAAATCAAAATGAATCAAAATGTATTTTATACTGCACTCTACTATTCTATACTACCTATACCTACCTATACTGCAATCTATTGTGTCACATAATTTCACTGATATAATGCATTTCATATTCTCATGAAAAAGTCGTTTTCGACTTGTTTTGGTTATCCAAAAAATGTTCAAGCACTCGGGCTTTAATTGTGAAGTGAAGGAGAAAATGTGACCGGAAGTGTGTTACGCTATTGTAGTAGCTAACGATTAGCCAGTTTAAAAATATAGCTCTATTGCGTGTTCCTTTTCTAGTTTCATTTATTAAATCACATTAACATCATATATTTTTGCAAGGGAATACATATAATCATACACAATATAATCATAAACGGGCTACCCCGCCGCTCTTTCCCGTTATAGCGACGGTTTACAGCACCCCTAGTGGGCAGCAGTGATTTAGTGATTTACTTTTTATTTGCACAAGAGTGTTATGGAGGACCACTTTTTTCAGGTTGACAAGTAACATGTTATATACTTGAGGATATATGAGGATAGGGTCTGAAGGGAAAAATAGAAATTGAAGGCTTCTATGAAAATGAATCTTCAAAATATAATTTATGAACGGCCTCAAGATGTGTCATTCAGTTGCAATGAATTGAGGCCGTTCAGGCGACGACTGACGGTAACATTTACCCACTTTTTTATTTACCACTAGACATCACCAGCTAGTTCTCATGAAATATAGCACCATCAACCGAGACAAATTAATTAATTAAGTCATTCATAAATTAGATTGTTGCACAAATCCTTGTGTCTCAGGTGCCAACTAGTGGCTAAAAGGACAAGGATTTTTGCCAAGTGGATTAAGTGGTAATATGCACATTTGTATGATGTTTGAGGCGAAGTGGGTGATGTTTTCAAGATATTGCTTTGTAATATTATTTTCTGGTATGATTCACCTGGGGAAAAAATGACAATCTCGAGCTGTACCAACCCTGTCTCTTAATAGTTCCCAGTGTTGTTTCCTCCGGAACAATGTCGGACGTACCACTACACAGGAGTTACCGGAAATGTATGATGACCTCTTTTTTTCTCTGTGTTAATCCATCTTCAAATGTATCTTTGCGCCACTGTAAGTTTGTAGTTTGATGTTATCACCTTGGCAACGCATTCTGTTCAGACAAGCTAACGTCAATTAACGGTATTTGCGTTAGCAGACTTAAAGCTACAGTGCTAAGGAGGACAGTCAGGGTAGTGTGTGTTGTTTTCAGTCTAACTTTGTGTGAAGCAGGCTAACTTTTTACTTTTAGCTAATATAACCAGACAAGCTGTTGTATTAACTACTGCCAGGGCCACACACACACGCGCACACACACACGCGCGCGCACAGAGAGAGAGTTCTGACACATGAACATCTAATTCCCTTTGTGTAACTGACGAGCTGGTGTAGCCTATAGTACAAAAGAAATGCCTGGCTATTGTTAGCAACACATCCCTGTTGTGTGGGACAGGTTTTCCTTTCAGAGACTGTTGTGTGTGAGTGTGAGTGTGTGAGTGTTCCCCCCCCCCCCCCACCTTTTCAGGTGTGACGGTTGTGGAGAAAATGTTCCCCTGACCTCAGAGAGACATCATGCTCCCTGCCAGGTTGACCTGCCAGTTAACTTTGAATGCCTTGAGGAGGACTCGCCATGGGACCTGCCACTCCTTCCTCTCTAATTGCTCATTCCACAAGGAAGGAGGGGCTGGAAAATGTCCCCACTCAGATTCCAGTGCTTTGAGAAGAGTGTTTTACAGTCAGAGTGCAATCCGTCCATCAGTCAGACTATGTAAAACGGACCAATATGGGAGAAGACGGTTAAGCATATCAGCTGCAGCAATTGTGAATTCGGCACCAGCGCCTATCCAGCCGTACCTCAGATTGATGAGACTGGATAAACCAATTGGTTTGTACATTCATTCATTTAAACATTAAGCTTCCAAATGCTATTTCTATTATCTATCTCTCTCTGTCTGCAAAGTTGGAATGAAACTCCAAGGTTTAGGAAACCAGGAAAGTTGTATTGTTTCACTCATTGTAAGAGCATTGGTAAAAAGTGTAAACGCTCCAATATCTATTAATTATTATTGGAATGGTTTAATGATTTGTGCAGTTAATCAGCAAGCTCGTATTTCTCAGAGTATTTCTCATTCACTTTTGCTGACCAAATATCTCAGCCAGTCCACAACCTTTTTCAGCCCATTTTCTCTTAACGTTTAAGACAGCCATTACTTTTCAGCTTCATGTCTTTGCTCAGAGGCTTGTTTCTTGTTTCATTCACCTGGGTTGTGGTGTGTCTGTGGGGTGTAGGGACATGGCTGTTGTACCTACCTTGTACATGGAGCATCGGTCTGGCTGCCGACCCCGGATGCCTGCCACATCTGGGCATGCTCACCCTGTTTGGTACGGGAGCTCTGCTGATGAGAGGAGCAGGCTGCACCATCAATGACATGTGGGATAAGGACTTCGACAAGAAGGTACTGTTAGCCAAACAGTCATTCACACGTGTTAGCTGCAATTATGTAATGGGTGGCTTCAGCGTGGCTAGCTGTGATTTTATTGGTTGCTGTGCCAACTTGTTTTAACCATAGAGCGAATTAGGCATCTTTCTTGTTTTCTGCTGTTTTTCTATTTGTATGTATAATACTTTGGAGAAAACTTTTCAGACAGTACACATGCGTTAGTAACAGTTGCATAAAAGCCGTTGTACCCAACCTGTTTCTAATTGACACATTGGAGCTGCCTAGTACAACCACAGTCTACTCAATGGCACCTTGTCAGTGGTTGCTGAGTGAAGGGAGAGTCTTACCCTTTCACTTTCCCCACCCACATTCTCCCAGCCTGCTGGCAGTATGCGGCTGCGCCTTGTACTCAGCCGCATCACGGTCACCCATAATCACAGTAAAACCACCCTCCTGGATATTATTGCTATAGAACACAACACAAGACATACATATTCTTATTGTAGTGTATTGTAGTGAATGGACTGGTGTTTTCTAAATGAGTTGTTGAGTGAGTGAGTGAGATAGTTTTCTGTATGCAGGTGTCCCGGACAGCCACTCGCCCCATTGCCTCAGGGGAGATCTCTCAGTTTCAGGCTTTAGTCTTCCTGGGAGGGCAACTGTCTCTTGCTCTTGGGGTTCTGCTGTGTCTCAACTATTACAGGTACCCACTGAATACAGTGCCAATGTACAATGTAATGTGTTTAGTTTGGATGTATGCGCACTGAAGGAAGAGGAAGAGACTTTTTTTTTTCACTTTTTCACTCAATGACAAAAAGCATCAAAATGTGTAATTGTTTACATGATGGCCTGACATCGTTTGACTTCCTCACAGCATAGCTCTTGGTGCTGCTTCGTTGTCTCTTGTCGTCACCTACCCACTGATGAAGAGGATCACTTACTGGCCACAGCTTGTGTTGGGTATACAGAAATACAACTCTGCAGTGTTTTGCGTCCCAACTAAATGCTTCTCCTCCTCAGAAGAGCGATAGTCACTCACATGATCCATCCGCTCCCTCCGTTTAGGCCTTACCTTCAATTGGGGAGCGCTGCTCGGCTGGTCTGCTGTCATGGGATCCTGTGACTGGTCCGTGTGCCTCCCGCTGTATTTCTCAGGAGTGATGTGGACACTGATATATGACACTATCTATGCGCATCAGGTAAGCTAATGCGAAGAATTCTCAACTGTTGTATGAATTGAGACCTTCTGTCCTTCTTACTCTCTTTGTTTGGTTATTAGGACAAAGAGGATGACCTCAAGATAGGAGTCAAGTCGACAGCATTGAGGTTCCAGGAGCAAACCAAACCATGGCTGAGTGGCTTTGTGGCGGCCATGATGTCAGGACTAGTCGTGGCCGGGGTCAATGCTGAGCAAACTCTTCCTTACTATGCTGTATTGTCCACAGTGGCCATTCACCTCACACATCAGGTAGGAAGTGTACTGATAAAATAAAATAAAGATCTTTAGTGTTTTGGAAATGAACTCTTCATATCAATCAGGCTGTTGACAGAATTGCTGTTATCCAAACCAACCAAACATCCCATTGTGTCAGTCTCCATCATAACGTGATGTTTCCCTTTTGTCTTGTAGATCTACACATTAGACATCAACAAACCGGAGGACTGCTGGAAGAAATTTGTCTCAAACAGAAACCTCGGACTGCTGTTATTTTTAGGCATTGTCGTTGGCAATTTGTGGAAGGAAAGAAGAGAGACTTTATTGCAAAATGAGGAACTAGAAGCATTCAGATAAGTGAGACACAAACTTATTTATTACACTTACGCCACATACTACATTGTTATACAGTGTAATTTGGTGTTTTGATTGTAAATAAAGCTAAATTCTCAATTCAAAATCTTTTTGATTTAAAACCACACAATAAAGAAATTGGATATACTCTTATAAAAATTGGTGTCACTTAAAGTTGTTTATTTAAAAATCAAAACAATGAGCAATTTTATTCAACCTATTGCAAGTTCACATTCAATTGGATATTGGTGAGATTAAATTATTTAGATAACAATTATGTCATATATATATATTAGCTTAATTTACTACAGATGGTTCTGTGGGAAGAGTCAGGGCACAGTGTATCTCTTGCAACTGCACACAAAACCAGTGACTGCTAATAATAAAGAAACATGAATCGTGGGGGAAAGTGTGGCATGTCTCATAATTGTTAGTGTCATGGAAAATTGCCTATGAAGCACTCAGAACTCTTTGAAATAATACACAAAACACTGATAGGTTGAAGCACACAAATATATTGTATACAGTATATTGGAGTCACAGGTCCCACAGAAAGTCCAAATCTCTATGCCCTCTCTCTCTGAAAGTCAACTCACTACAGTCTTTATAGTTTCTTAGAAAAGACAGAAGTCTTGCATGATTGGTTCTCTATACTAAGACCATATGGTTCATCCTATAGACTATTTTCATGCACTAGTGGACTAGTCAAGGTCACATTTCCTTAAAAGGCCTGACTAGCTGGTTAAGCTAAACTTTTTCACAGCACACTTGTTAGATGTCTGTCACAGGGGACAGCATGGTATCAATACAACAAAATAATAACTAATAAATGATCAATTCTAGCACTCTGGAATAATTTACTTTCACATTAGTTAATTCACCTTAAATCACCAAGACACCTTTTGATTCTTGCTAGATGAGGATGACTGTCCAAAATGTAACCCATGCTGCATTTACTACTATGAGTCCAATTCATTTAGCCTAAACAGAAAACCAAACCATGAATTTCAGTTGCATCTTGTTCTTAGACTACACTCAGGCAAAGGAACCATTTCAATATAATAAGTAAAACCAGAATTATCCATTGCCATTCAGGGAACACTACAACCTGGTGTTCAACGGGACTGCCTGATAAGTTGTTTTGGACCTTAAGATGAAAAGCAGAATGATATTAAAAAGTGGAAACATACCTAAGTACGTCACAGACAAAAGTCTCAAACCGGACACATCTCGTAACTCAACAGCTACAACAACACAAGTAACAATCAGTTGACTGTTTGTCCAACTGAAGCAAGTGTACAACAATTTCCTCCAAGTTGATGTAAGCTTTGGGCGCAAGTACCTGTGTACGTGGTAGTCTGCTTTCACTGCTGCCGCCAAGCCCAGAAACCCAGCAAAATGACCTAAATGCAAACCGTGCCACCACACTGAAAACCCAAACGTCATCAACAACGGGAAGGATCTGCATCGTAGGAAAACCAGTCGGCGCAACCACGAAGCTGTGGTGCCATTCCACCGACGGGCAAACTCAGATACACGACTCGACGTCTCGGTGGTCCAGAGATCTCCGTCAGATAGTCCACTCCAGTTTGGGGAGGAGTTGCCTGATGAATCGGCCCAGAAGCCGAGCCCAGCTGCGTTGTTGAGGCATTCGCTGATCCTCCAGTGAGAATAATATTGGATCCTTAAAACCGCTGCCAGACCCCAGACCCATAGGATGCCGTAGAGAACCCCGGAGTTGGAGGGATCAGAGGCATGATGTTTCATAAAATAAACAGTACCTGACCCACTCCAGCAGTAACACCTGCATCAGCTTGAGGGACACCACACCCAGTGGATTGGGTGGAGGGCTGACGCCGATTCCCTCGATTAGAGACACAAATTGGCTATAGGAGCAAAGGGGACCACCGAGCAACATGGTGAAGTTGAGGACGTAGCTGCTGAGAGGGAGGAGGAGGACCCAACCCCTCCATGGGGACGAGGCGTCAAATGAGCAGGTGCCAGAAGGTTTGCCACAGCATCTGTATCCCAAACACCCAAGAATGGATATGGCCAGGACCCACAGAGTACACGAGCATCAAAAAGACAAAGGTGGAGGCGAACAGGAGCAAGCTGTAGATGCCCATGGTGACAACTGCCAGGACACATCCTCCAAAAGAAATGAACAGGTACCTGTTGAGAAGACTATGAGTCAGGATTACACTTGGTATTCAGCCTGAATGTGCACAGATTTTCTAAAAGATTTTTTCCAGTTCCAGTTTTCAGATTGGACTGACATTATTTCATTCTCAAACTGAGTGACTGAGGTTTTGATACAAGGACCCATTTCAGTTAGAAGTCAAGTCTTCATCAATCTCCTATAATTCAAAATAAATCCTGAATTTGGATTTATAGATTATATATTGCTTGGGATTCATCGTAATAATTAATCCATTTTAGATTGTTAGGCTTAAGGGTACAGCACTACATAATACTGTGATTTCTTCTTCGCTGTATATAAAGTAAGTCAACTGAGATCATACAGACCTGTACGTCAAGGAGAGATATCCCTGTTTAGCTAGAAAATAGAACAACAAGGCAAATGGAAGTGAAAAATATTGATGCATCAAGAACTGATGTTGCTCCCACAACCAGTTCATCAAGCCCATGTCAATGTCAGGTGGCGAATACCACAGAGAAACGAGAGACGTCTGAGTGTGTGGGGCCGAGGTGTCACTGTTAAAGAGGTGAAATATTAGTTTTTTCCTGGACTATCTTTGCAATTCCACATGTGGCTAGCATGAAAATAATTCCTCTTGTTTGCTCTTGTAATTGCTGTTTGATAGGCAATCCATTTGTGGATCCATATTTCAGCAACTGTAGCAACCACAAAAAGTCTGTTTTTCACTTTGTTATTGCAGTAGATCATTTAAATGGGCTTTGGTTAATTAGTTAGTTATTAATAAATGTTTAATATTATCAATTAAACTAAATAACGGAATGACAAATTATACAATGTTTTTTATTATTGTTATTATTAATAATACAAATTGTACACCTACTTTTGAAACACCCGGTATTTGAGTGTTGCATTAGACCAGTGTCTGGGGATGTTAGATACTTAACACCATAGTTTGTTTAGAGTTTTTACAAACTCATCTTTGTACACTGTATTCCAAGGCTTGCTGGCCATTTATTTAATTGATATTGAAATTTTAGGCGTTTGTCTTATCCAGAGTGACTTACAATGAGTGCAAAGATACCAACATGACAAGAAACCAATAGTAAGTAAACAACAACCTTTATTTGTTTAACACTCTTCACAACACCGTTACCAAGTGCTTTGCAAAGTCTTGTTTGAGAAATATCATTTGACAAAAAAATGTGTATTTTTTTTTTTTTTTTTTTTAAACGATGAAACAAAAGAGTTCCTGGTAGTGGACTCAGACTTTTGGACCCCACTGATACTGTAAGCATAGATAACAATACAAGTAGATCAAAATCCCAATTTGATACAACATTGCACACTACAGAGTTAATGTTTTAGAAGATGAATCACTCAGTAGTTAAAAAAAAAAAAAAAACTAGCCATATATACTAATCTCTGCTGTTGTGACTAAGCAGTATCCCCATAGGGATCATTAATGTTTAACCTTAGATATTTTTAAAGAAAGTTAGAACCAACATAGTCCATCTCTCAACTCCTTTAACACCATTGTTTTGATTGATTATGTTTGAAGTACCCATAAATAAGGGCTGAATTAAAGCAAAGTATAGCATAGTATGTTTTGTTATTTTAGTATTTAGTTTTTTAGGTCTTTGTTTTTTTTGTATTTTGCGCATTCTTTGATACTGTAGCGTCCCGTCAAAGACGGTTACCCTGATGAGACAACCGCAACAGTTTGCAATCCAGTGTGTTTATTTGACTGATTATTTGGTCACTGTCGGCCGTAACCACGCCGTACAACAGTTAGCTTCGATAACTTCCCACACCAAAAACACCCCCGAGCCAGCCATCACAACATAGGTGACTCCCCCCAACCCTCCTGACCCGCCTCTCAACCAATCACATGTAGACTAAACACACTAGCATGGGTGATGGCCAACCAACAGTTGGGAGGCACGAACGAGCCCACAACATCTCCCGTAACTCCAATACCAACCGTAAGCATCACATTTCAACTGGGTTGCTACAATACTGTTATGCTGCTGCAACCCAAGAACCCCCCCGCCCCCTCCCCGATCAATAAAGTATCTATCTATCTATCTATCTATCTATCTATCTATCTATCTATCTCTCTCTCTAAATGACATCAGACCTCACCATACTATGCATGTGCAATAGGAGCACCTGCTTAACTAATTTAAAGACATGTTTAGTTTTTGCAGCATTATCAGTGGCTTACTAAGTATTACATTGTACAATGTATACTAAATATTACAAATATAAATATTACATTGTTTGTCTGACTCAAATACGCCTCTCACAGGGAAAAAAAAGGTATTGGACCGAATGTGAGACACTCATTGACTACATGTACATGCACGGAGATAAAATACCTACTCTATTATTAAACGGGTTACGGTGCTATGAAAACATCTCACTCCTTTCATTTACACAGATTACTGTTGGGATCATCATTACTTAGCTATTGTAGTTTTTTTGTTTTTTTCCATTCTATTTCTCTATTTCTTGTGTTATTCTATGTTTGGCTGCTGTAACAAAGACATTTCCCCCCGGGGATCAATAGAGTACCTACCTGCCTACCTAAAGTAACCTTATATTGCTTTGGTTAATTCATGACAGGGACACTCAATCGCAGGGTATCCAGGTCACTCCGTGAATGAAAAACGATATCGGTTCTTTCACAAAATCCGTTCTTGTGCGTGTGTGTCCTAAATGACGTGCTTGACATATTTAATGTCCTAAGTACAATTGCAAAACAAAAGAATGCAAGAGGGCAGGACGGGTGAAGATCCCAGAAGTTGACCGGCTGACCGAGGGAGGGTGAATCAGATGGCTACTTCTCAATAATAACCATCTCATTCACCCTCAAGGTTCTTTGCGAGAATGACACATCACGCCCAAACAGTGCAACAGTTTCTAGTACAGAGCTGGTTGAAACAGATGGGGAAACGGACAGCTCTGCATCTCAATTGAGGCTTTGCAGAAGCATTGCAGAACCCCCTAGCGGCCATGTTGGAAGACCACCGTGTAATTCAAGGGCAGCTACCTGGGGTCCGTTCCAAGAAGCAGGTTCAACAAACTCTGAGTCTAACCCTGCACTCTGAGTTGATTAACTCATAGATAGGAAACTCTGGGTTTTCGGTTCCAGAACGGCTGATCTGAGTTAGTTCAATCAACTCTCTGTATGTTAACCCTGAGCTGTTAACCCTGACGACAATAAAAAGCCATCATCAATGGAGGTCCGATACTATGATTCACCATGGCAACCGGCAAGCAGAAAAGGTCGTCGTACGTCACCCCACTGGAGTTAGAAGTGCTACTACGTGCTTTTGTGGAGTATGAACACATTTTCAAAAAGAAGAGCAACACAGCTGCAGCGGCAAAGGAGTTGAATTGGCGTGGGAGAGACTCGCTGCCCGAGTCAATGCGTACGTTTGAATGCAGCAGTGTATTCATTTAACATTTAACCACACTTTCTTATATTACCTACATATGAGAAAGTGGTGGAATGGTATTGGGAAAAAAAAAAATTTCATTTAGGTGCAATCCCACGGGCACAAAGCGCACTTGGCAGCAGCTGAAAATGAAATATAAAAACATACTTCAAAAAGTACTTGGGGCAGCAAATTAGAAAGGCAGATCTAGAAAATGTAATTATTGGAACATAAGTTAGAGGTGGGTGCATGGTCACAGGTGAAATGTGTTGTTGGAACAATATAAAAATACTAACTGTTGCTTTTGTATTTGTAGGAAATAAAGAAGACCAAATGAAAGGTGTCTTTATTTGACTGCTCGGGGTGGTGGTAGCTTAATCCGTGAAGTGTAAACGGCATATTATATCTCGGACAGCTTTTCCATCCTGGACATAGAACATCTAATCGGGGTCTCAAAATCCTCTCCCGACGTAAGGCTATGTGAATTACTTCCGCTTGAATATCGATCGGGTTACGAGGAAAGGACACGCCATGTCCGACAGCTGCTTCAGGTTCAGCAGAGGGAGGAGACAGGGAGAAAGTCAGGGTTTGTTCAAGAAAACCTGCCAGCGAGCAGGTTAGGTTCACAGAGTCAGTTACCATGGTAACTGAATCAGAGTTTGAGTTACCTCTCTTTCTGGAACGGAAAACCCAGAGTTTCCCTCATCTCAGGGTTAACAAACTCAGAGTTTTCACTAAACCAGCTTCTTGGAACGGACCCCTGGTCCAACTTGCTACTGTCAACACTGCGAACACCATGGCCAACTTTTGTTGTGTGGCTGGCTGTTCCAATAAGACTAAAAACATTTTATAGCAAATAAAATAGAAAAAAAAGAAGATTATCATGGATAGCCTCAATCGCAAAGACGTCAAGGCAAATAGCAATCAGTACAGGGTCTGCTCAGACCATATCTGGTGAGTAATTTTAACTAGGTATAGCTAGTGACACAAAATCACTTGTATTGACTCTTACAGAGATACGGTATTTACTACACACAAGACTGAGAAGGGTATATTGGTCGTGGATGCAAGCACACAGCCCATCTCAAACTGCTTCTCTGCTCGCTCTCTTGAGAAGTTTGTTTTCTCCAAGACAACTTGTGAAGATCACAAGTATCGATTTGGCCGTCTTGGATTTTATATTCACCTATTGATTCCCAGTCCAAAAAAAAGAAGCAGTCGAGTCGAATCTGCTTTATGGGGTTCAAGTAAAGAGGGAACTAGGCAGAAGTGAGACCTCTCACTTCGCCTGTCTACTCTCTGGAGTTTGCTCCTCTCAGACTGTAGACTGTGGGCACGTGAGAAAGTTTAGTAGCTGTTTAACCGGGGCTCGTCACTGCGTCAGCCAACATCTCCACTCTGATTGGCTCGCTCTTGTGCAACTGGGTAGTCGTATAAACTCACCAGTTTGAAGGAGTTGGCAGATTCTCCTGCAGGCATCGCATCAGGCTCAGCGGGGGAAACTACTGAGCAGGGGGGGAAGGATTTATTTTTCTGTAAACTGTCTTGTGAGTGATTTAAACATGCAGAGCTGTGCTAAGTCTTGGGGAATCATCTTCGCCAAGTCGGTGAATCCCCATGCACCTTGCAGGCATCTGAGTGGCAAGAGCCGCATAGTTGGGAAACTTCAGTGTAGAATCAGAAACGGCGAGGCATCTCTAACAGCTCGGGGTCTCCGGACGTCTGCGGTCTTCGCCTCCAGACAGATAGAGAGAATACTGCCTAGACATGACGATTTTGCTGAGAGACATATTGGTCCAGGTGAGAGGGAGAAGAGAGAAATGTTGGATGCTCTGGGACTTGAGGTAAGGTTTAGTACAAAACACATTACACACATTTGCATACATTTGCACATTTAGTTTTGATCATGTTCATGTTTTGACAGTAATAAGTGTCGTTTTGTACCTAACTTGTAGATGCAAACATATAACTATATCTTTATTATATTAATATAATGCATTGTTTCCAGTCGGTTCGACCAGTTGATCGAAAACACAGTTCCAGCCTCCATCCGTATGCAGCGGAGTATGAAAATGGATGATCCACTCTGTAAGTTTACTTTCCACTCGACTACACGTGTTATTGTTGATTTTATCTCCTAACCAATCACATTTTCATTCTGACTCGAAAAGATTGCTAAAACGTTGCACGGACAACGTCGATGCAATGGCGCAAACTCTTGATTTCAAATGGCAATAAACTGCAAAATGCATTTTTAAAGAACGATGATGCGCATGTTTTTTTTCATTGAGGTCTGCGGTTGTTTTTGAAGGGCGAGGATTTCCCACATAAAACGGGCGTCAATGAAGCCAAAAGCGGAGGTTGAAATGTAGGTTGCACTTCTATTGTGTGCCGGTGAAGCGCTCGCCCTGTTAAGTCTTCCTTTGAACATATTTGGAGTTGTTTTTGCGAAACTCGGCGAGCGGCACCAATCTCCTGTTGGGAAGCCGATGCTCATAGGATGGCAACTGGAGTGTAAAGTTTAGCCTTGAGCAAGTCCAGTTCAATCTGGTTCCAGCGTTCACATTACATCACAGCCGAACGAGGTTCCTAATAAGGTGATTTTGGTGTTTCGCCTGGATTTTTATTTCTACTCCTGCAGAGAATATAAACGTTAAACGCACTTGCACGTTAGGCGATTTTGCGAGACCTTTGAAACGTTTTGCAATCGTTTTTTATTGTGTATTGTCTGACCAAAAAAAAAAACCCCCCGCTAATCAGACGGTCTTATCAGTGCAAAGAGATTTCCGACGAGTAATGTAACCCATTAAGCCAGGGAATAAAGTAGACCTATAAAAATGAGTAATTATAGCCTACAAATCAATATTTAACCGCGTGCAGTACACACATACAGTACACACATACAGTACACACATACAGCAAGCCCCGTTAAGAGCTGAGCAATTGGCTGCTTACTTGATCAATAATCAGTGTTTTTACATTGCAGTCATTTAGCAGATGCTCTTATCCAAAGCGACGTACAATAAGTGCATTCAACATACTGTAGGTAGGCAAGAGAACCACCAGAAAACGTAAGTGCATCTCCTTCCTAAACAAGCATCTAGGAGCAGAATCAGTTTCACAGGATTCACAGAAAACACGGATTTCCTGAGGTTCATGTTTTTGCAAACTGGGTCTTGGTTTGCTGTCATTACTTTCGGACTGTGCAGAAAGTGCCTTATTGGAAGGAATAGACAATCTTTTGGAGCGATGCACTGCAAAATCCAACAAGTTTTGGACAGATTAGTGGTCAGAATAGGAGGTCAGTAGCCCCAGGTACTGTGGATTTTACAAGCCACCTTGCCCTGCTACTTCCTCCTTAGACCCCCTGGCCTCTGTCAGGTTTCATAATGCGACAAGCCATGCTGAAGGAACAAACTGGAGGCCATGCTGGTTTTTGCTTGTTCAGCTTTGGAGGGCTTCGTTTGCAAAGCCAGCAAGGGATTCTCTCTTCAACAATAGATGTGCTGGATGGTTCTGAATCAGGCTTTTTTTGTTGCTCTGAAGAACTCTGGGACCATGGGAAAACAGTCCTCCCCAGTGAAACGAGCACACACACACACACACACACACACACACACACAGAGAGAGCTCACCCTGAATCTCTTGATGATCCACTGAATTCTTTTTTGCTGAATTCAGTTCATTCAGCGCCCCGACACTTGTGCATGGTTGACTGTGCACCACGCTGCCCGATACAAGAACTGTTAATATCTTCTTTTCTACTGCGTATGGGCAAATGGTTTTACCCTCTCGCTCCTTAGGACTAGAGGTATCTTTCTGTTTTGAAAACGAGAGTAGTTTGAGCTCTGGGTTCAGACCGGTGGTATTGTCCATTCCTTGGAGTTGCTAGGCAGCCAGGGAAGGCCAGAGGAATCTCACTGGCTTGGTGTGCGTTGGCAGAGCTCCCTTACAGTGGGGAATGAGGCTAAATAACTAGCCATCAGCAAAGAGCCCATATGTGTCTAGTCATTCTCTTGATGGGTGAAACTGCATAGAGGGATCATGCATATGACATAGGCAGAAATGTGGTACATTGGATACTGAAAATGAATGGAAACCTATAGGAGGCATATCCTCAACATAACTATAGTTTAGATTTTTCCCTATTTTGAGACCATTTTGTTAATATTATTCTTAAAATTCTTAATTTTGAAATGTGCATTCCTGGAGGCATCACCAGACTCATCCGTGAGACACCACCTTGTTTTTTTTCTTCTTCTTCCCTGATCTTATTAGTCATACATTCACCTTCCTAGATGAGAGAGGACATGCTGTTCATTTGCCAGATCTCATGGCCTCTTAACTTAAAGAAACTATAAAAGTCCAGAAGTTCTCCCTACATTTCAACCACATCCTGCCCTGCCGTCCATAGCATAGATCCAGAGATCCTCCTTTCTTTTTTAAATAGACCAAATCATAATGTGGTTATTTTGCAGGTGAGAATGAAGTTCTTGAGTCTCTCCACAAGATTGCTTCTAAGAACAAGCTATGGAGGTCCTACATCGGGATGGGCTACTACAACTGCTCGGTACCACCGCCCATTCAGCGGAATCTCCTGGAGAATTCAGGCTGGTAGGTGGCCTTAGTTGACCCCCACTCAGTCAAGATGTATAACAGATCAACATTTTTATTTATAGGGCTCTGCTCGTCATTAAAGATGTAATTGCTAATTGCTTCAATTAAATGCAATGCTTCAATTGAAGTCTTGTGACTTGAGGCCCCAGTTTGGATTTGGAATTGATGGAGTAACTTCAGTCATGTGAGATCTTAAGATGAGCCTCACCCTCTCTTGCACTAAGAAAGGTCTCCTTTCAACCAACTCCAAACTAACTAGCCTTGACCATATTTATTCTGAAAATCCCCTGGGGGAGGTGAGCTTTAGTGAGCAAAGTAAACCTTGAAAACTAGCTGTTCTGGCTCCTGTCCTATTCCAAACTCACTGTGTTGTTTCACTGTGTCCCTCTTCTCCCCAGGGTGACTCAGTACACGCCCTATCAGCCCGAGGTCTCTCAGGGTCGCCTGGAGTCTCTTCTCAACTACCAGACCATGATCTGCGACATCACCGGCATGGCTGTGGCCAACGCCTCCCTGCTCGACGAGGGTACAGCTGCTGCTGAGGCCATGCAGCTCTGCCACAGGTAGCTACGAACTGACCCGGATGCTTCCATCACAAGGAGCGACATGGATAAGAATCTGTAACTGTAATGGGAAATTGTACCTAAACAATAAGAATTAGAAGTAATTGCCCTGGGGTCATATTTATTATTCATCTCCAAAAAACTTCAAACCAAAAAACTTACATGCATACATTTCCAGTACATATACCTTTTGGGTGGCACTCTTTTCTAGAGCTACTTACAATGATTGAACAGTAGAATAAGCTTCATTTCCTGGATCAACAACATCACAAGCAACCAATAGTAATGAGTGCAAGGTTCAGAGCTGGTAGATAAAATCTTCCTGTGACGCTAGAATCAATATGTATAGAAGTGCTAGGAAAATAAATAAGAGCTTTTTATTTTATTTTGAATCTCAAGTCTGCTTGGCAGGATGGGTTTCAGTTTTATAGCCACTGTAGTCACACTGACCAATTGCTATCTTTGTCGACTCCTCATAGACAGAACAAGAGAAGTACCTTCTATATTGACCCACGTTGCCATCCCCAGACCATTGCTGTGGTGCAGACCAGAGCTAAGTAAGTATTATACCCCCACGATAATACACACAGATCAATATATGATCTCTTTCCTAAACAAAGCACTCAAGTTGTGACATGAAAAACCTCAGTGGACTAACAGGAAAAATAAAACATGAAGTTGATTTTTGTGTGAAATAAGATGTGAAACATCGAAATTTTAGCAAAGCATCCTAATCCTTTTTCTCTCCGACTGTTGCGCTGCAGCTACATTGGGGTGAAGACGGTGCTGAAGCTGCCTCATGAGATGGACTTCAGTGGGAAGGATGTGAGCGGTGTGCTGTTCCAGTACCCAGACACTGATGGCAGGGTGGAGGACTTCACCACTCTGGTGGACCGCGCTCACAAGGGAGGGGTAAGGAAGCTTTGCACACAAAAAGGGTGTGATGATCGGAGGAGAAAATAAGAGTTACTTTTAAAGCGGCACTAGGTAACTTTGCAAGCTGGCGGCTCCAAATTTCAGAAGTAACTGTTTCAAACATTTGAACTTCAATACCCAGAAATCATGTAACGTGACCTCAGTAAACTGCATACTTTGTTTATTGACCAAGGAGTCATCTCTCCTTCCCGGTCCAGGCCTTGGCTTGCTGTGCCACAGATCTGCTGGCCCTCTGCGTGTTGCGTCCTCCTGGGGAATTCGGGGTTGACATCGTACTGGGCAGCTCCCAGAGGTTTGGAGTCCCTCTCTGCTATGGCGGCCCCCATGCCGCCTTCTTCTCCGTTAAAGACAACTTGGTCCGCATGATGCCTGGCAGAATGGTCGGAGTCACCAGGTGAGAGACATAAAAATTATTTCATTTTCTGTGTAGGAAATTTACTATACACTTTACACAGATTACAATCATAGGGGAACCTCGGAAGCTTCCTTGAGGAATCCCTTCATAAAGGGCTCTTGAACCCTGATAGTACTTCTATGAACTTGTGTATTGTCATTCAACAGACTCTATTTGAGTATAGGACACTTCTCCAAGATTTTATACATGCAGTGTATATCTGTACATTAATAGTGTGCACGAAAAGTAAGCCATCTATTGTGTTTCAGGGATGCAGCTGGTAAGGAAGTGTATCGGCTGGCTCTGCAGACCAGAGAGCAGCACATCCGCAGAGACAAAGCCACCAGCAATATCTGCACCGCCCAGGTACTGTATGAGCAAGGTCATGTTTAGTTTAGTTGCACATGCAAATGATAAAACAACTAGGGGGGGGGTGTGGAGGAGAAGATATACAAACCCTGCAGGTGAGACAAAGCAACCCCAAGGGGCTCATGAAAACATCTCACCCAAAAAATAATAAAAATCAGGATGTCAAACAGGTGAAGTGAGCAACATAAACTAAATTACATCAACACAATACAAAGAGAGAAGGTATGTTGTAGTAGTTTTCCTAAAACATGCTCCATTTCTTTTCTCATTTTCCTTCCCAATGGCTTCAATTTATGCAATAAAATGTATTTTTTCCTGTTTGCCAACTAGCACTTTTTTTGTAACTGTTACTCAACCTGTCCCTTTCAGGCTCTGCTGGCCAACATGGCAGCCATGTTCGCACTGTACCATGGTCCACAGGGACTCAGACACATCGCTGAGAGGACGCACAATGCTGCTCTGATCCTCGCTGAAGGTAGGAGGAAATCTTACCTTCACTGTAATTGATGCAGCGCCAGGTTACATTCCACTTCACCGAAAGGATGCCGTCTACCTCTGATCTAATCAGTAACAAATGTGACCTTGCTTTGTCAGTCAGTAGTGAGATGCATCATTTCCCAAAGTTGAATCAAAATCCAATCCGTGGCATCTGATATATCGTGTGTGCGAACGGACGGCTGGAGACCGATCACCCCACGATTGCATCGTGTGTTCTTTTTTTGTACAGTATTTTATCTGCACATTGTTGTTGTCCCACAAAGAAAACGTTTTCTCCTCTTCATACTCCACCAACCACCCTCCCCATACAGACAATATATACACATACACATATCCACTCTCAGAAGGATAAATGGCTGAACAAAAGTGTAACCGTTCTCACTGTGTGTTTCAGGGCTGAAGAGGGCGGGCCACCGGCTGCACAGCGACATGTTCTTCGACACTCTGAAGATCCACTGTAGCGTAGCAGCCAAAGATATCCTGGAGCGGGCTGTGCAGAGGCAAATCAACCTGCGAGTCTACACCGAGGGAGTGGTGAGAACTAGTCGTATTGTTTTTAGATGTTCAAAGGACAATCCACAATTCATAGGCCGCTATTTCTATACCAACGTAAACCAATGGTGTTGTGAACACCCAGTCTGCTCATGATGCTGCAAACACCTTTGATTACATGGCAGGTAAAAATGATTGCCCAACCAGCTGTGATTTTTATGTGTATGTGTGTAGTTCAATTTCCTCTCTCCAACAAAAATTGCAAGACAATACAATTGCGGATCAAATTAGATTTGTGTATGAAATAAGTTCCTCTGGACTTTTTTACCATCTTGTCAAAAATTATTGGTCTCAATTTTGGGCCCAAAAAACTGCAGGCCTCTCATAAGAGGTTTGCTGTTGTTTGAGATTGTCCATCCCTTCTCTCTCCACAGTTGGGCGTCTCTCTGGATGAGACGGTGACTGAGAGGGACTTGGATGACCTGCTGTGGGTCTTTGGCTGTGAATCTTCAGCTGTACGTTACACGCATTTTGTACCGTCGGCTCAATCATAAACCTCTCACACACGTTCTCATCCCCCTCATGGATCCTGGGATGTTTTTATTTCCCTTGTTAATCTATACATACCATTTTCCACCATGTTCTGTTATCCAGTACACTTTTGTCTGGAGATGTTTTTAGTGTCTTGGGTAGCTTTGTATCTCACACATCTCTTTCTATGTATTTTTATAATCACGTTTTATCATTTTTTTTTAATTTGCTGTTTTATGTTTTTTTTTTTTATCACTGTATGAATAGACTAAATATTCTTTCCCTAAATGACTCGAAAGTAAGTAGACCGTTGTCTAATTTGAAGTAATGCAACATTTCCAGGAGCTGATTGCTGAGAAGATGGGCGAGCGGGTGAAGGGGGTCATGGGAAGTCCTTTCAAGAGGACGAGCAAGTACCTCAGCCACACAGTCTTCAACAGGTCGGTACATCCCGATGTACTGTAGCGGTGATAACACGCGGGACAGTTACGCTAGCATTATCAGTATTAATGGCATGCTAAGCTAAAAATATCAGCGTGATCATCTGATATTAACCCCATGCCATGTGTTACTGCTGCATTATTAGAGACATACCAATTGGCATCAGAGCATGTTAGTCCACCATTAAGCCACCGTCTGCCATTTTGGTTCGTCCCTCTCTCCAGCTACCACTCCGAGACCAACATTGTGCGATACATGAAGCGCTTGGAGAACAAGGACATCTCCCTGGTGCACAGCATGATCCCACTGGTTAGTCGCAGAAGTCGGAGAGCATTTTCAGAATTTCATAGACACGAGCCCAGCACCCCAGTTTCTCATGTGACAGGATTGTCATTGTTGAGTTATGTGGTGGTGAATGTTGTTTTCGTCCTCAGGGCTTTTGCACCATGAAGTTGAATAGCTGAATAATGACAATCCTGTCAGGATTGACATTATGTGTGTCATTGTTGAGTTATGTGGTGGTAAATGTTGTTTTCGTCCTCAGGGCTCTTGCACCATGAAGTTGAATAGTTCATCGGAGCTCATGGTGAGTCTGATATGACTAATATGATACCGTTGAACATTGCAACATTTTGGAAAGTCATATACCTTCTTCTTCTTTTTTTTAACACCCCCTGCTCTTTTCCCGTTAGCCGATCACGTGGGCGGAGTTTGCCAACATGCACCCGTTCGTGCCCCTGGACCAGGCGGAGGGCTACCAGCAGCTCTTCAGGCAGCTGGAGAAGGACCTGTGTGAGCTGACAGGCTACGACAAGATCTCCTTCCAGCCCAACAGGTAAGACGTCCCACCCCCAGTCCATGCTGGGACCCAACCACTAAATGCTGTTGCAGAACATGCGGTGGTATTCGTGGATCTGCAGTTCTCAACCATTTAGCCCACAAAAATAAAGGACGCTTGATGATTTGTATTTTCCCTTTCCAGGCAAATATTTATTTCACAAATAAAAGGCACGTCTTACCAAAACTTTTGTGACCCTTCAAAATCATTTCTCAACGCTCCCTGAGGGGTTCTGGCCACGTATCACTGTCCCAGATGAGACCTGTTAAACCTTTTATTTCAGCGTACATGTATGATTCCTGTGTCTGATCCAGAGGGCCCTGGTCATTGTTCTGGTCTGCTGACTGAATAACATTACACATATTTGTCAGATGAGTAGTCACCCTCTGTCCTACTGATCCCAGTGACTAAGGGTAGGAACACACAAACAGCTTTATTTGAGGTGAGAAAGCTTGACCAGGCACTAAATATTAACTGAGACTTAATTCTTCTTAATTCTTAATTCTTGTTGAACCAGTAGTGAAATGTAAGGGATTTAATCTGATCCTGTTCTTGATACTCTTTGGGTTTTGGCTGATGAAGCGCACCCACCCACCTACAGTTTATCACCGCTAACCTTATCAGCAGCAATGGGCTTATGAATAACACGTCATGAGAGATAGGAGACTGCTAGTTTTTCATTCCATCTTTCTTCCCCTTTTTGGTAATGTCTGGTCTTTGAACTATGGTGAGGTAAGGGGGTGTGTGTGTGTGTGTGTGTGTGTGTGTTATGTGACCGTGTGTTTGCTTTGTTTTACAGTGGTGCTCAGGGAGAATACGCCGGCCTGGCAGCCATAAAAGCCTACCTGAACTCAAAGGGAGAACGCCAGAGAAGTGTAAGTGTGCTGCTGCTGTTTTCAGTATAAGACTTTGAGTGATATGTCATTTAACAATTTGGCTGATTCTCCTACAGTGTGAGCTTCAGTGAAGGAATGCAAGGACATAGCCGTAGTGCCACATTCACTTATCTCAGAAATGTACAGTGAGTGCACCTGGAGAATAAGCTTCAATTCAATTACAAGCCACTGAAAGTGAGGGATGAAGGAGTCGGAGCCATGACAATCCCTGACAATCACTGCCAAAATTTTGTTAAGTAAACCTGATGTCCACAAGCCCCTGGTGTCCAGAAAGTTTAAAAAAAAAAAATGCCCATGATCACCTTTTGCCTTTTTTTTTTACACCCCCAAGAAAAAAATGGAATTTATACCCTGTCTTTTGAGAAGAGCCTGAAAGTGCAGATGTATACATGTCAAAATAAAAGCATTTGAGCACTAAGGAAGGAAAAAAGAGGGTATAAATACAAAGTAAGAAAAAGTTTAACACACAATATATGAAATGCATACATATATACATTCATATATATATATATATATATATATATATATATAGAGTTGTTATATTTTTAGAAATCTGCAAGTGTTGTTACCCTGATGACCACAGAGTTACAGGACTGACATCTAGAGCGATTTATCAGCAGTTGTTTTCTTGTCTGATAACACTGACTGATACTTGATGTCAAAGGTGAATGAACAGTATTAACGCATTAAGCCGTATCAGCCAGAGTCCCTGCCAGAGTCCCTGGCAGGGTTTTATTGTTCTTAGACTAGGTCAGGTTCTTTTGACACAGCAGATTAGTAACTCTACACGAAAGACCGGTTAGAAATTCCTTCAGTGTCCTAATGTGCTGATTGGCAGTAGATTGAAGGCAAAACGAGATAGGACAGTCCCCTGAGATAAGACCCATGGGTCAAGTTTCTTTTCTTTTTTTCCTGCGCTTGTAATTTGGCCTTTGTTTTTTAATGGCTCCCTCATAAGCACATCTTAGATAGTGGGCTGATCCCGTGAAACAGTCAAGGTCCAAACTGACAGCCCTTTGTGCACATAGGGGGCTGAAAACGCCGTGGTCCCACTAGAGGTTACCTGCTTTCAAGAGTCCATATTTGGCTTTAAGACTTTGAGAACAGCTGGTGTAACAAGCTGAGTACTGTTTTCCCAGTCAGTCATTTGTCAATGTTGCCCAATCCTCAGGTCTTACTGCCCCGATGTCCTTGTGGCTAAGTTGCACAAGGCCAGAAGGGTCACCCTAATAAGGGGTAAAATCAATCGCTGACCTGCATGCAGGTTATACATTCATGTCAATGGGGAGGTTGGCCCAGGTCAGGCCCAGGCTATTTGCTAGACAGACTACAGTAAGCCTGGTTTTTCAGTCCTACTGAAGTCTGGGGCTGGGAAGCACAGATCATTTTGATGTGGTAAATGGCATAAATGGTAAATGGCTGCATTTATATAGCGCTTTTATCCAAAGCGCTTTACAATGTATGCCTCTCATTGAATGACTGGGTGAATGAGAGGCATACATTGTAAAGCGCTATATAAATGCAGCCATTTACCATTTATGTCATTCATGTGGTTTAGTCTATAAAGCACTTTATCTGGTATTAATACTAGAAAGGCCAAGTCACTGTCACTTGACTGCTGTTTTGAGTTTTAGCACCAGGGTCCCCACGGCTCCTTAAAAAGTCTTAAAAGGTCTTAAAATAAAATAATGGAAATTAAGGTCATAAATTGTCTTAAATTTACCTTAAATTTGCTTCAGGTATTAAATTTGCAAAGGGTGCGTTTAAGGCTGATGAAAAAATTGTTGCGCACAGTAACCTACCGTAAAAATGTCCAATAGCGTGTGTATTTGTGTAAATAACATCGTATTAGACAATGAGAAACTCCGCCATTAATAGAATGATTACGTTACCTGCGTGTCATCAAAGAGGGTCAAGGTTGCCAGCTAACAAGCTAAGGTATGAGCCAAGATGGGGGAAATGCAAGTTTAATGACAAATAGTTAGAGGAAGATACGTTTCGGAGGTGGTTGGTACAGGCAGAAGACCGCCACGAAGCAAGGTGCAATTTATGCCGAAAGATTTTCATGTTAGTGACCATGGGGGTGAAAGCAGTTGAATCCCACATGAAATCTGAAAAGCACCAGCGGTACACACCGGTAACCAGTGGGGCTATGCTGATGCCTGCATTGTTTGCACGTAGCACACCCGGTCGGTCGGTCTGTCTGTTTACCTGTAGAGTTCACCTGTTGAGTTCTTGAAAAGTAATGATTCATAGTTGCTATTCATGTAATTATGTGATTATTGGGCATGTTGCAGGGCATGCCTAATATCCACTGTTCCATAGTAGTCATCCAACAGGTACGATGAAGAAGACAAATTACATTTAGGGCTATTCATGAATAAGGGTAATTCCATAGTTGCATGATCATAATGCCTATATACAGTTTCCCTAAATAGCCACATTTAAAACAAACAAACAAACAAAAACAATTGTCCCGCTTTTCTATGAAAGAAATCGTTACAAAATTTCTTGGGTATCTTCTTGGGTCTAAATTATATGTATTGAGGTCTTAAAAAGGTCTTAAAAAGCATTGAATTTGATTTTAAAATGGTGCAGAGACCCTGTTTAGCACTGAAATATCTCGGCTTTCAAAATATCCATCCATGACTTTTACAAGACTCCCTGTCTTTACAAATCAGCGTTGCTAGATTTTCAAAATCATGCATGGAAGTAAGTTAGAATTATATTGATCTCATTCAGTCAACAGCTTGTTGGTCTTTTGGTGTCTCTTTTGGTGTTAATGCAGCAATATTTTGTTTTATTTTTGAAATGTTACTGCACAGCTATATATGAATATATAACATATTTATTTCAGAAATATATGAATACTTTGGGAGACATTCATTTGTGAAAAACATGTTTTTCTTTTCCCCCCATGATGCAAAAATATCTTTTGCATCAAGGCTAAGTATGCTGCCACCTCTTGTTATTCAAGTTGTTTTGTTGCACCTCAACATTTCAGCTTGGCGTTATCTCTACGTCTCTTCTGCTATGGTGACATGTCTCTGCTCCAGGTCTGCCTGATCCCCAAGTCGGCCCACGGCACCAACCCGGCAAGTGCTCAGATGGCTGGCATGAAGGTGCAGGTGGTGGAGGTAGACAAGGACGGCAACATCGACCTGGCACACCTCAAGGCCCTGGTGAGAGCTGGACTGTGGTCAGAGTGTTGCGTGTGAATTTGCTGAAAGTCAAAGACACAAACACTCTTAGCTGCTTTTTCATGAGCTTTCAAGTTGCACCACCCCAGGGGCCACATAACTCACTCAAACCCCTTTGTTTGGTTTCACAAATCCACCAAAATCTCATCAATGTCCTGCGGAGACCTTGGGAGTGACGGAAGTAATCTTTTCACATTATGAGACTTTTCACATAACTAACACCCACCAAGCAACAGATGTCAGTAAATGCTAGTATGATGTTATTTATCACAGAACTTAGTCTAAAGTTTTCCTCAGCATAGCAAGGCTGGCTATGAATCATGAAGCCACCGTAATGTCCTCTCCTGTAGGTGGAGAAACACAAGGCGAGCCTGGCAGCCATGATGATCACCTACCCCTCCACCTTTGGCGTGTTTGAGGAGAATATCAGCGACGTGTGTGATCTCATCCACCAGAATGGCGGCCAGGTATACCTGGATGGTGCCAACATGAACGCCCAGGTGAGTAACGAAGCGCAGTACCATGACTGCTGGGTTAGAGGCAGCAGCTGGTTTCTACGGTCTGATGTACAGAATCTAACCTGACTTCAAGACACTATCCCTTACTTGCCTTGAAGGACTTCTGGTTTCCACAGCGGGGTGTCGACCTCAAGGCTAATCGGATAAGGGTTTATAGATGTGCATTATTCCGCAGTGTAAGCCAAAAGAGATTGACCTTTGGTGGCTGTAATAGGCAGATGATGGTCTTTACGCCAGCGCTGCCTCCGCCGATACCTGTCAGACTATGGACCCTACCCCCTATTAAGATCTCAACCCCCTTCTCAAGCCCTTCCTCTACTGATAGTAGCCAGTCACATGACTCAATAATGACCTTTTATTTACCTCAACAAAAGGCAGAGATGGGTTTTTATTATAAAAGGCCATTAAGGCTGATGGAAATTATACAATTGATGAAGACTAGGGTGATGTATCAATAGATTAAAGGCCGTCTGGGTGCCTCTTTTACAATACAGGCCTTTTTGTGCCTATAATCAAATCAATAGAAAATGAGCACAAGAGACAATGGTGTTCCCAGGTCTAGAGGAAGGAGAGGTCAGAATTACTTCCACTCAACTTGATTAACTCATGGATGAGACTGAACTCTATCTGCTTGGAAGGGGCAGCAGAGTCTCCTTGTAGGCAGTGATGCTGTCAGACCTCTCTCCCTTTCAGCGCTGATCTGTATCAAAATACTCATTGAGACGTAGTTTGTTGCAGCTGTCTTCTTACACTCATCACCACAACCAACAAATAACTCCTAACAAGGCGTCCTGGAGACTCAGTGGTCTCAGGCGAATTCCACTATAAGCAACATCTCTAATATTTTAGGCTATGAATGTTGTAGGAATTGAGACTCTTTCTGATTCATTCTGTCGTACTGGCTGACAAACATAAATTACCCCCATAGATTAAACTAAGATCTAAGTCTACACCACTCTGTAAGTAAGAGCTGGGAGGTGTAGCAGTATATATCACCAGGCCATAATGTCTCCTGGAGCTCAAGTGACCCCCAGGTGTAGCCTGATGTCCTCTATAGACTATAGTCACCATTTGTGTGTTGGTGCATTGTTCGTTTTGACCTCCGAATTGGGCTTCTGTGTGATGCTCACCCTGGATTATGGCACAAAGGATTACAACATCAAATATTGTGTATTTGTAAATTAGGTTAGTTTGTCTATTAATCACACTTCATTTGGAAATGCTGTTCTGTTCTGTCCTATTGTAATAATCTAGTTGTTAAAATGCTAAAAGTGGCAGGTGAATCTTGTGATTTACCAGCCCTTGTGGTCCTGCCTACCAGGTGGGTCTGTGTCGTCCTGGGGATTACGGCTCTGATGTGTCTCACCTTAACCTCCACAAGACCTTCTGCATCCCTCATGGCGGAGGGGGGCCAGGCATGGGGCCCATCGGAGTGTAAGTCGGCATGTAGCACATCAAATGGCTCTGGCAGAAAACAAATGAAATTGGTTTGTTTGTTTGTGTGTATCAAGCTCCAAACATTCACATCAAATTTTATCACTTTTTAATTTCTGATGCTGAACTGAGTTGAATCATGTGTATATGCACCCCTGTATATATGCGGGTCAAGCTCAAAACATCAGCAATCTCTTTTAGTTTCAGTAAGTAATCTGTAGAAACTCATCTCCCCTCCATCAGGAAGGCCCACCTTGCCCCGTTCCTGCCCAGCCACCCTGTTGTCCACATGCAGTCAGTCAACACCAGCAGCTCCCTGGGCACCATCAGCGCTGCGCCCTGGGGCTCCAGCGCCATCCTGCCAATCTCCTGGGCTTACATCAAGGTCAGCAGGGGTCATCGGTGATATTGATGGCTGTTGATGTGCACGGTTGGGTATCGTTTAAATTTGAGCGATTACAATTCTGCTTATCGCAACTGGTTCAAATCAAATTATCAACCATGACATGAAAGTATGTTTTTGCCCTTAATTTTGGTAAAATAAAGTATAATAAATATTAGATACACGCTTTTGTTTTGGGACTGTTTAACAGAAATGATGGGGCACACAAGAATATATAATCCAAAAATGCAACAATATGAAAAATCACATTAAAATAAAATCAATCAAAAGTATCAATAATGCATGTGCCTACGTAAACTAGGGAGTGTTATGATACCGACTTGGTATAACACCGACCAAGTCTCTACAAGACTTGTGGGTTTCATTCCACAATGCCGCCCGTACATTTAACCATTTTTAATCAAGGGTCTCAAGACGAGTCGTGACTTTGATAAGAACAGTGTGCTTTACTGTCATGCCAGCAGCACTTGTCAGAGTGGGTGTCAATATTTTCAAAGGTCAGTAATCTCATGTTAGAATGAAACATGCTGAATGTGAATAACACACTTTGTCTGCTGCGTTGTGTAGATGATGGGATCCAAGGGGCTGACGCACGCTACAGAGGTGGCCATCCTCAATGCCAACTACATGGCCAAGAGGCTGGAGGGCCACTACAAGATCCTCTTCAGAGGGAGGAAAGGTGAGGCCTTGAAATCAGTTTTTTTCCCCATTGATGTATGTTGGTGCACTATTCAGGGAGTGGGCAAAGCAATATGTGTTGCATTGTTTCATGTCAGGTTTTAAATTGTCTGTACAGGTTTTGTGGCTCACGAGTTCATAGTGGATGTGAGGCCATTCAAGAAGACTGCCAACATTGAGGCAGTTGACGTGGCCAAGAGGCTGCAGGACTATGGTGAGCTCAACATCCACATCCCTCCTCAACTATAATGGTGGGTCCATTCCACCCATGTGGTCCCGGTAGGAATGGACCCCCTGACCCCGGCAGTGTTGGTGCCATGCTCTCACACTGAGCTATTCTTTTTCCTTCTCTTGTGTGTGTTGTGCTCGGCGTCCAGGTTTCCACGCCCCCACAATGTCATGGCCGGTGCCTGGAACTCTGATGATCGAACCCACCGAATCGGAGGACAAGGCCGAGATGGACCGATTCTGTGACTCCTTGCTGGGCATCAGACAGGAGATCGCAGACATTGAGGAGGGGAGGATGGACTCCCGCATCAACCCACTAAAGGTACACCACTGGCTTTGTGTGGGGTGAAAATACGATAAAGAGCTGCGACATGTAGCCTGTGCTAACATCTGAGGTCCTTGTTTGTGTACGTACAGATGGCCCCTCACTCCCTGGCATGCATTTCCTCCTCCACTTGGGACAGATCCTACTCCAGGGAATACGCCGCCTTCCCCTTGGTGAGTGCCGCACACTGCCCACCGCTCCAAAACATGAAGTGATCTATGACCTTTATTGACCTCTGTCGGCGAGCAGTAGGAATTGCAACAAACATAGAAAGATCTTTATTCCTCCTACACAAGTCTCTGGCACAGTCCCCACCCTCTACTTGACAAATAATAAAGTCACAGTTTGTGATGACAAAATGTCACAATGCAAAATGCTGTAATAATAATAATAATAATAATGCTTCTTTGTCATTTGTTTTTTTGGTTTGAGAACAAAACCTATCAGCCCTTGCAGCTGAAATGTCTTTGATGTAACGTTCATGAGTTTTGCCCACTTTTTAAACTTCTATTTTTAACCACTTTCTTTTGGATGTCACCCAATTTTTGTCTCCATTTATATTTTGCAATTCCTTGTTTTTATACCTTTTTGTAAACTTCTTTTAGATAAATACTATATAACATTATTAACCACTAATCCTCCGTTTCTTACTCGCAGCCCTTCATACGGCCCGAGACCAAATTCTGGCCGAGCATCTCCAGGATCGACGACATCTACGGCGACCAGCACCTCGTGTGCACCTGCCCACCCATGGAGGTCTATGAGTCTCCATACGAGGAGAACAGAGCCTCCTCATAGACGCTCTCTGTCTGACCCCACCCTCTTTACCGGGGTCGACAGGTTGTTTTTTTTCCCCTACTTGAACTATTCCATTGGGCCAAAGGTGCAACTTTTGCTCTCCCAGGTAGCAGAATTAGCGCACCCCGTGACACTGAGGCCTCTCCATAATATGAACCGTATCACTCTGAAAAGCCCTCACAGAACTGAGTATTGGTTTAAAGTTTTGACTCCCGTCTCCTTTATAAATGCCCTCGGTGCCTCTATTCTACGTTGTATAAAATAGTTGCCTTGACTTTCCCCTTGTTTTGTTTTCTCTTAAATACAGAACGGACTGACAAAGCGTAGGTGTTGAGTTGTCTCGTAGGCTTTTGTTAATATTTGCATCCAGAGTATGAAAATGTTTTAATGTGTACTGTGACATTCAGCAGGCTAGTGTTCATTTTTAATGAATTAAAATAGTTAAATCAGTCTTAGAAACAATGGCTGTATTAAACCTTTTTGTCTTTGAGTCTTTGAGTTGAAAGTGGCGTGTGAGGGCAGGTGAGATGCACTACTGGAAAAGCTGCTAGAAGGGTTGCAACGTTTCATATTTTGGGAAACATTGCCACCTAGTGGCGACGGGCAGAACACTCCCTCATGTTCACACAATTTTACAGCCAGGGGTTTTTGACACCAGTTAATGACATACTGACAATAGATTACAGGCTCTGTGGGGGTCTTTTATCCCCATCTAATTGGCCGCTGCAGTATTACTGTTCCAGGAACTGTCCAACTCTGTTAAAGCAGCCGTGAAACCATAGAAAGCCATGAAAGTATTCCCACTGTAATTTACCCATGGGACACCAGCTCAGTGAGGGTTTAGGTTGATGGAAATAAGGGTGACTGCACTATGAACTCTCACTCTTAAGCAATTTGTACATAGCCCAGATTTTTAAGACACTACAATATATATTTATCATTGGCATCAATTTCATGGTATGTTGACCTACTCCTGAACGTTTGTGCTTTTGGCTCTAATGTATTTGAGCAGAGCTAAACTTGATAAGATACATGACTGACAAGGATTACAAGGACAAGACGCAAATGGAGCCATATGTATTTAAAACCATCAGTGCAGTGATTTATTGCTTGGGATTTGTTCCTCTAACTGAACTGCTGCAAATACTACAGACAAAACATCCCATATATTGAGAACTTTGATAAAAACCTATCATTGAGTTTGAAAGACCAAAAGTATGCAGGACTGTAGTCAAGACTGTCAAGTCAAATCTGAGACCAGTTCCCGTCGAGTTTGAGTCAAAACCAGATCCAAAGCGAGTCAAGGCAAATCTTCAGCAGCTCTGTACTAAACCCTTGAACATCCAACAAGCCATTACATACTATACAGATGTGGTCCCTTAACTTGTTTCTAGTGCTGGGGAGAAAAAAAATAGAGTCAGCATCCGCTAGCGGCTGAAACCAAGTCTGAGTCCAAACAGGCAGGAGACCGAGACAAGTCCAAGGTGGTCTTGAGTCCTTACTACAGCCCTGCTCTAATGCCCTTCAGTCCATTCTGACACGACCTCTCACGGTGTGTGGGAACTCCTATTACAGCAAGTCAGTAACATTAACTTGGAGCGCCGTTATCTTTGAGCTAACCTTGTAACATCACAAAGAACATTCATTCAATTCAAACAAGGCAGTTTAAGACCTACTGGCAACTTTTAACCTCCATTGTATTTAAAAAAAAATAAAAAATAAAAGACTAACAACTTTTTGACAGCCAGACACCTCAGACCTGGGCAAGCTACGCCTCCCACTGGTGATACACAGTTATCACAGTGTGCTGTTTTCAACACTGGTACAGTTATCCTAGAATTGTCAGTATACTGAAAACAAGGCCTGGACTTTGACATTGTGGCTCCCCGCAAAGAAAGCAACAGACAAATAAAACGCTTGGGTGTAATAAAAATGACAGATTTCTCTACTGAGGGGAAAAAGACCGCCTGGTCTGAGTGATTCAGTCAGTAGTCATTTAGTCCATTAGGTGTCAGTGGATTGAGTGAACGGATCCAGTACATTTCCCTTTGACTCATTTGACATTTCAAGAGCAGCGTGTGATTTTCCTATTGGTAAATTAGAGATAACGGCTCTTCATGATTATTTGCATGTGCCTGCTGAGCTCGGTAGCAGGTATCATGTAACACAGTTAACCAGAAATGAGAGATTTTTAAAAAGGTTGTATTATGAACCATTCAATACTTGAGATGATGTGATGGATGTTCTCAAGTGAACACACACACACACACGAACCAGTTTCTTTGGTCAACCTTTTTTTCGTTTCTGGCTGCAACGGGGGGGAAAATTCAAATGCAAAAAAAAAAAAAAATTTGAAAATTAAAACGCCTTAAGAGAAAAATATATATATTTAAATTAAAATGCATACCAAAGGCTGTTTTACCACCTCCAGGTCCTGTTGAGTGTTTTGCTTCTACATTGGCGCACATGTAAATCACCTCCATCCACATCACACCACCCAACCATCCAGTGACAGCTGGTATGTGGATTCACAGCCTGACTGAGCCAGGCTCTGTCTTTTTGGTGCTCGCTTGAAGGGTCAAGCTTGTTAAAGCCCCAGGAAACTTGGCTTGAAATAGTAAAAATGAATATATGATATCAAAGTTTAGTGTCTAATTAAGCATCCACAAAAATCTGAGTGAACATAAACTTTCAGAAATATTAGAAAACCTAGTTCAAAAACAGCTCATTTAGCTGTTGAGACCATTTCTCAGGACTGTGTAGGCGTGTCAGATCAGGATTTGATTGACATCCTGGCATGATTGATAGCTCCGCCCATGTCCAACTGTCAAGCTGTTGCACCTGTTGGGGGAGGGACAACTGACGTGCATTTTTTAATGATTGGATAAATGAATTCTCTGCGTCATAAAATACCACGCCCAATTCAACCCCACTGTTCTGAACCCCCCCCACTCATTTGAACTCGGTTTTCTAATATTTCTGAACGTTTATTTTCACTCAGATTTTTGTGGATACTTAATTAGACACTAAACTTTGATATCATATATTCATTTTTACTATTTCAAGCCAAGTTTCCTGGGGGCTTTAAGTTGGAAACGTCATGTAACAAGGCTTCACTTGTGACGGGGGGGGGGGTGGAGGCAACAGCAAGGGTTGTCCACCCGTTTGAACCTCCTGAACCTCGGGGTCAGCGGCGGCCTCTACGTCTTTTCAACAAGGCGGTCGGCCAGGATGACAAACACCCCCGATGAAATGAAGCAGAGGCCTGCCATGTAGAAAGCAGAGCCGTAATGGCCTGTCTGGTCCACCAGCCAGCCTGGGAGGAAAGAAGTAACAGGAGATCACAGTATGTCAGGGCTGAGTTCAGCAGAATGGAGATTTGCAGTGAGAAACTTTCCCCTATTTCAATGTAACCGTCACAAGACCGTGACTGAGCATTATCATGTACATATGTTTTAAAGGTACTGCTTGGTCTAAAACTGGGCAATACACCTGGGCTACATGAGACCTAAAGTGGGCTCAGTGGGGGGAAACCATTACCTAAAGTCCATCATTAAATATCTAAAATATAGAGAACAGTCTGTAAAAGTGTAACCACTTTGTTTACCAACTATGCTATAAATAGTACTGTAATCTGTTTTAATGTTGTGCTGTCAATCATTTCTCCACAGATACGAAGCTTTAACTTCAGACCACTGAGAATGTCGTCAAATGTCTTAAGAAAATACTGAAATGTCTCTAATGGTGTGCAGATTCATTCACTCACATACCTTGTCAGTTCATTCTTGCTCAAAAATGAAAACACATTAAATGTTAATTTTAGTTTGCCAACGCCATTTTTTGTTTTGGTGCAAGAATGAACAGAACCATGCTGCTTTTCTCACCAGCAGCAGGTGGACCAATAAAGCTGCCGATGCTCCTCAAGAGCATGACGAGCCCCAGGCCACTGTCGAATCCCTCTAGGCCCACAACGTCCACGATGGAGGTGATCTGGACGGCCACCATGCAGCCAAACAGGAAGCTGTAGAGCGAGAATAAGACCAGCAAGGTCCAGTAGTTGTAGCTGATGGGCAGCAGGAGGAGCACCACCCCCGCCAGGGCAACAACTATGGTCAGCAGCTGCAGGTTCCTCAACAACCTCATGTTGGCTATCCACCCACACAGCAGCCTTCCCATCAGGTCGGCCGCTGCCAGCACAGACAGGAGAGAGGCTGCCCAATACTCTTCAATAGACAGGCTCTTGGCGAGGGGCACTAGGAAGAGAACTGGGATGAACATACCTGCCACCGAAAAGCTGGCAAACAGGATGTAAAGTAAAAATTCAGGTTTTCTCAGCAAAGAGCACTGGAAGACACCCTTCTTCTTTGGCGCGACTACAAAGGTTTCGCTGTCTAGACCGTCTTCGGTTTCATGGATTGGGTTTGGTACCGTCTCGAGGGGTCTCATGAGGGCTCCGCAGACACATATGTTGAGCTGAAGGCCTCCGATGATGAGCAAGGCACCCTGCCAGGTGTAGGCGTTGATAAGCCACTGTATGAAGGGGCTAAAGATTGTGACAAAGACACACTCCCCCGAGTTGGCGATGGCAAAGGCGATCGGACGCCACCGTAGGAAGTAGTGCTTGACCAAGATGTTTGCAGAGATCCATGAGAAGGAGACTCCCATTCCTGGAAACAGAAGAGGGACAGCTTTAAAATTGTGGTACTGTGAATGATTCAAATAATTGCCCTCCTTAACAGTTGAGTCAGTAACAAAAAAAAAACCCCAAAAAAGCAAAAGTGCAGTGTGCTGCTGCTTCCTGGGGTTCCAGAAATACCCTGGAGGTCCTACCTTGCAGGATGCCGATGCTGAGGAACAGCCAGTGCACACTGAGGTCCAGAGAAGCCAGGATCATTCCCGAGGCAGACAGGAGGCCCCCAACCATGATGACCACTCTCTGGGAAAACCGTAAGCTCAGTGCACTAGCCACCGGAGCTGGGGAGAAACCAAAACACAGCACTATAAAACAACTGACTTTGCAAAAAAAAATGTGTTATAATTTCAAGCTGACAACACATCTTTTACCTCCTAAGTGAAACGTGGCTATAGTGACGGAGATGACCCAGGAGGTGGTGCTGGTGAGGACTCCAAAGTGATGTTGGATGTCCAGGAAGAAGAGGCCCATGTTCCTGACGATACCACTAGAGAGGCCCGTGATGAAGAAGGCTGAGGTGACCACCACCCAGCCGTAGCCCCCGTCAGGAGGTCCAGCTCTCTTGGACCTCATCTTCAGCCGCTCTGGAGGCTCTTCTCCAGCCGCTATTAAAAAGGTTGTTAGGTGAGCAGCGCAAAAACAGACTCCACTTTGGCATTACATTACAAAAGTAAAACCATCAATTAAAATCTAATCACACTAACAGTGCAATTTTACAATACGTAAAATATATTAAATACAAATGAAAAATTTGACAAAAAATAAAAAGGGTTAATCACAATATGCCTTCATGATTTTTGTGCCGGTGTCAATAAGTAAAGTAAGTAAATAAAGTAAAAAAGTAAGTAAGTAAAACCATCAATCTCCTTAACAGTGGAATCACTCCTACTCTTTTAGACGACGCTGAACTTGGTTTCGGATTCGCAGTTTCGGATTCGGCAGTTAAGGGGAAAGTTAAGGGAAATTTATTGCTGAGCGACGATCCTCCGTTTTTTGCACCTCTTACAAAAACCACTGTACATAGACCTGTCAAACCTGGACTAGATTATCCCAGAGAGGCTAAAGATTCCTTAAAACATAGTTTTAGATTTGTGAAACCTTTATTCTATTTGTGAAAATGCAAAACAGGGACGTTTCGCTGCTTTTTTCACATCTAGACCACATTGGACCAGGTCCATATCCAAAACTACTATACCTAGACCTGTCAAATTTGGACTAGATTATCCCAGAGGGGTTAAAGATTCCTTAAAACACAGTTTTAGATTTGTGAAACCTTTATTCTATTTGTGAAAATGCAAAACAGGGAACATTTCGCTGCTTTTTTCACATCTAGACCACATTGGACCAGGTCCATATCCAAAACTACTATACCTAGACCTGTCAAATCTAGACTAGACTATCCCAGAGAAGCCAGAGACTCTTTAAGACACAGTTTCAGATTTGTGAAACCTTTATTCCATTTGTGAAAATGCAAAAAATAGCAATGTTGATGGATATAAATTGAATTGACCTTGGCACGTTCAGTGTATAAGTCCACGTCTCTCCATTTCATTTTCTATCGCCATGAGGATTGCATCTTTCTCACTTCAAAACAAAAGTAGAAAAGTTATTTTTACCTTTTGAAAAACAATCAAAACATCTTCATAGATTGGTCAATTAGTTAATGTACTCTTCAAATTCTTCTTTCAAAAAAAAAAAAATCATGTTCTCTCACCTTTCCTCTAACTGGCCACGGTCAACCTCTGTCACTGCTTCTGCAATTGTAAGTTTCCTCACTTTCTCCAAAGCCTTCACCGTGGCCTGTGTTAGAAGTACCATAATTCAGCCATTAGTATGCATGTTCTTCATTTGATCTATATATGAAGACGTTTTTGTGAAAAGCTGTCTGTCAATACTTTGTAACAATTATCAACATTTGATTTAGAAATCATTTAATTCATCTTGTTTATCACTAACATCTGCCATCATTTCAGACCCTGCTCTTCTTCTCCTGCCCAACAGTTGTCCCCATTGTGTTTAAAGAGTTTATAACAGCCAGCAGCCGCACAGTAGCCTAGTCATTTGCTACACTGTGTATCGTGTCTCCTATCGTAACGTTGCAGCCCTTTTGTTTTGCCTGAATCTGCCTGCCTGCAATTCTGATTTTGAACTATGCTAGTTTTTTAGCTTTTTCCTGCCTGCCTTAACCCTTTACCTATTTAACCTGTTGGTGGCCTGTGTTATGCCTGCTGGCAAAGTAAACTCTGTTTTTAATGCTCCTGCTTTTTGAGTCTGTTAAAATCTAGAGCCTTCACAATGCATACAAATGCACATATTACACACACACACACACACACACACACACACTTACACCTATATATATATATATATATATATACACACAGTAGACGATTTGTTATTTTTTAACAATAATATCTAATCCTATAATATTATTATTTTGAAAGAGTACATTAACTAATTGACCAATGTATGAAGATGTTTTGATTGTTTTTCAAAAGGTAAAAATAACTTTTCTACTTTTGTTTTGAAGTGAGAAAGATGCGATCCTCATGGCGATAGAAAATGAAATGGAGAGACGTGGATTTATACACTGAATGTGCCAAGGTCAATTCAATTTATATCCATCAACATTGCTATTTTTTGCATTTTCACAAATAGAATAAAGGTTTCACAAATCTGAAACTGTGTTTTAAAGAGTCTCTGGCTTCTCTGGGATAATCTAGTCCAGATTTGACAAGTCTAGGTATCGTGGTTTTGGATCTGGACCTGGTCCAATGTGGTCTAGATGTGAAAAAAGCAGCGAAATGTCCCCTTTTTTGCATTTTGACAAATAGAATAAAGGTTTCACAAATCTGAAACTATGTTTTAAGGAATCTTTAACCCCTCTGGGATAATCTAGTCCAGATTTGACAAGTCTAGGTATAGTAGTTTTGGATGTGGACCTGGTCCAATGTGGTCTAGATGTGAAAAAAGCAGCGAAATGTCCCCTTTTTTGCATTTTCACAAATAGAATAAAGGTTTCACAAATCTGAAACTATGTTTTAAGGAATCTTTAGCCTCTCTGGGATAATCTAGTCCAGGTTTGACAGGTCTATGTGCAGTGGTTTTTGTAAAAGGTGCAACAAACGGAGGATCTTCGCTCAGCAATAAAGGTCACAGCCTGATGAAGGCTTTGGGCTGAAACGGTGGTGGAGAGAATAGTGTGCTACTTTCATTTACTTTCTCATAGAACGGGTTAATCACAACATGCCTTAATTTTGTGTCGGTGTCAATCCATTTTCAATGATGGATCAAAACTATTTCAATGAGCAGAGATGTTGAATCAATGTCAGTTGATAGCCACCGTCCTACCTACCTTCCGTCCTTTCACCCATCGGACAGATTTATCAGCGTTTGTTGTATATTCGTCTTGAACTCAAACTGTCCCGGTTCCAACATCCACATCCTTCCTTCCCGTCCTCCCTCCCTCCATCCTCGCTTTCTTTTTCTCTTCAGTCACTTACTTCAGCAGTCACCTTCTCTCTGCAGGACTCGTGTGCTTTCATTTCCTGATAGGTGACATTTTTTTGCAGCTGGCCCACCCGGTGGCTTCTGGTAGGAGCCAACCTGGAGCTGCAATCTATTTGTAGACAGTTGAGCAAACCCCTCCCACATAGCAGGTATAAACAGGGCCATGCGATCAACACCTCTCAGTACGTCAGTTCACACCATGCATTAGAATGCGTCTCCACGTGCGTCTCGAGTGATCGGATCTCACTTCCCCGCTCTATATGCAAATAAACACGTACATCATCATACGTACAGCTACAGTTAGCCTGATAACAGATCAATTACCAATCATGATCTCGCTCCGAGAGACAGCGCGTTCTCTCACTCCAGCACCAACCACGGCACAGAGAGACAGAGAGAGAGCGAGCGAGAGAGAGCGAGCTCTACGGTCTTTAAATGAAGTTTTACGGTATAGGACTATTTTGTAATGTGTAGGTATGTAGATCTTTTAAAAGACACGTTGAAATAAATATACATATACCAGTAGTTATGTCTCTCGTTGTATTGGTTTGCCCTCTTATGGACATAATGCGCAAAAAAGAGGTCAGGGTCAACTACACATCCCTGCAGCTGGTAGGGATACAGCGACTTGCTCAAGGACACTTCGGCAGGCCGGATACACGCCAGCACGGGGCTTGAACCCGGCTGTGCTGGATTTCTTTGGCCATCTTTGTGATACATTTATTTTTCTTGTGAAATTAATATTTGCAGTTTGGTGTTGTACCATGACACAATATATTATACATTTACTGTAAACATATATGTAGAAATAAACTCTTACAACATGATCCTGTAGAAATCATTTACGGTCATCAAGCTCCATTATAGCCAGTGTATTTTGTAGTAAACCCAGTATCTTCAGTATTTGAGCCAAGTCCTGCTGGCCAAAGCCCCAGTCAGACATGCACAAGGATTTCCTCTAAGTATGGTAACTGTGTAGATCTACAGATATTGTGGGAGATTCTTTTTTTTTTTTGACATATAACTACAGTTAGACTATGATTCAACCAATACTCACTATATTTTCATGTAGTTTTAGGAATGTAGTAACAACTAAATTAATGCATGGTTATATTTTCAATATATAACACAGTTAAACCACTGATGTTCTTATTTACTCCAGGGATTGATTTATGCGTTTAATCAGTTTGCTTTTTGTTCATGTGTGACCTTGTAAGTTGAGGAAACATATTGGTGGTCAGAAAAGTAGTGCAGGGGAAAAGTACTGGGACAGGATGAAACTCTAACCAAGGCCGGCAAGGGAGGATTTAGCCAAAAATGAACAACAATTCATGTACCAAAATAAATAACCCTGTTTCTGAGAAAACGTTACCTAAAGTTGAGGGTCACCACTGTGGGAGGACATAACATACCTTAGCTGTGGAGCTGTGCCGAAAAGAAACGGTTGGTGTGTGTGGGCGCCGGTACTGTGCAGCAGGATATGGAAACAGGGAGGGAGGCTCAGTGTGCGGCCCCGGGAAACCCCTTGTCCTAAAACCTGGTGGCGATAACTTGTAGAGTACATGACAGAATGATAGAGTACATGTACTGGGGGGGGGGCTGATTATACGTGGTAATTACAAAATGATAATAGATAATAAGGGATGAACCAATTGGGTGTTAAGATGGGCAAATAACGGCCAGCCCTCACTAAAAAAGGAGATGGAAAACACCCCATGACGCGCACTGAGGTTCGAAAAGTGTATAAAAATGTGTGTATGTTTTAGTAAAGTTGGTTGTGCTCGAGACGGCTTGGTTTGTTGTATTCTTTGATGGATGCAATAAATCTAATGTGGACTGAAGACTTCGCTCTCCTCTCTTCATTTACTTAAGGTATCAACTTAAAAGTTTAGTCTAAATGTTATAAAACGTGTGTGGTCTCAGATTGCGTGAAGAAAAATCCACCACAATATGAGGAAACAAATGACGTCACTGTGGTGTCAAAGTTTACCATTTTAATGTTTCCATCTAGAATACAGTTTATGAGTAAACAGTGCTTTGTTTTTTGGGGGTTGCAAGCCAACCTGTTCTGGACAGTTGTCTGTCCAAGCACGTACAATGCAGTTGTACATCATGTTTCATAGTTTCATAGTTTCATAGTCATGAAAGAAAAATGTTGGCTCAAGATCAACGTTCAGACAGATACACTGTGGACCTGTTTCACCTTCATCACAACAAGAAAGAAAACAAAACTCTGTCATCTTAAATCACCTCTGTATGTACTTCATTTACACTGACTGCTTGCTAGCAGTTCAAATATAGTTTTCACTATATTTTCATTTTATAAAATTATAAAATCTTCTGGACATATGTACACAAATATATGTATTTACACACATACATAAAAAACACTCAACTCTATGAGTCCATTATTCTTTAGATAGGGGGAAAGAGGATGTGAGAGCTAGCCCTGCTAGCTGTTTGTATGGATACACACTCGCTCGGTCACACACACACACTCGCTCGGTCACACACACACACACACTCGCTCGGACACACACACACACACACACGCTCGGACACACACACACACACACACACACACACACACACACACACTCGCTCGGTCACACACACACACTCGCTCGGTCACACACACACACTCGCTCGGTCACACACACACACTCGCTCGGACACACACACACACACACACACACACACACACACACACACACACACACTCACTCACTCACTCACTCACTCACTCACTCACTCACTCACTCACTCACTCACTCACTCACTCACTCACTCAGACTCACACACACACACTTACACACACTCGGACACACTCACTCAGACTCACACACACACACACACCTTGTTTGACACAAGTGTCTCTAGCGTTAGCCCTGGCAGTAGACTGTTCATAGTCTCTACAAACTCTTTTTCAGCAACGTCCTGATTCACTCTCACAGTTTCACGCCTCAACACCGGTACAACCACAATCTTCTACTGTTGCCACTGAGCAGCTCCACTAGTGTAAATGGGGGTTTAGTGCCTTGCTCACAGCACCATGGCGGTGGCTGCTGTGCCGGTCCTGGATCTGAACCGCCGCTCTTCCGGTCACAAGCAGCTTTTTCTCACCTCAGGGATATCGCCACATCCTGGCACACAGCAGAAGGAGGACCCTGATCTGGCCTTTGTTCATTTGCCACAAACAGGGCACCAACATGGCAGCCAAGTGAATGCAGGATATAACAGTCTCTCTGTTAAGGAGGGGGGGGGGGGGGCACTTTGGGTGTTTCCTCTTTACAACTCCTTGCTGTCCCTGAACAGGTCGACGCGCAGGGCCAGCTCCTTGAAAGAGGGACGCAGGCTGGGGTCGTTGTCCCAGCACTCCTGCATGATCTCGTGCATCTGAGAGCCAGAGCAGGGAGGAAAACACAAAACACCGGGTTCAGCATTACACATCAAACATTACTGTGCTGTGATGCATTTTGAAATATTGCCACATCTCTCATTGTATGGTTGACAAAAAGCACCAAATGTCTATTAACATCCCACAGCATGTTAATCTCAACCAACACAGTCTGCCTGTGATCGTTTCATACTAAAGGCACCAAAGTACCAAAGGCACAAGAGAGGAAAAACATCTAATATTGCTGTGGGCAGAGAAGAGTCCATACCCAACATCAGCATTTCATGGGAAAATACAGAGAATTTAACAAAAACGATCCTGTCCCCTACCTCTGTAGGACACCCCAGGGGTTGAGGCAGCCTGCTGCCCGACTTGAGGAGCTCAATGAGGTGGTAGACGATCAACTGTCCCTGCTTGTCGTTCCCCATCATGGTCATGAAAACCTGAGGATGAGGAGAAGGGAGAGGGAGGAAAGCTGGTCAGATGTGGGATGGTGAATCGAACGGCTAGATGCTGACAGCCAAGACCAGGACAGACTTACAATTATTATCTAGAAGTATCTATAGGTAGGATATTATGAGAAGATCCTTAGAGAACTATTTGGATCCAAGTTTCTAATATAATAATAAAAATGGCTTCCAAAACAAAGCAGGTACATGTACTTGGTGTCCAAAGTGCCAGGAGCAAAAATCTGGGCCAAACTGCCAAATTGTACCAACTTGAACGAAGAAGTTATATTAATTATATCAAACTCTGACCTCAATATTTAAGTCTCTCTACTTTATTGTCAGGCTAAGCCAGTGAAATAAAAGTGTCCAAATGTCTTATTTACTGTTCTGTGTCATGTGTGTGCCGCTGTAGCTCTTTCAGACCTGCCAACCCCTACAGCTGAAGATTCCTCACAACAACAACAACCACCTTAAAGCCCCATCCGGACGGGATTAGCTTTACAGGGTAACGTGGGTAATAAAACATTGGCATGGCTCCTCGGTAATTTCAGTCATCGATCCGGAGGGGATTCAAATTTACAGACGGAGGAACGTAATTGTCGGACGTACCCGGATGTTTACGTCACTCATTCTAATCTTCCGCCTTCTTATGGGCTCCCAAGCAGGAGCACTAACGTTGTATTGTACGTTCATCTCATTCAAGAGAGCAAAAGCCTCCTCGAGTGCTTCCATTTCAAACCGATAAAATGACAGCTGGCGATATGGTAGGCTATCTATTGCGCGCAAAAGATCATCGCAGCAGGAAGTAGTATACCCGCCAGAAGTCTTGTTCTAAACAGCCTGTGAACTCTGTGATATATATCTCAAATTACCAAGATGTCTATCCTGACGGTACTAAAATGATCAGTGCACCCGTGAGTTTGCTGAAAAACAGAAGGTATTTGGGGCTGGAATTATGACTGGGGTAGGAGGGAAAAATCACTGACATGGCCGTTCCGGACGGGATTAAAATGACTGAATAGCGCTGTAATAAATTGAATTACCTGACCTCCCCTAGAGAAACTAATCCCGTCCGAATGGGGCTTATGACAAATGATAGCCACTGATGATCGACTGCATGCTGAAACATTTGCTGTATTCTTCCTCCTTGCTATTAGATAATTGCTTTTTCACAGTCAACGACTTTCTGCATCCTTTTGAACGTGCAGACCCCTTTTTAGCAGGAATTTCATCTAGAGCACTAGAGAGTCTAGAGCTCATGAACACAAACTTCAAAAGAGTCAAAAACAGAGTGTGTGTGTGTGTGTTGTCACTCACAGCAGGAGGGCTACAGTTCTTGTCGCTGTGGGTGAAGAGTTCATAGAGCACCACTCCAAAGCTCCAGACGTCTGACGGCACAGAGAACTTGCTCTCCGTCAGGGACTCGGGGGCATACCTACAACACCAAACACACCAAACACACCGGCTGACATTCAGGCCTGTTTCTGCTTAGAATAGCTGGTAGCAATATCACAAGACCACAATTTGGACTTTGAAAAAAAATCACAACTGAAACAATAACATAACCTAAAAAAACAGGATATAATAATTGATTGTAAAGTTGACAAGTGATTTTTAAGTTGTATAAATCCATTATTTATACAAGTTATACTTTGTTGTATACACTGTTTTGAAGGGGGGGCAAAAACTACAGAAAGTGACATATGTAGGACATGTATAGCTGATGCACAACTTCCCCCATGTAAGTAAATTAGGATTAATGTTTATGAATTATATGCTAGATGACTATAGCAAATGTGACATGAAACACTACAAAAATACTATTAAAATACTAAAAACTCTATTGTACTGTTTCTCCAATAAGGTACTGCAGTCCTTTTTCAGTACCAGTACTGTGCAGCATCACGGGGAGGGAAAAGGACTTCATAGAAAAGGTGACTCAAGGAGAGATTCCTCCATCACGGTGTTATGGGCAGTCTCACCAGAATATGGGGCTTTCTCCTGGCTCTTTGACCATGTAGTACTCCTTGTCCTGAGGCAGAACTTTGGTGAGGCCGAAGTCCCCGATCTTCACCCTCAGCTCACTCTCCACAAGGATATTTCGCGTTGCCAGGTCTCTGTGGATATACCGCTTATTCGACAGGTACTCCATACCCTGTGAAAACACAGGAAATAAAGAAACTGTTATTCCCAAAACAAAGTGTTGCTCCAGTGGCGCTGAGATGTGCGTTGTACCCATTGTATCACCATCATACCTATAAATCACAATATGAACGAATGCCCTCTCAGTTCTGGCCAAGATTATTGAAGATAATGTACAGTATCTTCTGAAATAATTGGAAATTGAAACAACTTTCTGTTTTATTTAACAGCACATGATCAAAAAATGAGCATTTCTATATAGCACCATTAACAAACTGCATCAAGATGGAAGAAATAATCAATTGACTGATGTTAACTGACCTCTCTTGCCTCAGTGATCTCAAACATGATTACAAGTTCTGACTCTTTTCTCTTCAACAAGCAAGACAGACTGTGGTACCTTGCAGATCTGAGAGGTGTAATGCACCAGCTTCTTGTGGTCAATCCTCTCCCTGTTTTTCAAGAGGTAATCTCGCAGACTTCCAAAGGGAAGGTATTCCATGATGAGGCGGAGATTACGGCGTCCTGAAATGAACCAAAAAGAAAACAACTATCACTCAGTAGGACTCAGTAGCCCTGAACCTACTGAACTTACTTGTTAACTTGGTGCCAAAGAAGAAAGACTGAATGTTGGTACTCGTCTTGACTCCATTTACACTGCCACTTTAATGCTATTTTATTTTCAGGTTTTATATTCTTGTTTTAAATCATCTTTTTCCTATGTAAAGCACCTTGGATTGCCTTGTTGTATGAAATGTGCTCTACAAATCACCTTGCCTCATTGATTACATGATAAAACTCATCTCTTTTAGTATGTATATAGGCTGATGCTGAGGTGGTGTCGTGATACAAACATTTTGACGTCACTAGTTCAGGTATCATCACTTTGATTCTAAAATGATATCACAAAAAAGTAAAAACTGAAACCAACAAATATCCTAAAATGACTTGTTGATAATAAACAGCTCGGTTGTTCAAGGTTTTTCTGCCATTGGGGAAACCTTTTCTGTGTGTAAATAAAGTTTCTATAAGGATTAACATTTGTGAATCTAAATGTTAAGCTCCCAGTCCTAAATATCACATGAGACATTACAAAACAGTACTGGGAAAAACTGTGATACAGTACCATGTCTCAAATCAGGTAGTGCAGTACCTTTTCAGTACTGGCGCAACACTCGAATGAAGTTATTCAATTACTGGTCAACTGTACCTGCACTGTAGCACACGCCTTTGTACTTGACGATGTTCTCGTGCTGGAGAGACTTGAGGATCTCGATCTCTCGCTCAAAGTCGCGAATGTGCTCAGCAGTGCTGTGCTGTAGTTTCTTCACAGCCACTACCTCCCCCGTGTTGTCCTGAAGTGGGTCGTACCGACACATCTCCACACTGCCAAAGTTTCCCTGATGGAGGAGAGCAACAGGAAAGAGGAATGAGAAATGAAATGAGTTTTTTTTTATGTCATCAAGTATGTGAACGAGTAAATGGGCAATAGGTAGCTACCTAGATAGACAGATCAATAAATAATCATGTGCCTGGAGGTAAAAGAAGAGGGAACCAATCAGCATCTAAACTGATTGTTTGTAATACGTTAATAATCACAAATCTAATCACAATAATCACAAGGCTAAACACCACAAACGATTTTCATATATTGACCCCCTGTATATTTTCTCATTGGTATATTACCTTGCCCAGCTGCTGTAAGAATATGAGGTGTCTCTCTTCAAATTGGGCCGGCTCCTGGCTCTCGAAACCCGCAGTCACCCAGCCAGATCCCACTACCCTGTTTGGCAGAATGTCACTCTCCACGATCAACTCGTAGTCTGAGGACACAAAAGACAGCATGTACACTCAGAGATTAATAAACTAAAACAACAGAAATCTACTAAGAGATTTAAAGTCACGTCTTAGGTTGATTAAACATTTTGAGACAAAGTGAATTACTATAAAAAGGGTCTGAAATGAACTTTCAAGTTGTGTGGCCGGTAACTTTTTGAGACCATAACATTTTAATGGCTCGGTCATATACAGTTTTTGGCCCTTGCCTGTCTCAGACAAGCCTAGACACCTCTACACTGACATGGTTTTGAGAAAAGACACCATGACGGATACGGGGGACTGCGAAGACATTTGAGATTCCACCCCGGTGTGACCTAGATTCCCACCTTGACACCAGTAGTGGGTGTTTGGCTGGCAAACTGGGTGAAGGGTATACATGCACTAACCGGGCGTGAAGAGGCTGTGGAGGTCACGGATGACGGCGCGAAATGTGGGCCTGAATGTAGGCTCGTAGTCCATGCAGCTGGTGATCAGATTAGCGAGCTCGGTCCACTTTGGAGCAGGCAGCTGGTGGCGGTCCTCATAAAACAGGATTTTCTGTGACAGAAAGTGAGGGTTACTTTGAGTGCTTTGCCTTTCACTTTCCCTTCTGGGGATTAGAACCAGCAACTGGTGATGGCCGATTCGCGAACGAATCATTCAAAAGAACCGAATTAAGTGAGTGAGTTGATTCCACTCGCACACGCAACTGAATCAATTCAGCAGCGGTTATAGCAGCGCCAGACAACAACATATTTCACTCTCTTTAGTAAGTACCCCGATCCTGCCTTGCTAATAACTCCAAAGCTGGCGAGTATCCATAAACTAGTCACAATCACTCATATATTCTCAATCTTATTCATTGGGAAACACTCACCAGCATGCTAGGTGACTTGTGTGTCTGATGAATGAACCGATGAACTGATGAACTGACTAAATTGTTCAGTGAACCGCCGAGGCCAAGAACAGACTGAGCCGTTCAGTGAACCGCTGAGCCGAAGAACAGACTGAATCAAGACGTTTAAGATGTTGTTTAATACATTAACTGGTACTTGGGTAAACAATAAGCCCAAATTAACATTTAACATTGGTCAACAAAACTGATTCAGAATCGATTCACTTCTATCGGACGTCTCGAAAAGAATCGAGTTAGTTAAAAGAGTCGGTCTTCCCATCACGACCAGCAACCTTCCGACCACAACCCCGCCGCTAGGCTACCGCTGTCTGTCCTCACCTTAGAGTTGTCCAGCGTTGCTAATGGTTTCTCCCCCCCGCTGCAGATCTCCCATAGTGTGGTGCCAAAGCTCCACTTGTCTCCAGCCAGGCTCAGGTTGGCCGGGTCCTCGATACACTCGGGGGGCACCCAGGGGATCCGCTCAATCAGGACTGGTCACAAACAAAACAATTGAAGTTCTTTAACTGCATGCACTGATGATGGTCACCTGTCTAAAATGTTGACTGCACTGCACCTAGCACTTTTTTTGGACTTTGCAATAAAATGGATTTGTATCTCACATAAGAAACCTCACATCCCTAATTTTTGATAATGCTCCAGTTTCCTACCACTCACTATACCTGCATCAATTGAGACCTAAACCCACAAATAGAAGTGCAGTGTCATTCTGCTTCCCCAATATTGACTATTAAACTTGATTTCCAAGCACTATATCCGGTGTATTCATGTTCTGTAGTTGACAGAACTAAACACAACAAAGCAATCCAATGTAAGGTTAGTTTACATCTTTGTTAAATGGTCAACTATTGCCCCCTTCTGACAAAAGAGGTCTAACTCCAATGCTACTGATGAGCAGAGGAAGGACAGGAACTCACTCTCTTTGGGCAGGACAGTGATGCCGATGCCAGGGTCACTGAGTTTGATGAACGGTGGGTTCCCAGCTTTCCGGTCCTCCTCCCTTATCAGGAGAACATTTTTAGCACAGACGTTCCCGTGGGCAAGGTTCTTTTCCTCCTGCAGATTCAGAGAGGGAGAGATCATTCAGTCTGGATGGGTTTCTACTGCCAGGAAAATGTTGTTGTCAGATGGTTATCAATGCATTAAGAAAACCTTTAATAAAAAACACAGTAGTAAACAGTAAACTTTTGAGAAAAGAAATATATCTGAACACCAACAGGTTTTCTCAAACTGTTGCCACACCATATATTTCATTTAAACATGAACACATGTATGCTCCTAATACAAAGAGTGAATTGTTTTGGACTTTTTACAACTAATACCACATACTGACTAAATTAATATGGTCCTCTATATATTATTGTCAGTAATGCTAGAGCTTTAACTTTAAAAATATTTTTAAAAATGATTATTATTATGTTTGAGAAATATCATTTGACTAAAAATGTGTATTAGTTTATTAGTTTAGTTTTTGGTAGTGGACTCTTGGACCCCACTGTATGTTGTTTGTCTGCACATCTACTCTACTCTACAGCTGTGAACAAGACACTACACTAAGTAACACTCATCAATACTTTGTGATCAGTTGGTCAATGCACCGAATCTGACAGCGTTGCTCAACGATGCAGGAAGTCATACCAGGAAGTGCATGGCCCAGGCCAGTTGCTTCGCCACCTCCAGCTTCCACAGGATGTTGATGGAGTTCTTCTTCTTCTTCAGGTAGGTGTCCAGTGAGCCGAACTTCACATACTCCTGCACCATGATGTCTGAAAGCATTATTCGGTTCAGGTTAAACACAATCTGTGGGGCTAGGCATCACATCCCACCTGCACAACTATGTCTGCAGCATAAAGCAAGTATATATAGTAGGCAATTAGCTGATGTTCTTTTACAGAACGATCCACAAAGATCAGTGTCTGGGAAAACCCAGCTTCAGATTTTACACTGTTATAAATCATCAATCTACGTTTGGCCAGTTGTTTGTGGGAATAAGAAAATACACCACCAAACAACAACATTTTTATTTTATTTTTTAAACAGTGTTAGGGGGGATTTTTCCTTTAAGAATCATATCATCAAAGTTTGACCGATACAGGCACACACTGTAAAGCCTAGGGGCTACATCCTGCAGCACTAGGGCAAGTCTTGTGAGGTGATGATAGCGTGTCAGGTAATAGGGTTTCTCCAGCACGCTATTGTAATCCTCCTAAGAATAGCCCACCACGGCCCATGGTTTAATCACTGCTCTGAGCCTCAGGATAATAGAGGCTGGTTAAGATCATCAGGGAGCATGGTAGACTTCTGATATCATTACACCATAATGACATAAGCCTATAAAACATAGCGACTGGAGTCTACATGCGTGTGCGTGTCCCCACTTGCCCTGTCACCGTAATGACATAAGCTCATAATGCATGGTGATTGGAGTCTGTGTGTGTCTGAGCGGCTAGCAGGAGTTGCTCTCACCATTCCCTGTTCCCTTGTCACTATAATGACATAAGCTTATAGAGCATGTGTGTGTGTGTCTAAGTCTCACTTACGCTCTTCCCCACAGACACACATGCCATAGTTAAGGACCAGGTGCTTATGGGACAACTGACTCATCATACTGGCAGCTTCAAAAAACGACTGTAGAGAAAGAGAGAGAAGCAAAGTCCTGACTAAAATACAGTTAACAGTAATAATCATGGCTAATGATTTTGATCAGTGGGGTGGAAACTGACTGATTTGTCTGATGCCATGTGAATAATGGAGCGCTACAGCGATTAACACTCTTTGAGAAGGACTACTGCACTATGAATGCAGAACAAAAGGGAAGATAACTTAACTTTAACAAGCCAGGTTCCCACCAGAATCCACACCAGTGGTGGCAGAGGAATGGGAAGCACTTTTCAGATACAAGTCTTATAGCAAGTAACTTCAATTATATTGCAGAAGTCTCATTTTAGAATTAAACTCTTCATATATAAACAATCAGGCCAAGAAAGAGACTTCCCATCCATCGGCCACACGTTCACATTTGCAAAATCTTTATTAAAAACAGACTTTGCACAGACCTCAGAGTAATTCCTGTGGACCTGATCCAGGACTTTCATGACAACGTCCGTTTGGTGCATGAGCCCATAGTCTCCCAGCTCCTTGCGGACCCCTTTGAAGATCTTGGTAAATGTCCCCTGACCTAGACTCTCCATCTGAAAGGAAGACCAACAAATATCAACTTACCAATCAAATAGCCATTAACAGTTCCTTTGAAGATTGGGAACGAACATTACTACAGCGGTTTCTTGTAAGATTTATTTTGTTGATGCAAAACGTTCCCTGTTCTCACATGATGGAAAGCAAAATGGCACTACTGTATAAAATCATCTACAGCATGACTTTGTTAGGCAAATTTAATGTGTTTGATTTTCAATGGTAACAATATTATTTTTGGAAACATTTTCAATACCAATACACTGTGCAACAAGTAAACCAGGAAGTACGGGATAGTCCTGAGCATGCAAAGCTTACAAATTCCAGATCTTCTTTCCTGATCTTGTGGAACACCATTTGGCTGATGTTGTGTCGATGTAGTGATGGAGATAGAGGCACTTCGGAGCCCTTGTTGCTCCTGCACACCAGAAGGCAGGACTTTTCTGTTGGTGGACAAAAAAAAATCAAATACACAGACTGACACTTTCTCAAGGTGAATAGGACATTGGATATTGGATGGATGGATGTTGGATAAAGCATATTGACGAGAAAATAAATTCATAGTGCATAAATTTGTTCTTTAGCATTTAAAAAATATTTCAAAGATAAAAAGAAATAAATCAAAGATTTTCTTCAACTTAATTTCTACGGCAGCGGTTCTGCACAACATAATACATTTAAGAAAATAAAAGAAATGCAGCCTTTCCCAAATTTGATTGTCTTACTGGTGGATTTTCATATCTCAGATTTCACACAATCGATGAGAACATGTACTAAGCTCACAAAAACATATCCACGACAAGTCTAGATTCTGGTTGTTTTACCTTTGGATTTGGGTGGGCAGCACTTGCTGAACTGGAAAATGACACCGTCCGAGCGCACGGTTTCCTTCTGGTAGCAGCTGAGCAGTTCCTGTAGGCTGCCGAAGTTCCTTTTGGTTCCACTGAGGTTGAACTCCCTGTTGGCAGACCTGGTTATCTGGCAGTGCTTGTACTCTACAGCATTGTACACCTTGCAGAAAACACAGACAGTGAAAATGGATATGAGTCTTAGTCATGCAGTCAAGAGTAACATTATCACAATAGTAAGATTCTGACATTAATATGACGAGGTGGGGACTGAAACAACAAAACAGAATTAAATTGCACTCATTTTAAATGCTGGAGCCATTGATAGCATGTCTGCACGTTGGTTATTGATAATATTGGTTCTTATTGATAATACTGGTTGTTGACATTATGTTGTTTTGGGGATGAAAATACATTTTTAAAATGTGTTGCCTATAGGACATATTTTCCTGACATGCAACTTCCCCTGCTCTCACACACCAGCAGATCATCAGTACAGCGGTACAAACAGAGATTTAATCTGTACGTAAATGGACAAACATTTACACAAGTGTGAATTTTATGCCAGTTAATAAAAATAAAATGTTAATAATAGTAAAAATAAATAGTTTCTTATAATTATGATATTATTTTGTCCATATCACCTAGCCCTATGTGAAATACAACAAAACACAGTAAAGGTTCTGCAAAAACAAGGTTCTGCAAATATATTTTCCCTCCACCTCTTTTGCCATCTAGTCCAATAACAAGGTGTACATTACATACCCCAACAGGGAAGGTCAGAAAAAACCTGTTGAAATCTTTGGGGCTACTTCGCAAAATGTACAATCCCCGCTTGTTTCCAGACTTCTGCAGCCGGTTGGTGGCAAACTCCATTCTGCAAATAAAACACACAAAACACATGAACGCTGACAGTCAAGGCAGGTAATCTGACCTCATACCACCACATTAAAAGAGAGACAATAAAATCAATAATTGTAACATCGCTTCTGTTCCTGTGGTGTGTAGCAAACCACCGGTATCCAAACATCAGACATTCAGTGACAGGCCTCTTATTATTTACTGGTCCTATTAAAAAAATTACATTTGGCTGGAAAATATCAAAAAGAGGCTGGTACTGTTTTTCCAATATCATTAGATAACCTGTGCGTGTTATTACTAGGCTCTGATTCTCAACTTTACTTACGAGATGGGGCCATGGCAATGTGAAGCGATGGCCTCCACCAGCCTCGGAGGTGCCACCTCTTTACAGAGATAATGGTGGCCGTCTGTAGTCAGCCGGTAGTAGCCGTCGATGAGCGACACGAAGGACAGGGCTTCAGCAAGGCTCGGGAACTCCAGCTCCTGAGATGGAAGAAAAACGACAACAGGATATATCAACTGGATTCTGTTATACATAAACACGGTGCAAACCTCCACCATTGCTCTTACTGATGTACCAGATACTAAGGCCTGTAGACAATCAACTAGATAGTCCTTGCCTGGTTACAAGAGAGTACAGATAGATGTACAGCTGAGTCTTACCAGGGTTTTGCCATCCTGCTTGTTGATGGTGACGACCCGGCCCTCCAAGGCACCCTCTTTACTGGCCTGTTTGATGCTGATGTCAGTAACGTCGTGGAAGTCACACAAAGTCTGTAGCTCCTGGCCAAACGACATCATTAAAACAAGACTTAAGACTCAAGACTGGTCATTAGATTTGATGACCAGAGGATTAAGAATCTACCTGTTGCAGTTAAGCTAGTTTACAGTACATGGGATACACGAGAACGTCAATATGTTTGATTTAGGCTGTGATCGCCTGAACCTACAGCCTGAGAGAAGTGGCTCCAAATCTCTCCACAAAGGGCAGCCGAGGATCACAATAACAGAGTCTGACTTTGACTTGTTTGTCTTAAAGCCTTTGGGTCTCTGGGGACCATAAATCAGGTGATGCTCAGCCATCTCCCCTTCCTTACTAATACATAGAATTTGACAGATGAAATATATTTAACCAACATTCAACTCCACTGGAAAACGTAGTGCAGCTATATGAAATAGCATCTTCTTTTTGTTCTGATAACCAGCACCACAGTGTCAAGATCCTCAGGATGTCATTCAGGGGGCTGACGCACTTGATGAAAACAGTCAATTCAGCTACAATGCTGACTAAAGAGCATTAGCAACCTAAGCCACTGCTGAGCTGATGGCGCTTAATTCTCATTTACTAATGCACTTTCACGCGTTGCCTCCCAGTGTGGCTTTGCATATAACAGAGTGACTACTGGCTCCAACATCATGTGAAATAAATCAAATGGTGAGCTTCCATAAAAATCAACACTTTTGGACACAAAGTCTAATTTGCAGGACTGGAAACAAAATCTTCCAAAACCAGCATTTGAGTGGTGGTGCAGGTCAACTTGCCACCTAGCCTTGATACGTTTTCTCTTTGTATGGGAAGTAACTGGTTCTCCAACTATTCGTACAAACATTTTCCACCAAAGTACACTGCATATTATACTGTATATATATACACACACATACATCTGACAAATTTACCAGAGGACCATAATAATTCAGAAAAGGTCTTCGTCATGTTCTGCAAGCAAAATAAGCAAAACAACATTGAACTGCCAGATTTAGGTGTGCAGTTTGATGTGAGGTTTCTCCCGACGTATCGGGGCTATTTTCCAACTTGCATGTGCATGAAATTCTCTGGCTGTAAGCAAGCATTATGGCTCTGTCCATCTATACTATTACACTACTATAGATAGATAGATACTTTATTGATCCCTGTGGGGCCCTGGGGGGGCTTTCTACTGTTGCACTCATTGAAGTTGGACAAGAGGGTGAGCTAAATGTCTAAATATGTCACAGCCATGAAATAGGAAAAGATGATTGACAGCACTCCTGGAACCAACCTGCTCAGAGCCTTTGTGCCTGTCGCGACACCACTGGATGCCGGTGTCTGCTGCCACCAGGATGGTGAGCTGCCCGCTGGCAGGTTCCTTGACGTGAAAGGTCTCCGTGTAGAAGGCCTTCTCCAGGGACTCCATGCTGATGAGGTACTTGAGCTTGAGGTCGCGTGCCGTGGCCCGGCACTGACAGAACTGCTGCATGAAACGCTTGAAGCGGAAACGGATCCGCTTGCGTGTCACGAAGTTGCAGTTCTGTATCTGAGCCCTCATGTCCTTTGGCAGGAAAGACTTGTAACTGGAGGTAAGTGAGAGAGAGAGTTGATGGGTTTTACCACAAACCACAAGAGTAGCAGTACCCACTCATAACGTACCAACCACCCTTGATGTAACCTAACCAAGTGTAATTTAGTGCAATTTATCTAGCAGCAAAATAATGTCAGGAGTTCCTGTTATGGGTCTTTCATTTAGGTGGCAATAACCTAGAGGTGACAGAAATGGCCTTGTGATCAGAGGATAATCCTGGACACGGAAAGAGAATGGGAAATGCATATCCATATCTTGGCTGTGTAGTTGCAGTGTGTTGGTTTGTGTGTCTGACATGAAGCCAACAGCCTCGTACACATTATGCATCTCACGTTGTTGCTGTGCCAATCTCAAGTAAAGTTGAATAAAATAACACTGACAGAGATCGGCAGTGAGAGCAACAATAAAATAGATTTCTCCAGTTCTGTTTTTATTTCAACTAGCATTTAGTATCCAAACTTCACACTTAAGGTCTACTTTGTAGTATTGATGTGATTTGGTCTGTAACCAAAAAACACCAAATTTGAATATCCTGCTGCAGGGTTGACAATATCACATTTCAGCCAAAGAAATTACTACATTTTAGGGGTGGGCGATAATCGTGTTTAATTATGTAATCGTGGCAAATTTTCAAAATCGTTGATTTCGATTGTTATTTAGGCTACAAGAACGAGGAACATCTAGAGAAGCGCCAGTTAGCAAAGTTAGTGTGAGTGTCTGTGTGTGTGCGCGCGCATCAGACGTAACATCACTTTCCCGCGAATGAATGGCCAAATACTTTCCCCAATGCGTGCGTTCATGAACTGTCCCCTTAAAAAAATACATACAAAAATACTACGTCCCTCCGCCCCGTCCAACTAACGCCGTGTTCAGACAGGTTTTGACCGTTCGTTTTTTGCGAGCCGCGAGCGAATGTGTCAAGCTCGGCAGGAAGTCAGACACAGGACCAGCATAGAGCATCCGGTCAATTTTCAAAATAAAACAAATTTCAAAATAAAACAAATACAAATAATCGTTCATTAATCGTAATCGAGGTAAAAATTTGAAATAATCGCGATATTGATTTTTAGTCATATCGCCCACCCCTACTACATTTAGTTGTATTTACAGGCAGTTACAGTATTCTGGCAGCTTCAAGGTGCTAACCCTGTCAGAAAGGTTGCTAACTTGCACTTGCACAAACCCGGGGTTGTGACGCCCGGCAACTTCGGCTTCTTGAAAGATCCAGGAAGCAGATGAAATGTGTCCATTGCTTTTCACCAGTACCTTATAGTGTGGTAGATGTCCAATGGCGACATCTGTCTGTCCTTGGCTGTCCTTGTCATGTCTAGTACGGCCATGCCCAGGCACTCCTCCTGATTCTCATGGGAGCAGGATATCTTCACCAAGCCGTTTACAAAGTCACTCCTCCACTGCACAGACAAGAGTGGTGGAGAAGTTACCGTCAATACAGTCTAACCCCTCGATTTTAATGCACACATATCTGTGTACAGATTTGTCTGTGCGTTGGCTGGTTTGTGTGTTTATGTCTATTTTTCTGTATGCCTACTGGTATGCCATGAAGTACGCACTAAAAATACAATGTTTTCCAGGCGTATAAGTACATTGTGATATAAAGAATTAGCCAACAATTGTGACTTTAAGTGTGATTGCTGTGCAACAGTGGAGCCACACAGCCATTAAATGGTGCCCTCAACACTAGAGCAGTTTTAGATAATCACAGTGTGATGGGCCCTTTCCAATATTTATGCATGTCCTTGGAAAAATGAAGGTGAAAGGTTTGTTTTTGTTGCTGTATTACATAATTTAACTGGTGAATGCAGAGAAGTACTTCTCTTTGCAAATCATGACAGCCTATCTCTATCACAAAGAAGCCTAGTCCCCAAATTAGATTGAGAAGAATTCAATGTGTCAACAAAACACAACTGATCTGTCAGGCTGCATACAGGCTGATCGTGTTTAACGGCTGCATACAAAGAGCTGCAACCTCGTACAACCCCGCAGTGGTGCTCTACTTTCCCTCCTAGGCTTTCCCAGGTCACTGAGGCAGATTGCCAGGGCATAATTCCATATAATCCTTCAGTTCACCCAGGGTTCAGCTCCAGTCATTGGGGCGGCAAGTTACCTGGATTCACCTACATTCTCCACCAAAATAAACTCAAATTGGATCTAAAGATAGCATGCCAACACTCAGTCCCGAGGCATTCACAAGGGCCTTATTCACCCATACAGAACAGAATCTAATAAAATGCAGTGTACATACATCACCTCCTGTCTACTTACAATCAGGGCACTGCTTTTTTAAATTTTGGCTTCTTAAATGGTAGCACTGTAGGCTACTGACGTGTTGCCAGTTTTGTCAGAGTCTCGTTACACAGCAAATCAAAAATCAAAACAGGGCACACAGAGAAGAAGGAAATTCAATATCTTTAATTTTACACCTACCACTACTGCACAGATCCTGTCTTTTCACAATCAAGATGAGGACCGATCAGCCAGAATGTGCTTATAGCCTGGACTATGTCAACGGACTGAAAACCTCCTTGACATCCATAACAAAACATGAACATTTTGCATCTCTGCTCTCATGTGGATGTGAGGGTGAAAAAAAAATCGTATTTCTTGGTTTGCCGTCTCTCTGGCTTTCCAAATAGGGGGACCTTATCAATGCCCCTGGGCAACGCTCACACTAAAGCAGAAATTTGAAGTTGTGACCCAAGCAACAATCTAACAAACTGATACCGCCAGTTTTCTGATGCCCAATGTAAAAAGCTGGACAGGGAGGCAGCTGGTGAACTAACCATTAGAGGATCATTTTGTTCTACATGTAATAAAGCAATCATTTCTTACATGTATATTTGATATGGCTGTATGCTGAAGAGTTTACCTGAGAGAAGAGGTATGCCAGGACAAAGTCATCAAGGACAGGGCTCTCTGACCCCTTGGTGACCCCATATCGATAAGCCCGGGATGTCCCACCACTGTACCAGCCGGGGAAGTAGTACCTGTGGTATACAGTAACAAAAGAAATGCAGCGAGGATATTTCATTTTCTCCTTCAGAAGTGTCAATATGGGAAAAATACCTAAGAAACAATAATGTACACTACCTTATTCTAAAAAAGACATCTTCTGAGGCCGATTCGTCAAGCTGGAAGATGTGGTTGGGTGAGAACCACAAGCAGTCTCGCTCTCGGAAAAGACCAAAAAGGCTGCAGTACAGAGGTGACACACCTAAGGCAGACAAAAGGTGTTTGTTTTTTTATACAATCATTTTGGGACAGCTAAGAGGAGCACACAATAGACCACGCCACAGGACAGACATTGGAAAACTATCTGTTTCTAGTCCTGACACAGGTGAACAAAAGTTCAATAAAGATTGGCTAAAATGTCAATCGTGTTTTGTTTATCATCAAACAACTAACATGCGTTTACAACAATATGCAGGCTAGTCTAGTCAGAGTAGCATTATGCATTTATTGACTATTGAAATGTGCCTCTGGCAAAAACCACAATCCAAAGCAAAGCAAACATATTTTTGGTTATCCTTAGGAAGAGTAAATAAAGGTAGACAGACTGGAAATAAAGCGTGGAGTGAGGCCAGCTTTTGCAATGAACAACCCAACAATTTTTCTGCTGATAGGTTTCACTGTGGCCTCTTGATAACCTTATCTTGGGACCTATGCCCTAAGTTACAGAAAAAAAACAGATGACTGGGGGGGGGGGGCTTTATGCAGTCTCACAGAGCTCAAGTACTCACTGCACGCATTGGCTGCATCTATGCACAGCTCCTCAGCCACATAGTCCCCAGGTGGGTAGCTGAGGGAGCTACAGTCGGCCGCTCCCTGGCTGCTGTGGTAGAAATGAAGCCTCAGGACCGGGGTGGCTGGCCTGGACTCCCGAGACTCCCGATGAGCAGTCCCATTTTGCTGCACCAGGGGGCACGCGGAGGTCACTGTGTCCATGGCTGGCATACAGGCCTTCAACAATGTAGTGCCTTCAATCAATCCACAACAAAACGTCAGCAGCAAGAATGATGACTTGTGTTTAGTTAATTAGCTGTTAGATCAAAAGGAGATTGTTGTCTAGACACAGGTTATAAAATCTGTAAATATAATAATATATACTCTCAGTGAGAGTTATTCAGTCTGGGGGCATTCAAGGCAATAGACCAGTTTCCACTGTCAAGGTATGGTGATGTCTAGCCCTGATGTACGTTCTCAATCCCAGCTTGAAAATGTAGCATTTTTCAGAAATTATTATAATAGAAATATAAAAAAAAGATCTTCCTAAAAGATATGAGCTTCTATTGCAAGGCATCTTTTGGTTCAGTGTTCAGCAGAAGTTAAGCAGAAGTCAGTAAATCCCCTTGTCCTCTCTGTGTCACATCAAGCTGCATGTAAATATGCTTACCTTGTGGAAAACAACCTTTACTAGGGTCCACTTCTCATTTTGACATACATCCAGTCCACCAAGCACCACCTATTTAATTAAAACTTCAACTTTTTAAACTGGTTTGCACTGATGACAAACACGTTGATTGGTCAAACCTTAAAAGATTACATTTATTGGATTAAGTCCTGCTTGGTGGATCAAATGTAGCCTATACTGAAATGAAGAATGGACCCCAACAATTTGGAAGAAGTCCTAAATCATGTTTAAGAAACATTAAACTTCCAAATATTGGATTACAGGTTGATGTGTGAAAGCAAGAATGAGGAAATGGCATCTATGGGTGTCAGTGGATTTAATCAGTTCTGCTTAACTCCTGCTGACCAAAAGGAGTGCAATAGGAGGTCCTATCTTTTAGCCAGGTCTCTAGAGTGTTTCCCCACACAAGGAGCATGAGCACAATAAGCACCTACTACACTACTTGCACCTGTACTACTTTGTCAGGTTAAGTATGGATGTGTTGTTAGGAGCATATGCAGTTAAAATGCACTGCAAGTGATTGAAAAAATCCGACATTTAGCTATGCATACATTCTAATATTGCTGGAAAAACTGGAAAGGTTTGACTTGAAACACTCAGTCTGTCTATAGTTAGGTGACTTTTGCGTGTGTATTAAAAGGCTTGGCATGTTTGTGAGGCCGGAGTGCTAACTGGACAATTTCTAGACTGTTAGTAAAAATTACGAAATCAGGAAAAGTAATCATCACTGGAGTTTAGAGGAACAACAGAGCTATTTTAGTATGGGTGCATTTGCCCTGCAAAATAAATGTTTGCACACAGTCTAGCGCCATGGCTACATCAGTGGCCAAAACGGCATCAGGTTATCATTTCAAGTTGTGCAGTAAATTTGTTGTTATGTTACACTGGATAGATCCACTAAAACATGAGAAACTTAGCTAGCACTAGAAACTTATCACGGCCGAGATCTAGCTTGCTAACGTTAACTGTAGGTTAGTCAAATAGCAGTCACAAACCTTATAACCAGGTTATGCAACTTAATTCAGCTTCTTAGCTAACTATAATCGATTTGTTTTTACTTATACGTGTTAAAAAATAAAGCGAATAAAACTGTCAAGAAGTAATTTGTTACTTACTTTGGTCGAATAGCCAAACCTGCAGCTAGCTTGCTGCTAGCTTGCTAGGCCAGCGCTGCAGCCAGGACCAGCGAGAGCCACAACTGGTGAGTGGCAGATACAGCCAGGTACTCCTGCTTCAATTCTTGATGATCAGTATTCCAATATTTGCCCGGACAAACGAAATTCACTTCTATTAGCAACTTATTGTTCTCATTTCCATTCCACACTCAGCCTGTAACCTGCTACATACCCCTAGCTAGCCTTCCCATCTCACTCTGTAGGATACTTTGCTATTTCCAGCAGCGAACTTGCTAGCTGTCTATCTTGTCAATCTAGTAACTTAGCTAGTGCCAGGTCAAAACACATCGCGCGCAATTACAAACACACACAAACAAACAATTAATCTGCAGATAATCGTCTGGCTGTACAAAATAGTTTAGCTATGATTATACGACGACAGTAACGCAAAAGAGAACTTGCACAGCTCCAACTCTGACAAGCTAGTGGACTGCTAAAGTCTCTGCCAAGTGCAACCGCTACACAGCGCAGTCGAAGCCCTATCAGTCAACAAACCAGCCTCTCCCACCAACGATACCTTCAGGCACTATCGGAAATTTAATATTCAAGAGTAAAGCGCACATGAACGACCCAACAAAGTGGTAAATAGGGCTGGGAAAATCAACATTTTCTAAGATGGTGTTCAGGGGTAGTGGAAACGATGTAGTTGAAATGGATTTGCCTTTTATATTGGATTTGATGAAACGACAAGAAAAGATGCAAAAGTTGCAAAATTGTACCACCCCCCCTGTATGTCAACCCAGGTCCAATAAGGTTCTCTTTGACGCCCCCATGATCTCTTCACAACACTTTTAAAAGCCAGTAAAGATTATGTACCTCTAGGGACCATCATCATCATGTTGGCCTGTGTGTATATTCCTGTTTAAAAAAAGCATGCTATGAATTTGACAGTTATTTTTACCACGCGCACTACATTACATTACATTACAGGCATTTAGCAGACACTTTTATCCAAAGCGACTTACAATAAGTGCATTCAACATAGGTAGGCAAGAGAACTACTATTCCAGTCACACGCCGGCTCCGCCCCCGTCATACCCCTCATTTATAAAGGCGCAACGACTGTAAGGCTTGGGAAGTACGAGCTTAAGAGGAGCACGTGAGGGCAGCATATGCACAGTTGGCTAGCAAATTGTCGTCGAAGTCCCGTCAGTCAACAAACCAGCCGCTCCCACCAAACTAGAGCCAATTGCCGACTGGCAGCGGTTGCTGCACAGTCATATATTTAGTGCTTGCGAAAACCACGCTCAGTTATTACATTTAAACCACCTAAATTCATTGTTAAATGACTAGGACAATTATTAAATATCACATTTCACAAATGATGTGACTATCTCTCCTTACCTCTTCTATTTTTTTTCCTGGCATTTTTCTCTTACAGGGTCATTCTATGGTCACAGAAATATCACAAAGGCCCTGACCTTTGTATGCCTTATTTGTGGTTGCTTGTTATTATGTTTGTTGAGGATTTTTCTTCAGCTAAATGTCTGAAATGTAAATGCAACTAACTGTTATGCACTCATCATTTCGTTAGAGTTACTCAAGCGATGGTGTGCTGCTGGAGTGATAGCATGAGAGAATGAAGGCAAGAGTTCACAAACTCATGACGGAGCAGCAGGACTGACTATAAAGAGACTTGGGGAACGGGGGGGGTTGGTCGTGGCCTTCTGGAAATCATGGTGTTCCCCTTCAAAGAGGACAGACAGAGCTTTACCATTGATCGTTAAGTTGTAGGGGTGAGCTATAGCTGGTGATTGATTTAATTACTCCAGGTTCACATTTGCCTGAAGACTACTGTTTTGTTTTAATTACATTATTTGTCAAGACGCTCGCAGCTGCCAAGCATGAAATTAGCGCTAAGCTAGTTTTCCACTTGTTTAAGCCCACTAGGTTGAGCCTTGATAGCAGCTGACAAAGTTGAGTAGTTGCACATGCTTGCTTACTTTAACACATTTCCCTCATTTGTGCCAAAGCTAGATAGATAGATAGATAGATAGATAGATAGATAGAGTGGATGAGGGATGGTAATACAGAAAGAGAGAAAATGTGTCTCTCCATGGTTGTCAATAGCAACAGCTGCTCCAATGCAAACAATCATCTCCCTTGGTGTGACCCACACATACTTGACGTCCACACACACACACACACGCACGCACACACACACACACACACACACTTGAATGACAGAATCACTCAGGAGAAAGAACCTGGGGTATTCAGGTGATGCTTTTCTCTGCACACGCGCACACACACACACACACACACACACACACACACACACATACACACACACACACACACATTTGGATGAATGAAGGCATACACATACAGATACAGGAACATACACATACAGGAACAAGGGCATCTTTAGGTGATCAGGTGACACACACACACACACACACACACACACACATGCAAGGGAACACAGAGTCTGTTCTGCTCCAACACTTAGCCCCCCGGTGCATCTACAACAGGATCACAGCCGGGTTGCCCTCGGCAGAGAAAGAGGGACGGAGAGAGAGAACGAGGAAATAAGAGAGCAGGGGCAGGAGAGAGGAACTAGGAGGCAGGCGGAGAGAGGAGAGGAGAAGGGAGCAGGTGGAGGAGAGAGAAAGGGGAAAAAGAGACAGAAGAGAGCAGGATTAGAAATAAGAAGGGAGGGAGAAATAAAACGAGGGAGATTCTGTTGATTCTGTCGTCCAACTCTCAGCTTGTCATGTTGTTTTGTTTGTTTAATTCTCTCTTTTCTTTTCTTTGAGAGATGTTTTTATAGGCTCCTCGGGTTCATGTCTCAAAACAAGTTAATCATAATGAATGAATAATAGATCAATTACATGTCCTCTCTGTGCGTTTATATTTGCATAAATAATAATACTAATCACATGAAAATGTAATTATATTAAATAATTACTCAAAAACAACAACAATAATAATAATTATGATGATAACAATACACTTTATCTATGTAGCACTCATCAACAGACAATAAAAGCAAACAGAAAAAAATATCAATCGTGACAAAAAGCTGCTTTTATTATATTCACTCTACCTTTAATCAGGCAAATAGACTAAAACTAAGCAATTTATGGAACGCAGTGCATCTCAGTTTCCTAGTTATTATATTTGAACATCAACACACACACACACACACACACACACACACACACACACACACACACTGCCTTAAAGAAGATCCATGCTTCAGTATGAAAGAAAGACAACATGGCTTCCTCTCTTCAGCTGTTGATACTTTCCTTTCCTTCCTTAGCTGATGTTTTTCTGTAGAATGACTGACAGTAGTAAGCAGGTAGAGGGTCAGTGTCCTGTGGCTGTCGAGGGCAGACTGGTTGTCACAGAGGTTGAACTTGTGACCAGGTAGGGTGTGAAATGGTCAGCTGTCCTCCATGCAGACAAATTAACAAATTTTCTTCATGGAAGTGTAAAATGACCAGTCACAGAAAACACTGGGTGCTGTATCTGCTAGAGGATGGCAAACAAGTTAGAAAAAATGTGCAGCAATCCATGAAAATGGCAAATCCCCCCCACCCCAACAAAAAGGTTTCAATATTATATTAGATAGCATGAATTAACCTTCGGAGTTTGGTTGGACGTTTTCGATTGCAAGTTTATCAACTAAAAAGCTGTTGTGATGTTGTTTTCAGATGCCTCACCATGTGCCAAAATATTTTTCAAAATGTTTTTTTTTGCCACATTCTGAGTCAGTGGTTGTTACTCTAGTAACCTAACAAAAATGACCCTTCCCCGGACCATAGTGCTAGATCCTTAAGTACAGTTGTTGATCTTGACCAAACATATCAGAAAATGACTGAAAGGAAATTGTCATCCATTAGATTCGCCACTAGATGGAGCTACTTGCACGTAGTTTGTGTAGAAAGAAAACCTGAAAAAGAGGTAGAGAAAAGAAAGAGGACAAGAAAAGAAAGAAGAACGGTGAAGAAAAAAGAGATGTAGTAGAAGTAGAGTAAGAAGAATAAAAAATAGAAAGAGGAGAAAAATAGAGAGAGCAGAGGTAAAGATGTTCTTCTTTTGGTCCCTGGAGGTCTGAACAACGTCTCCAAGGCCTTCCATGCCTGAAAACTCACCACCTGCGCCTTTCACACACACACACACACACACACACACACACACACACACACACAGTCTGAGTTAATTTTACTCACTTGATCACTGATCAAGACAGACATAAGGCTGGAGTCAAGTTACTGTGGCAGCAGTGGGACAACATGTATTAATTTATTATGGAGCCAGAGATGGGAGGTGAGAGGTCACACAAGCTATTACACACTTTTCCTTCATCAGTGCCAAAGGTGAAAAAAAGCCTCATTCGCAACCACTAGTGAAAAGGTGTTTGTTGATCCGTGAGAGTGGAAACACTCTCAACTGTACTTGTCAATCAGAGACCGCAGAGTTTTAGAAACACTAAGCCAAAATGTTATTTAAAGGAGAGAGAGAGAGAGAGAGAGAGAGAGAGAGAGAGAGAGAGAGGGAGGGAGGGAGGAGTGGCCTGAAGGAGTGATAGTTTTTTCGACACAAGGCAGCTATTGAGAATATCTAAGAAAAATATATATCAGAACATTCACACACATGCACACACACACACACACACACACACTAATCAGATGTTTATGGTTTTATACATCCGAACAGCCCCCCCCCCCCCCCGCCCCCACACACAGTAAGTAAACATCCTGTTTCTTTTATCAAACAGAATAGACGGTTTCCATTTCATAAGGTATTCAATCCTCACACTGTAAGACTCAGTTCTACGTCATGATGAAAGCAGCCACTCAGCAGCCTGTGTGAAAGTCTCTTTTTGTGTTCAGCATTTAGCAATGTGTTGTTTTCTCCAAAGCCTTGATCACACCTACAGTAATTGGTTGACTGCGTCCCTCTTTGACTCAAACACACTTAACACGTTGAATGTGTTACTCTCCGATAGAAGTTCATTCATTTCAAATGAGGCTGGGGGTATGCAGTATATGCGATGCATTCAGACGCAAAATCGAGCTAAATTGAATCAGTTATATTGAATGAATTTGTAGACCGGCAGAACAGTCACAATGCTGGACCCTGATTGGCCGACAACATCAGCTCCTCTAATTCAAATTACAGTTCAAATGCTGGCCTCATCGGACGGATGTCAGTAATTCTTTCGTGAGGAGAGCCAATCTGGACCAATTCTTGTTATTTAATAGCTGGGGATTATACTCGAATAAAACACACATGGTGTATTGCTTGGCGTGCAAACTATTTGGAGGTGCACAGGAATGTAACAGGGGAATTTGCAGTGTGTGTTGCAATGTATTGCAACACCACGAAACAGGGAATGGCCATGTAAAGAAGTAGAGTCTGGAGGGGAAACTAACAAGTAAATCTCCAAAATGCTACAGAGATGGAAAGGGCTTGCTGTAAATCAGTTTAACACACTTGAACATAGCAATGCAGTCGGCAGAAACACCCCTAGAGACATCTATTACACTGATCGAGTGTCTGAAAAAGTTTCTCTGTCAGTGCAGAGAGAGAGCGGGTTTGAAAAAGCTCATTCAAAAAGCGGCACTGCAAATGTGAAACACTTCATAATGTAACTGACAGTGATGGTCACTTTGATGAGCTCAGAAACCCGGATTAACCGGGCCGCGTTCGGTGTGGTTATTGAAACTACTGACAGTGAACTTCTAGACAGATTTGACTTTGTTACTGAAATGGTTAATTGAGGAGGCAGCAGTTGGAGGAGCCTGTCACTCAGCGTGCCATCACACCGAGAGATGTTTCTAGAGACATCGTTCAAGAAATCCGCCGTGGAAGCGCCATAGAAAGACTCAATTCAGAGAAATCTTTATTTGACATTTGACGATTAGAGGTGTTCCTTACTCTACCCCTCACCCACACACACACACACACACACACACACACACACACACACACACCCCGGACAGATCTATAAATCTATAGAAATATTCTGCTGAAACTTTGCATTCTAATAAAATAAACTCTCTCTCTCACACACACACACACACACACACACACACACACACACACAACCTGAAAAGACGGGGCAAGCTGGGAGGCACAATTATGATTGGCTGACCTCTTCACCCTCTATCTGCACACCAATCAAATTGAGGTGCATATGAGCGATAAGCACCTTAAAGCGCTTTTCATATAACTCACTTTCTACTTTTCTCCCTCTGCCTGTTTCTCTTTTGGCTACCTCTTCTTCCTTTTTGTCCCTTGGTCTTTTTTTTTTCTTGCGCTCTACAACAATGTCTCTCTCTCTCTCTCTCTCTCTCTCTCTCTCGCTCTCTCCTCCCCTCTCTATCTCCCCCTCCTCTCTGAAGTTTGGAAAAGGCAGCCAAACTTTCACTCAAGTCTGGGGTTTTACTCAGAAATGTCACAGCATTGTTAATCTTATCCATCACACAAAAGAGTAGCCTGAGTAAAAGATGATTGGCATTATTTCTGGCAGGAGGATAATGTGTGTGTGTGTGTGTGTCCCCATATCGCTGTCTGTATTTCATATGTACATGTAATTGTGTGCGTGGGTTAAGTGTGATCCCAGTGGGTGCTTGGCTTTAAATACCAAACGGCATTCGATGCATCTTGCACGTCTGTTTGCCTGTCTGTCTCAGTACCCAGGCCCATCTCCCAGGCTGTGTGTGTGTGTGTGTGGGTATGTGTGTGTATGTGTGTGTATGTGTGTGTGTTCACTGAGGGATATTTGAGGGGGGGGTGAAGGAGTTTTTAATACAAATCAACAAATATTTCCCTTTGGGTTTTTTTAAAATGTACTTGTTGGTCAACGTACCCATCAAGTTATAAGAACATAGACACCAAAATCATCCGGTAGATGATTCTTTTTTAAGAAAGTTAACAGAATGACATCCATAAACATACAGGATACATAACCACGGTGGGCGATCGTGTAAAGGGGAGACAGAAGTTGAGGATTTGCACAGCTTGGGGGAAGAGGAAGGGGATGCAGGAGGTTTATCAGTGACACAGTAAGGCTTACCGTCTCCCTTGTGCAACGTGAACAAATCACTCAGCGTGTCTGTGTATGTATGTTACTTTGTGTATGCTAGTGTGTGTCTGTATGTCGATACTGCGTTGGCGCCAGTATGCGTGTGTGTTTTGATGTGTGTGTGTATGTAAGATGTATGTGTGACTTCCAATCTCATCCTCATTTTATTTGTAGACATGAGGGAATGAGGAGAGGGACATGTTGGCTGGTTATTCTAGTCCATACGCCTGTCACTCACATGTTCACACCTTAACCACCCACTCCCACTAAGTGCCGTGTGTGTGTGTGTGTGTGTGTGTGTGTGTGAGTGTCGTATTTATGCATGTCGGTGTGACTGTGCGTGCGCATGCTTGTATGAGTATGTTTGTGTGTGTGTATGTGTGTCTGTGTGCCATTAGTGAGTGTGAGTATGTGTGTGTGTGTGTGTGTGTGTGTGTGTGTGTGTGTGTCTGCCTTGCCAGAAAATGTCCTGCAGCAAGAATTTGGAGTGGAGAAAATGTCCGCTGCTCTGTCGATATGTGACACGGTGCCAAAACGGGCGTACAGCCACTTTCGATTAGCGTAGTCCAACATTTCCCTATCGCGGCTCCCGCAGCGCCAGAAACAGGTCCAGAATGCTGAGAAAACCTCCAAACTGCCAAAAGCAAGTACGAGATGCTGCAAACAAAGTCATCTCAAATGCCAAAAAACGGTCCAAAATGCTGCAAATAATGGAAAGTATTTAAACATTTAGAACTGGGAGTGGTGCTGCTTATGAAAGACAATGTTGCAATACCATGCTCCTTAACGGCTAACCATCAAACATCTACCAGACTGTATGGCATAATACCGCCGGATCTTTCTGCCATGCACCCAGTTAAGACCCATGTTGAGGGTCAGGGTTTCGTGCCCATGTGCCTCACCTCTTTTCCTTGATTTCTTTGTTTCTGTCTCCCTTCTTCCCTCTCTCTCCCTCCCTGTCTCTCTCACTGTATCAGTATTTAAGCATCTAGCTAACGAGACATCGAGTCATTTTTCTCTCTCCCTATGCTTTCACTTATCTCTCTTTCATCCTCTCATTTTCCCTCCCTCCCTCTCAACTCTTTCTGTCACTGTTTAGGCGCCTCCCTCTGCTTCCCTCCTTCCTTCCCCCCTTCCTTCCCACCTCCCCCCTGTATTTAGGGCCTGGCTAACAAGCCATTTAGGCCCCATCTTCTCCGCTCCCTAATCACACATGCAATATTCATACATGGCTGTCACTCACGCTGACACATTAAGCCCGTCATTCCCGCTCTGCTCCCCTCATCTTCGGCGCTCTTCCTCCTCCTCCTCCTCTCCTCCCCACTCTCATCTGTCTGTCTCCCTCATCCATTTTCTCTCACTTCCTCTCACCCGCCTCCCTCCCTCTCGCCCCATTCAGTCTCCTCCTCTGTTCGCATCTGCACACATAGAAAGAACGAGACATCTTCAGTCTTTTCATGCGATCAACCAAAAGGCACTGTAGGGAAAATTGTTTTTCATTTCAAAAAGACGCTGTGTGCAGGATCTGCTCAATAATAACTCGCGGATACATTCTGATCATTCAAAAATGTCTGTTGCATTACAAATATCAACTCCTGCTCAGTGTTTTGATTTAGTCAAATGTGAAATTTTTGGGTTTTTTTTTTACATGCAAAAACCCTGTTCCAGTCGATGACAGTATGCTGAGCTACACATCAAAAGGATGTAGGAAATAATGAAATATCATGTTAAAAGCAACACGGGTTATCATCACCCTCATACCCTTATAATATAATATATAATAAACATCACCCTTATAAAGAAGGCACCGGAGAAAATTCTAGGTCAATAAGTAAACTAGACCCATATCAGTTTGTATACAGAGCCGGTTGCAGTATTGAAGATGCAACACTTCCTCCCCTAGTAAATAAACACCAGGATAAGCCTCATATACTGTATATTTAACAATTATTTCTCTGATCTGTGACTGCGGAAGATGCATCGACTCAAGGTCAATCCGTATCTCGTTCGGTGGTACAGTCTTACGAACTGAACTCAGCGGATCAAAGTGAAGACCTTCCTACCAGCTGTGGCGCCCCGCCAGGCTCCTTTACCTTGACTGACTTGACTTTGACTTTACGGCAGCACCAAACTGCTTTATGTTCAAATATTCAGATGCCTCTACATTTATTTCCCCTTTGGATGGTAAAGGACGATCCGAACCTGTACCAACGCAGATGAAAGGTTGTGATCAGAACTTTTTAATTGTAATTACAGAAAGAGAGTCCCAGACCGTGAAACTGGAAACGGTGGAGCGGTGTCACGGCAGCCATACTGCAGATCGTTTCCAATGTGCAAATAGCTTTTCAGTGTTGCTGTTGTTTAGTGGATTCAGACTTACTTTAATTGGTTCAAATTTCTGGCTAATAGCAAAACCCAGACAAATGTGTGAGCTGATCTGTCTCTGTCTCTCTCATCTCATCTACCCCTTCCTCGCCCGCCCTGCCTCTCTGTCAGTGCTGTGCCACTAATCAGCATGGGTGTGGATGGATATCCAAATGCAATCACAGACAATTATACTCCTTGCTGTGTGGGGTTATGTGTACGTGTGTGTGTGTGTGTGTGTGTGTGTGTGTATGTTTGTGCCATTAGGCAGCAACTTGCTGATTAGCCATCAACTCTCATGCTGCCAGTCACACAGACGACAAAGAAAAGGCAACACCCTCCTGTGTGTAACTAACTACCCCCTAATTCCTTTACTCCCCACCACCCCCTATCCAGTCACACACACACACACACACACACACACACACACACACGTTTCACTTCCTCCCACTATGTACTCAATACACTCATGACAGTTATGGTCACAATCAGTGGGATAAACTGCGACTAAATTCAGCTGAAAAGACACAAACAGTAGAGGGCGCTGTTTCAGCCGTACAGCCTTCACCAGCTGAATACAGCCAAGGTGAATACTTTTTCCAAAAGTTCCGGCCATCTGCGAGGCTTTCTGGGAAAGTTTCTGAGCGTTTCGCCACCCCACATTAGTTTCCTTGTTTTTGGAGTTGGGCACTTTGAGCCTCTACCTGCAAGTGCAGCTGCAGCCATCTATTTTGGCTGCATCGTGCCTTATCGTGCTGGTCTAGAAATGCAGTCTGGTCAGTCCTGCAACATGCTGACCCAGTTTGGCAACATGCTGCCGTGCTGCACTGTTTCATTGTTATTTATCTTTTAAAACACCTACTCTGGAAGACATGTCAGCTATGAAGGCTAAAAAGCCTCGTTCTCAGGGGAACAGCGTGTCTATGCTCCCTCAGATCAGTACCTCCGCCAATGAGGTAATGTTTTATCCCATCTGTCTGTCTGTCTGTCTGTCTGTCTGTTATCGGATATTGTTAGCGCCATATCTCAAAAAGTTATAGACAGGTTTTAACATGGGCCAAGGAAGAACGGTTTAAAATTCCACGCGTATTTGCCAAAAAGGGGGGCGTGGCATGTCACAAAAAGTCACATAACTTCCGATATCTCAAAAAGTTATGGACGGATTTACACAGAACTTTGAGGAAAAGTTTGTCATGGGCCAAGGAAGAACTAAGATGTTTGCACAACTGTAACAATGCGTTTTCAAAAAGTAGTGTTTGATTAGGACGGGTTCCTGCACAGGCATGGGTATTCTTGTCCAACGTTGCTGACCACTGAAATTTCAATCCACTTCCGCGTTGGTGAATCAAATAAAATAACACACACCGAACAATCATTAAAAACAATTTGGAGTTCATGACTGTCGGGGAGGAGAGATTCTCATAGGCCACTTTAATCTACTTAATTCACACAGAGCTCTCCAAACCTTCTCAGGTCATGTCCACTTATACAGTTATCTACTCATCATCGCACTCCCTGTTGTCCTTTTGCTATATCACTAACTATGCACCTCTTCACCTCAGTTCACCAGCCTTCCACATCCCACCGTCAAGTATGTATTTCAGCACAACCTTGAACTACTATGCTACAAACACCAAGCTAATGTTCCTGGCTTTTCTTGATAAAATAGCCCCGTCTTTCCCCTCAGGTCAAACGGTTTTAACACACGGTCCACAATAAAGTCAAGTCAAGTTTATTTGTCACATGTAGTAGATACAGCAGGTGTGTTCCATACTTACTTACAAGCCCTACCTACAGTGCAAAAACATTAGAATCAAATTTAAGAAAGTAGAGTGATAACACACGGCAGAATAAAAACAAAAATATTAAAAATATAAAAATATATATATATAAAGTGTATAAGTACAGGACAAATTGTGGAGTTGTGCATAATTTAAAGGGCAATAATGCACAGTACACATTTTTTTTTTGGACTTCAAGCAGGAATAACATTGCCTGAGTAGATGTTGCTTTCATTTCTAAACGGCGGACATCTTGTTTTGCAATGCAGAACAGTGTGTTTCTAAAATGGTACACATGTAGTACATTGGGATAATGAGTCTTAGCAAGCTCATTGAGCAGCTGTTGAGAGTAATTAGTATTTAATCTGGGAGAGGAGAGGCTGTGAATATTCACACTTTGATCAACACTTCCAGCCCAGCTCCTCCTGTCCTCTCCTTTCATTTTCTCTTCCCTCCATTTATCCGTCTCCTCCTCCTCTCCGTGTCTCCTCCCACTTGTTAGCACTCCCAGAGGAGCAGGAGCAGTTTGCATCTTAATGGAGGTGAAATCCCCTTCCTCCTCCTCCTTCTGCTCTCTCTCTCTCTCTCTCTCTCTCTCTCTCTCAGGCATGATAATGGCCTTATTACATTAATGTACAATCAGCATTGTAAAATATGTATTGGGGCGCTGGTAACAGACCAAAGGCCAGAAGGTGTTATACACTCACAATTTGTCAGTGACCTGTGTAAAGGTGCTATCTCCAAAAAGACGACAATTCATTTTTTCCATTCACATCTACACGTTTCCATTTTGCAGTGAATTATCAATGGTTTGTCTTGATCTCAGGGTGATGAAACACGACAGAGAGACTATCCAAGTAGTCACTTACAGCAAAAACAAAAAAACAAAACCCTTACAAAGTATGTATTTGTGTTTGCTGAAAAATCAAAGAAACTAAATTAAGCTGCCAAATGTTGGCATGCAGCTTGAGGTGATGTTCTCCTGTTTTGGACCATATGCAGACGTCTTCAAGGACAGAGGTTAAAGCAAAATAGATCGATAACTAGCAGAAAGTTAGTTAGTTGTTCTAGGACACGGATGATTTGGAAAACAAGGGCACATGTATTTATGCCGTGGTGCTAATCAGTGGGAGTGTGGGTGGGCATCCAAATGCAATCACCGACAATTATACGCCTTGCTGTGTGTGTTTTTGTGTACGTATTATTGTGTGTGTGTGTGTGTGTGTGTGTGTGTGTGTCATTAGACAGTGTCTTGCTGATTAGCCATCAGTCCTCATGGTGCCAAACTCACTGTCAGTCAGACAACAAACAGAAAGCAACACCTCCACGCATCCACGCATGCTCGACTGGTGTGTGTGTGTGTGTGTGTACATATATGTGTGTAATATATAGTTCCATGTGCGTACTATCCACATGCTTGCCTGTGTATGCTTGTGTGTTTCTATGCTTGTGTGTGTGGGCCTGTGTGTGTGTTTGAGTTTCTGCTTGTGTTAGAATAAAAAAATGACAAAGAAAAACTTTTCCTGGTTTATTCCTTTTTCTGCATCCTCAATAATGATAACTGTTGTCTGTGTTGCTGTTTCTTCCTCTTGTCTGTCTGTCTGTCTGTCTGTCTGTCTCACGGAGGACATTCATAAATTCAACACAGTCCAGGTGTAAGCATGTTCACATAAAAGGGGCCAGGTTTGTAATAAATGGCCAATTGCTTGCCACAGGGACAGATGAGATGAGATGAAACTATTGATCCCTGTGGGGAAATTAGGTTGTTGCAGTAGAAAAAAAACTGTAATACGATTCAGTAGGGAAAAGGATATAGAATATGAATACACAACTAGAATATAAAAATAAACATTAAAGTAGTAGAAACAAAATAAATAATTAAACAATAACAACAGTAAACACGTAAACATATGCAGTTAAGTAAAGAAATGGATCACAAACATTTATGTTCTTCTCAATAACAACCAACTATTATAATGAATAAATGTGATCAATACAAAAACATGAACAGCTGAAAGAAACCCTGAAGCTAGAGAGGATCACCAGTGCCCCGTCGTTAAGACAGAGTGGGCTTAGATCACCACAAAGAGGACAGGATCTCGACCACCATTTTTCAACATCAGCACCTCAAAACTGGAGAAGTCATTAACAGTCAGTAGGCTGCCCCAGCAAGACCAGCACCACGGACGCTGGGCCTTGGCACGCTGAAGCCGTCACAGTCTGGGGGACACAGTCCAGACAGCTGGCTCATTCTGCTGCAGCCAGGTCTCCGTCAGGGACATGAAATCAAGGTTTACAGAGGAGATGAAATCATCTTATCAGAGAGAAACCTCACATTTTGAAGAGACAGGCGTGTTGAATACCACAGGTTGTTTCTGTGTACACTGGTCGTACAGTCACAATGGTCTGGATGGGAAAATCAACAGTTGACAGTTCTTTAGACACACTGGGCTTTATGAAATTGGGATCTCCAATCCTATAGGGGGAGCCGGAGCAGCTAGTAGAGGAAGTACAGGGTAGAGGAAGTGACCCGGGGACCGTCCAGTCTACAGGTGTGTGTTCAATTTCGTGGAGTTCAAGAGTTGAGTGGACTACATGGATGTCCCTGGTGCTGACATGAACACTAATCCTACTGACGGAGGTTTTGTAAAATATCTAAAACTCGTCTGGGAAGCAAAAGGTGGCCGCCGATCTAACCTTCATGTCCCCGACAATGGAGAGGAGGCAGGAGGCAGGAGGCAGGAGGCAGGAGGCAGCGGGTGGAGGAGCTGGACTCTCCCCATCTCTGGGGCTTCACCGGCTCCTCATTCCTCTCCTCCCTTCTTCTTGTCACCTCACCTCTCCTCCTCTCTGCTCCTCTTTTCTCTGCTCATCTCATCTCCTTTCGCCTCTGCTCCTCTCACATATACTCTCCTCTCTTCTTAGCTCTTCACCTCCCCCCCACTTCTGCTCTCCTCTCCTCTCCTGGCTCCTCGTTTCCTCTCTGGTCCTCTTTTCTTGTCTCCTCTCCTTCCCCTTTCATCATCTGTTTCTTTTTTTATTTTATTTCACGCGATTTCTTTCAATCCCATGATACCAAGCGAGGTGGAGTCGGCGGAGCAAAGGTGGCTCTGAGAGGGATGACACACACACACACACACACACACACACACACACACACACAGATAATCTCTCTCTCCTCGCTCTGATTGTCAATGAATGTGCTTCATGACAGCACATATGTCTTAGTTCTCAGAGGCAACATCAGATGCCTCGTTCCTCCGTTTCGTTGAAAGTGGGTTGCATTACCCAGAAACCCCCTCAACAGTACGTAGGATTTCTAGTCAATAACAAAAAGCATTGGAACGGTCAGCTAACGTCGGTCCTTTATCTCCGTTGACTCATCCTCAGTGTAATATGAATTTCACATCTAAAAGTAAGCCTTGGGCAAAACACAGGACTGTCAGCTTTTGATACGGGTCTTAGCGGTCCTCCGTGTTAGGTCGTAACATAACGAGATATTTTATTGATACCTGTGGGGAAATTCTCTTTTCGTTAGCGCCCCATCCACAGGAACAGAGCGCAGTATGAGCGTGGAGCTGGTGTCTTGCTCGAGGGCACTTCAGCAGGGCGGCCGCTTGTCTGCGTAGGGGCTTGAACCCAGCCTCCCTACTCGTTACACCACCCTGCTGAGATGCTAACCCTTGTTAAAACAACACTTTAACTTGTTGACCCAATACATATATGCTGTTATAAAACTGATTTCCTTCAATAGCAAATCAAGCAACGCTGTAAAAATCACCTCCTGTTTGAAAAATTCATTTATTGTAGTTTCTGGGTACATGACTCACTTCTCCCCTTCCCACTGGAACCAATGTAGAATAGCTGTTGAGCTGTGTGGGAGACAAAGAGCAAAATCCATTTTCATATCATAGCTGGATTTCTCTTTGTGGGCTTTTTGTTCTCTGTGGTTTGTTACAGTACAACCTGTTCGCTCTTTCTCTCCCCTGCAAAATGAACAATTGAACAAATTTTTTTTTACCTGCATGACTTTTTTCATTCAAGTCTATATTAAGTTATTGCTGACAAAAGCTTTCGAACACACGTCGCTCTTTGAACTTCAACCCAAAGACATTAAATACGATCAAAGTTTTTCACTTCACACGACCTCAGCTTGAGCACCAACACCTGAACACATAAACACACATATACATATAACACACGACACACCTGAGCACATGCTGAGAACATACCTCAGGGACACACACACACACACACACACACACCCTCAGGTATAGCTAGTTTCACCAATGCATGCTAATCCGAAGCTCTCGCTAACAACAGTTGGAGGGCATTACAAACAAAGCTGAGCCCTCTTCCTCTCGCACACCGCCTCCTCTTCCTTTGTGCTGATCTGCTGTCCTCCTCCTCCTCCTCTTTCTTCACCTCGCTCCTTTTCTTTTCTCTCCACCGCTTATACTCTCATCTTTATCCTCTCCTCGTTCTCCCCTTCCTCTCCTCTCATCTTGTCACCTCATCACCTCACTTCTCCTCTCTCTTTCTTCCTCTCTCTCTCTCTCTCTCATCCCCCCACCTCCTTCCCTCCCCCGGCCCTCCTGTTGCATTGTGGATCCATCTGTCGGGAAGAAAAACTAATAACGGCAGAGCTAAATAACGACGTGGAATCAGGCGGAAACACTCTGCAGGGTTTAAGCTGTATCCAGGTGTAATGCCCGACTACCTCGCCTTCAGGCTTTTCTGGTTTTTCTCAACACCCCTCACAGCAAACAAACAAACAAATAAACCGCCGGGTTTGTTTGGCATTTCCCCCCCCCCCTTTATTAACATCCGCACATGGCGCCGACAGACAGTAGAAGTTGACATAACGTGAGCAAACTACTGAGGGATGCTTTTTGTCTGCTTCCCGGCTGTTCTGTAATGATTTTCTGCCCTACTTCTCCTCCGTGAGATGCGTGGAAGGTTTTAAAAAGAGGGCCAAGATGATGAGTTGTATTCAACCTTGAGTTATTCTGGAAGTCAGCACGCGGCCGCTGTCAGCCGCCGCGCCGCCGCATTGTTTCTAATCAGGTCACAGCGCTGCTTCCCCTGTCCGGTAATACAGCAGGACAACCGGACGCGGCGGCCTCGTTTTTTTTTTTTTTTTTTTACCGCCGCAAAATAATAGATTTTACTTCGACTTCGCTCGCAGAACAATTCAAAATATTTGACCCAGTTTAACAGCAGGAGCCGTTTAGTGAATCACCGGGCCGGTCTGCTGTTACAGGCGATGCACTCTGAGATGGTTGGACGCAGTGTGGTCCTGTTTAGCACTGCCAGATTCCCTCACAGTGCTGAGTGCCTTGCTCAAGGGCACCTCAACAGTAGATGACAGCGATAGGAGATTGAGTAAGAACATATAGGGGGAGGGGAAATGCTAAAATGAATGATAAAGAGAGAGGAAGCTAAAGAGAAAGAGAGAGGAAACTAGAGACGGAATAACAGCAACAGAGGGAACTGGAGAGAAACACAGGAAGAAAGAAAGAAAGAAAGAAAGAAAGAGGGAGAGAGCGAATGAAAGGCAACATGTCGGCAGCAGCTGCAGCCTGGTACAGTACATCCATCCAGTCCAATGTGGTATTTACTTATTTATTGGGGCCTCCATTTAAAGTGGAGATCCTTCTTTGGTGTTTCTGCACAGCACTGTGACGTCTCTTTCCTTGGATTTTCTGTTGATGAAGTTTGGGTTCAGCTGGGCTAACCACGCAGTTCGTCTGTTTTATTGCAAGCAAACCGCTGCTGCTGCCAGAAATGTATAATGCATCACTCCCTGTGCACCCGAGGATTTCTCCCAGGAAACACCTACCTGACATCGGATGTTTAGAACGGCAAACGTAAAATCTTTCATGAGCTGCGATTGTGTTCGGGTGAGGGTAACAAAAACAGGCATTTACCTCTCTATTGGTTGGTTTGTTCGTCGGTGCTCCCATGACATCACAGGGACGTTGGGTTACACCCGTTGGCTGCGATGCATTTTACTCCAATAAAGAAAGAAAGGGAGGAAGAGAAGAAAGAGAGAGAAAAAGCAGAGAGGGAAGTAAAGAATATAAGAAGAGACAGAATGAAAGAAACACTGAGGAGAGGAAGAAAGGCGTGAAATGCAAAATGAAAATACAGGCAGCAAGGGAAAGAAAGAGAGAGAGAGAGAGAGAGAGAGAGAGAGAGAGAGAGAGAGAGAGAAAAGGAGAGCGAGAAATCAAGAGGAAAAAATATCTTTTATGTTTACCTTTTCCTTCGTTTCAACCATGACTGAGAAAGAGACGGCATGTGTTAGGTGACACACAAAAGGTCCTGTCACACGGTATGTGTGTCTGTGTGTGTGTGTGTGTGTGTGTATGTGTGTGTGTGTGTGTGTGTGTGCTGAGCAGGTATGGTTAGTGGGAAAGGCACAGCTGGTGATTTCAACGGGGAAATTAAAATGATGCTGAGCAGGACCTGATCTGAGAGCAATGACCCACACACACACACACACACACACACACACACACACTCTATGCCACCCCTGATTGTAATAGCCTAGCCAGACACATTGGCCACTTACCAGCTTCCATTACTATGGGCTGTACTAACACCTTTCCCTTACAATGGCGCCGAATGGAAAGATAGCTGCAGGGACAGGTGTGTGTGTGTGTGTGTGTGTGTGTGTTTGATTGTGTGTGTGTTTGATTGTGTGTGGACTAGAATAACCTTTTGCATGGTATATTGCCTGATGCATGTGGGTGTGTATTACCTGGTGTTATAAGAGTGTGTGTGTGTTTGTGTAGGGTAGAATTTCAAATGACTTAATGTAGTGTGTGTGTGTGTGCTTGCATGTGGGTTATTCTATGTAGGTGTGAATCAATTTGTAATTTTGAAGTTACTTAATACAGTGTGTGTGTGTGTGTGTGTGTGTGTGTGTGAGAGAGAGACCACAAGGCTACATATCAGGGAATTATCATAGCAGGTGGACACAGTGAAAACAAGCAACCAACAACCAACCTACTGTATATAGCTCTCAACTGCATTGCTCTTTCAAGGTCACACACACACACACACACACACACACACATACACACACACACACACACACACATAAGACTCACCCAGACTCCCACTCCCAGCCTCCTGCAACGCTCTTGCACTCTTACTTGCCAACCTTGCCAGTTTTCCCGGGAGACTCTGTCATGCCGCTCCCCCGTCGTTCTCACATATTTTAATCAAACTCAAAATCTGCTCATTTACTATATTTGTTAAAAATAGTGCAACAACAAAAAAAAAAATAGGCCTTACACCGTCACTGCTGTTTCTGAACAGTCAACAGAATACATCACACCACAAATGTCTGTATGGTTACGTTAGTTCAGTAGTGGTTGAAGCCAAATGAACGTATCCTATGAAAAAGAAATGGAGGATGAACGCTTAACCACTAAAAGTTTCAGTCATCATAGAGGATAACTTCTTACAAGACATCACAAGATGCAGATGCAGGCTTTGTACTTTATTTTCATTGTTATTTTGTGCATAAAAGGTCACCAGACTGCAGGAAATAAGGTCTCTGGATCTTATGGAGGACCCAGACCCCCGGCTGTGGTTTTGAAAATCTCCCTATTGCTGGTTGGCATGCATGGTACACACACACACACACACACACACACACACACACACACACACACACACACACACACACACACACACACACACACACACGCACACACACACACACACACTGGCAGGGCTGAAAAGAAACGGCGTGCCACTGTGAATGAAAATCAATAGAGCAGGTTTAGTGTAATTGAATGTTAGATTGTGTGTGTGTGTATTGGCTTGTATAGTGAATAGATAGAGGTAATTGAATGTTAGATTGTGTGTGTGTGTGTGTGTGTGCGGGCACGTGCACGTGCACGTGCATGTGTGAGCCTTTATAGTGAAGAGATGGAGGCAATCTATATAAGTGCTGCTACGCTCCTAAACCTTTTAAAGCGTCGTCTGTGGCCTAAGCTTAACGTGAGTGTGTGTGTGAGTGTGTGTGTGTGTGTGTGTGTGTTAAAGGGTAAGTGAGTGGATGAGAAAATTCTATGTGTGTCAGTTGCTTTTTTTTTGTGAATGCATGTGCAACTGTATCACTGCATGTATGTGTGTGTGTGTGTTGAATGAGTGTTCATACATTATATGAGCATCTGTGTGTGTATTTCTGTGTGTGTGTGTGTGTGTGTGTGTGTGTGTGTTCTATAGTGTTCTACACTAATGAAATGCCGGTTTCTTCTCCAGCTGAATTTTAAACAACAGGATTTACACCAACAACCAAGTTACTGACAGTTACACCTGGAAAGCACACACACACACACACACACACACGCACACACACACACACACACACTATGGTAACATTATAACATCTTACTGATACACACACTATTGCTAATGCTGTCATAAGTGAGAACGAGGAAAATGATGTCATCACCCTGATGAAAAAACAACAAATCCCCTTAACTTGCTAATCTCTGATGATCCATTTATTAGAGGATCATTAGGATCATTATTAGAGGATCAATGTTCATATTATTCTTCTTAATTCTGCTCTATGGGTGATAATCTTGATTCTCTTGCATCTTATGCTATGACTGTACTTTTGTTTATTTCTGTTTATATGCTTTTATGTTTTTTTTATGCTTCCGGCTGCAGGGAGAATTTCCCTTTGGGGGCAATAAAGTTGAACTGAAAATAGAAATTTGAATTGTGTTGAAGGTGACAGAAACCAGCCTGGTGAAAATCTAAAAACGGCTTCAAAACATTTCAAACACGTCGTCAAGGACTTCCTTTACCTCTCCAGCAGTATAAACCATCGATCAGATCAATACCTATAGACCGACCCTCAAGGTTTTAGTCGTCATAATTGCTCGGTGTTGTGCTGCATCCCTCTACTTGAAAGCGATGCTTCAGTTTTTGATTTTTTTTCCTCCGGTGTCTGCAGAGATAAATCAAGCAGACGCGAGCTTGTCTAAATATTTGAAGTCAGATTATTCCCATCAGGTCTGTTCTCCTTCGGTTTCAACAGAAATCAAATATCCATCCGCCTTTTACTTCTGTCGGTTTGACTAAATGCTTTTTTTTTCTCGTTCCCATCTCTGGCTACGTGTGTGTGCGTGTAAATGAGTTTGTTCCGACCTGTTTACCAGTGTGTGTGTGTGTGTGTGTGTGTGTGTATGATACAGGTCACAGAGTGTCAACAATGGAGGGAGATCAGTTCCACATGAACGGTTCACCACCTCCCCCTCTGCCTGTCTCTCTTTCTTTCTCTCAGTCCATCCGTTTGTCTTTCTCTCTCTCTCTCTCTCTTGCTGTTTTTCCTTCTCCATATTTCCATCTTCCTCTCCCTCCATCTGTCCTTTTTGCCTTTCTCTCTATTTCTGTCTTTTTCATCTTTTTCTCTAGTTTCTTCCATCCACTCCACCTCTCTCTGTCTCTCTATCTGTCTGTCTCTCTCTCTCTCCATCCATCCTCTATGTCTTTCTGTCTCTCTCTCTCTCCATCCATCCTCTATGTCTTTCTGTCTCTCTCTCCATCCATCCTCCATATCTATCTGTCTCTCTCTCCATCCATCCTCTATATCTATCTGTCTCTCTCTCCATCCATCCTCTATATCTATCTGTCTCTCTATCTGTCTGTCTCTCTCTCCATCCATCCTCCATATCTATCTGTCTCTCTCTCCATCCATCCTCCATATCTATCTGTCTCTCTCTCCATCCATCCTCTATATCTATCTGTCTCTCTCTCCATTCATCCTCTATATCTATCTGTCTCTCTATCTGTCTGTCTCTCTCTCCATCCATCCTCCATATCTATCTGTCTCTCTCTCCATCCATCCTCTATATCGATCTGTCTCTCTCTCCATCCATCCTCTGTCTTTCTGTCTCTCTCCATCCATCCTCTATATCTATCTGTCTCTCTCTCCATCCATCCTCTGTCTTTCTGTCTCTCTCTCATCCATCGTCCATATCTATCTGTCTCTCTCTCTCCATCCATCCTCTATATCTTTCTGTCTCTCTCATCCATCCTCCGTGTCTATCTATCTCTCTCTCCATCCATCCTCTCTATATCTTTCTGTCTCTCAACATAATCCATCTTTCCGCTTCGCCTCTCTTTCCATCATTTCCTTCTTCCACCCTTCTTTGCATATCTTTTTTTTCTTCTTTTTCTTCAACCTATTTCCTCTCTCTCTCTCTCTCTCTCTCATCCTTTATGCCTCACCCCCTGATCCCCCGTTCCACACCTCTACCTCCATTTCCATCTCTCCGCCGCCGACCGCAGAGTGTTTGCATGTTTGTTCGTTTTGCTCTGGCGCTCTCTCTATCCACTAATCTCTAGTTTAAATAAGAGGCATGTGCAGGAACACCCACACACACACACACACACACACACACACACACACACACACACACACACACACACACACACACACAGCTACACTGTGGCACATTTTGAACAGCCTCCTGTGCCTCTCAGGTAAATCATGACAGTTCTGCATTTTGGACACTTGGGGGTGGTAGAGGGCTTTGGCTCAGCGATACATTGATACACGTGCAGCGCACACACACACACACACACACACACACACACACACACACACTGATACTAAGAGGTGACAATATTATACAGTCAAGTCCTCAAGCAGTGGCACTCACTCACTGTGTGACAAATCACAAGCCTTTTTTACGCTTACTGTAAATGTATATGAAAGGCCTTGGCATTGTTTAGGTGTGAAATTTAGTCTCTGAGTCAAATACACGATGTGAAGTGAAAGGAGGTGTGGATTTTTATTTAGTTCAGCCGTCTCTTTCAACTCTAGAGAGAGGGTCGGCTTTACAGAGGCCCTCCACAACCAAAGTCCAGATTTCTTTTTTCAAGATTATTTTTTTATGGTACTCGGGGGGTTTACTTTTTAAAAGCAGAGAGTAGAGGGTGGCAGGGAAGATGAGAGAGAGAGAGAGAGAGAGAGAGAGAGAGAGAGAGAGAGAGAGAGAGAGAGAGAGAGAGAGAGAGAGAGAGAGAGAGAGAGAGAGAGAGAGGTTTGTGTGTTAGCCTACTGGGCTACAAAGACGCCGCAGAGCTCCCCAATGCCTCTGCATGTCTATCTGGGGGTTTGTGTGACTTTGCCTGTGTGAGAGTGGAATACACACACACACACACACACACACACACACACACACACGCCAAAAGGATATATAATTTTTTAACACATCTGTAATTATCTGTGTCTTTGGGACAACACACATTTGTGTCACTTTTCCTGCGAACACAGCACGTTGATGAAAACACACTTTAACACACCATACGATGTCTTGTGTCGAAAAGTAAAACAAATGTGTGTTGTCCCAAAGAAGACAGACAGAAGAGTTACCCACACACACACACACACACACACACACACGTTTTTAAACCTGGATCAAGACAGAAAGCTCCATTCCCTCCCCACACTTGATCCTACAGCACACACAGCAGAAACAGAAGCGCTTGATTTACTTAATCTCACAAGTAATGTGTCTGCTTTGGCAGCCGCTCCAGTCTCTGCTGAGCTAAATCAAGTCACCCTGAAGTACTTCAAATATTTGAAGTACACACGTTGTTACCTAGACCTTGAGATAAACACATTTTTTGAGGCTTTGAGGAGAGGAGCAGGACATAGCCACCTCCCTTCAACCCTCATCTATCCTGCACTGATACTGCAGCCAATTCTTCCTCCAATATTAAACAGTAGAACAAAATTAGCTGAAAAACAAAATTCACCTCGTCTCTAAACCAATTAGCTATGAGATCAGTCCTTGTAACTGCAGCTGCTGAAAAGACAGCAACACTTGATTTTCCCTGAACACTTCAACAAGACTGCAGTTCAACAAGATGGCAGTAAGACGTTTTGTGCGTGTCTGCCATGCGCAGGCGAGCTATCAAGCTATCAAGCCAGCAAGCCAGCAAGCCCGATTCTCTGCTGTGCCAGTTCACGGCCAGTCTATCAGTCTATCAGCTGCAAATCCAGATAGTCACAAAGAGGAGCGAATCTCATTTTTTATTCATCGCGGGGTTGTAATCTTTTAGCACCCAGTCAGAAAACACATCACGGCCGTTCCTGTTTTAATAATTACTTTGCTTGAACAATAAAACAAACACTGGACCACGCTGCATACAGAATCAAAGTAAATTCCAAGTGGCCAGCAGAGACCCGGGAAGGCCACCGCACAGTGGAAATGAGGATCTTTCACCCGACTGTCGTGCCGTGCTGCTACCCAGCATAACAAGTGTGCAGAGGTTTTTTTCTTTTCTTTTTTTTGCCCGTGTAAAGGTGATCCTAGTCAACGAGTCACACCACGAGTCGAATAGAGCTCATTCATTCCATCATTCATAACCAAGCAACAGATAAACTCCACGAGGCTTTGACTTCCCCCGTAATGTCACAGTTGCTGACATGGTTGGCTCTTTTCAAACCGTCCTGAAGACCCAGCTGCCCAGACAGGCTGTTCCTTAAGCCTTCATTCATGTTCAGTACCAACCACGGGGCTGTGGAATGATTTTTTTGGGGGGCTCGCGAGATGATTTCTAGATTTTGGAAATAATATTTGATGTGAAAAATGTAGATTTGTAACATGCCGATTTATTTTTATAGTTTTTGTGATAAATGCCTTTGTGGAATAATGCATATCTGCAGCCTCGAGGATTCTTCCAGGCATCAAATAGTTTGAAAAGGGGAAATAGAAATCAGTATTTGGTGTCAAAGTTCAGCTTTTTACATGTTTGTACCTGAAACAAACAGGCTCGAGGGAAACAAATGTTCTTTCTTTCTTTCTTTCTTTCTTTCTTTCTTTCTTTCTTTCTTTCTTTCTTCTTCCATCCATGCCAACATCCATCTATCCAGTCTATCATCACTGTGTGTATTTCTTGTGTGTGTGTGTGAGAGTGTGTGTGCACAGGGTGCCTTGTGCTGGAGTGCTAATGGACATAGGTGTGATTAACACCACACCACGTGGTGTGATAGCGCTAGCCACACTGCTAACCACTCTGCTGTGTGTGTGTGTGTGTGTGCGTGAATGAAACAGAATGCACGTAGGAGTGTGTGTGAGAGAGAGAGAGTGTGTTAGCCAAGCTGTCACCCAGCCTCCAGACATCTCAGTAAAAACAGACTCTGCTTAGAGGAAGTCTTTGACCTAGAACACTTCATTCATCCCAAGACTTGGAAAGTTCAGGATCCAGGAAGCC
>JAXDDX010000002.1:16040000-16067500 GCA_034670405.1 Hoplostethus atlanticus | reverse complement strand
TCACTATACAATAAACAACTACCGGCCTAATCAACAAGGCCCGGGTCCCCCGCTAACATTGCAATTTGGTCGAGGTAGGTGGGTGCATGTGTGTGTACATATATGTGTTGAATGTGACACATCCTTTTTAAGAGTGTATCCATCCATCCATCCATCCATCCATCCATCCCTTTGAAAAGCTGCTCTCTCTCTTTGCTTGTTTCATTTCCTCTGTAGTGAATTAGCTGTCAGAGGACTGGTATACTAGAGAGATGTGCTGAGCTCACTGAGTTGAACTTAGCACTCTATGGCACATTAATAGAAGATGAATTGCTTGGCGACTGCATGTGTGTGTGTGTGTGTGTCTGTGTGTGCATGCAACCTCGTGTGCATGCTTTCCTCTGTCATCCAGTATGTGCGCATGGGTGCATGGCATGACTGATATGTTCTCTGCGTTTGTGTGTTTGTCAGCCAATGAGTGTACATGTAAAAGTGTGTGTTTTCATCAGTGTGTGTGTGTGTCTGTGTGTGTGTGTGTGTGTGTGTGTGTGTGCCACCAGTTAATTAAGGAAATGCTTGACGCCTGACTCAGTTGCATCTCAAAGCCACAAGCACCTCGTCACTCCCCGAGTCCAAGTTGGAGGGGAGGCGGCAGAGAAAGAGATTACTGCTCTCTGTGTTTCTCAACTCAACCTTCTCAACCTTCGTCAATCTTCGTTTTTCTCTCTCTCTCTCTGTCTCTCTCTCTCTCTCTCTCTCTCTCGTCACCAACAGGAAGTAATAACCTCATATATATTTCTCAGCCCTCCCAAATTGCATTTCCCCCCGCAGGCACGTGTTTGTTTCTATTTAGATGCACATTCAACGACATTATCCTCAACCACTCCAGACGTATCTCCGTCTTACTCGAACGCCGATTTGTCTAAACTGTATTTCAAAGTGAGGCGAGGCTCCCCGCCGGGTCTGGTAATTACACTCTGGTGACTTGGCAGCAGCGTGTGATTGAGCGACAACTTCCTCGTTTATAGTACGACTTATATGAAATCATTTCCTTGCCATAGTTGCAAAACAATTAAAAACTGTTTTACTTTAAAGGAATGAGCTAAGCAGAAGAATATTATTATTATTATGGTGTGCCAGCTGCCCAAACCATCACTAACAAACACACCAACACCCTCCTGAGCAATAAACACAAACTCATGGCTGAGCAGTCTTATAAACCGTCATTATAACAACAGAGGCTGTGTATCAAATAACACGTCCTCAACACTCAACATTTACCATTCTCATTTCGCTGTGGATTGAAACTCAGAGTGTCTGACTGGCTGGTCGGTGTGTGTACATATGGAGAGGCCTGTGCTTGTGTACACAGATATTGCAATATTTCACAAGTAGAGAGGGGAACTGAAGGAAGCTGGCTGGCTGGTTGGATGGGGTGTTTGGATAAAAGTGATTAGGCCTTTTGGATAAAAGCTGCCACCAAAAGCATAACAGAACCAGCGACTAATTTATCCCCACTGCATTTAGATTGCCTAATTTGCACATGAAATGATGTGGCGTCTTGTATAAGTACTTTGTATGTTGCACTGATGAGCCACTTTTTTACTGCACTATCTTGAACCGCTGCCTCCCGGTCTGTTATCATCAACCCCTGATATGGTTCATAATGTGTTTCTAATTGTGATTTTTATGTTGTGTGTTGTTATTGGGATTTTCATTATGCTTTTTTATTTTGTGATTTTTATTCTCTGCAGGCAAAGCCCAGGGGACAATCAGCTGAACTGAATCGAATACAGTTTAAACCAGTTAAAAGTCACAATATAATCCCACACCCATTTATCTCGTCACCCGGAGACTTCAACAGATATGACACCTTGACAAATCAATCCGAACTCGAAACAGTTGCTCGTTTTTAATCTATCGGCGCCACAAATGGGGGGGATCGACCAATCAGAAGTCACCGTTTCCCCATCACCCTCCCACCTGCTCCCTCTTCCTATTTGCTCAAGGCGCTGACCTTCTCTTGCCGTGTCTCCATGGCAACCAATCAAGCAAGCAGTCCGGCTCCCCGTGCCTCTCCAGAAGCCGGGGGGACTCTTGGCGGCAATTTGGCAGCGTACGTACGTAAATGTTGACGTTTTGACACTAAGACTTGATTTAATGAGCAAAAGGAGCGGCGGCGGCGCTACGCGTTAAGAGCCCCGCTGACGAACCAGTGTTGCCAGTAATTGAACCAGTGACCTTTTTAAGTGTCATCTTGATGGGGGGGGGGGGTCGCTCGCAGGAAGCCTGATGAGAAGCCACTACAGAGCTCGTTGATGTGAGGCCACTTTGAAGGGAATCCAAGAGGGATGAAAAAAACACTGCGGGGGTGACACAGCATACAAGTGAGCAAGGCACACAGATGCATTCTCACATTACATAGAGAGATAATATACAGGAGCATGCAAGACCTCATTGCTGCTGCTGGCCCCTCTACATGTGCACCACTTCCCCTGTTTGATTGGCTTGGATTTCAAACGGCAGTAAAACCTGATTAATCCAAATATTTCTATTCATGAATGGAGCAAAATAGCACCTGTAGTTTAGTAAGTATGCAGTAAAAGTGGGACAAATGATGGAATAGCACACACAGACTGAAGAATATCAGCAATGTTTCAATTCCACTTCATGGCCTTTGGTACGTTATTACAGTCAGCGGTGAGCCGGAAGGGAAACAAACAACAGAAAAACAATCAGCTGTAACAGCAAACACCGGAGATTTCTGTACAGTGTGGAGGCAAACATCAGGATGGAAAACAAAAGACTTTATGATGGCCGAAGAGCAGAAGAGCAGGAAAGGAAAAACCTTCTCCAAACAAAATGTATTCACAGTAAATAAATTCATATAAATTAATGAATTCTCTCTGAACAAACAAAAGAAGAAAATAAGAAAATATCGACCTGCAGAAAATGTAAACACATGCAGCCGTTTCACTCATTCATGGACCCTCGGTGTATTTCACATGTACGCTTTCACACACACACACACACACACACACACACACACACATTTCAGAAGTGATACCTGCAGTAGTCGTTTTTATTTACAACCATTGAAAAAACTAGAATATTGATAAAGCTCAAACGGACTCCCACCACCTTCCTCAAACCCTCAAACCAGCAGCATACTGGATGACAGACTATTCATCAGACTTACACACACGCCTGTACACGTACGTGCACATGTACACGTGCACAATCATACGTGTGCACTCACACACTTACACAAATACTCACAAACTCACCGCCACGTACACACTTCTCTCCACGATTCCCTGCATGTATATCAGTGTGGTACGGTATATCTCATTGTAATTTCACTACAACCAGCACACACACACACACACACACACACACACACACACTCTCTCCCGCTCTCCCTACTTGACTTTCTATCTCAGCGTGATGGTATTAGCAGTCTAGGACGCCTGCTGCTAATGTTATGAGTGGTCCAGTCCAACTCCAAGACGACTCAACAGGCCCTCTGAAGCCCTCTTACCTCCAGAGGGCTTCGTATCCACTCAATGACCTGGCTTCTTCACGGCACTTGAGACGAGGAGGACAGAGACGATAGAGCAAAGAAAGGCTAGCATTTACACAGGAACAGATCATTAGATTTAATTAAAAAAATTAAAAAAAAATTAAGGTCTATTTTTACAGCACCCACTGGGGAGAGGGGGGAGAGGGGGGAGAGGGGGGATGTAGTCTAGTGCCTGTGTTAAAAAAATATATTCTCCTCTGATGAGCATTTTCAGTTGATTTCAATTCTTTATTTCTTTATTTTGCGGACAGTAAAATAAAAACAAATCACCACATTATAAACCACAGATCAGTTGATACGAGCAGATGGGGCGTCAATAGCAGGATAGTTTTATTTTTTTTTGTGCTGTTTGGACCTATTTACTCATTAACTGGCATGTTCTTCATGTTTCTCTGTATTATATATCATGTAGTGATTTCCTATGTGGCCTGCTGGTTTGGCCCGATATGAAGAGATCAGATCGGTGCTGTGAATCCTGTTTGCAAACCAAAATTCCCCTAAAGAAGAGAGTATAGACTTGAAATAAAGAGAGCAGGGTGAGACAGGCTGGGAGCTAGATTGTGTGTGATTCCCAAAGAACACCCAAGAAAACCTGGGATTTAATTTGCTGTGGCAGCGGGCCGATCCTCTCCTGTCTGACTGGACCAGGGGGGCAGGGATGGGGCGTGGTTCTGAGCCACGTCTTGACAGGGAGACACACTCGGTATGTGTGTGTGTGTGTGTGTGTTATTAGCAGTCTCATACACACACTTCATTCCCTCTTTCAGAGTGGTGTGTTTCTATCTTCATGTGATGTTATTAAGAGTCTAGTCATGCAGCACGTCACCCAGATCCCAAGCTAACCAGACAGAGGCTTCACTAGTTCACTTTATTTGAGTCAAATATCTCTTACAGCCTCACAGTATGGTCGTAAGTAGTAAGTCGCTTTTCTTAACCTACATGCTGTCAGTTATTATACCAAAGAGCTTAGACAGTAAATTTCAAAATGCAACATATCTTCAAGCCAAAAAATCATTAGGTAAACAAAGCCACTAGTTGTATGACAGCATTTCAACAGTGACATGCTGCAATTACTGATGTATATTATCCTGTCTGCAAATCCAATACATTTCCAGTAAGTTGATATTTTAAATGGAGTTTTAAAAGACAGATAATACAGTATTTCTTAGCCATAACTCAGCTGATGGAAATGTAAAGTACTCCCAGATTAGCATCCTTTCATTCTTCAGAAAATATTGCATCATATGTCCCACAGCGTCTGACAAGAACAGGAAAGAGACACGCAGAGAAAGAGAGAAAATATTAATTTTCAACCTTGACTGATAAAAAAACAGAGAAGCACTTTCCTCAGCCCGACTGGCTGATTAGAGAACAGGTGAGGCACGAGGACACCTGCAACACGCTTTGATGAACTTTTTAATTGTCTTACATTTGGGAAGGGAGATAAAGCAGCATCTCTCAGCCGGAAAGGAAAAGGAAAGACGTGGAGCATCAGATAAAGAATGAATTACAAATGTCCCGTGCACAGCCAAGCTCGTCCTGCCTGGTGATGGGGAAGTACAGGAGTCTCTGATGGTGACTTGTTTAATAGTTGAATGGTTGTATATTAATTTGTCAAAAACACAGATGATTGTCTCCTTAAACACACTTTTATTGTAAGAACGTGTCTTAGAAGGACTCCTAACTTTAATAATAACCCGTTATGTGCTTTACTTTCATGCCAGCAATCATTTTGTCAAGGAAGATGTCAGGTTTTTCAAATGATAAATACCTCATGAAACTATTCAGTCCTTCGTTTAATTTTCAGTGCAAAAAAAAACAACAAAAAACCCAGCAGGGATCTACAGCCTAGAAATAAATGTGCATTTCATGTAGCTAGACTGTTGCGCTCTGCCAACCTGAGATTCAATCTCTCATACAACTTTTGCACTCTCATACAGTTGTCAGACATCAGCAACAGAAGTATTCTGTCATATTGTATTTCCTTCGCATGGCATTGAAACCCGTAAACGTATGGAGAAAAACAATATTTCATAGACTGAGTGACGGGTGCAGATGTGATGCTCCTGCCCAGGGAGCTGGAACCACGTGGAATTAGATTTCTATCATGCAAAGGTTAGATCTCGCTCTCTGAGGGTTTAAAACCACATCTTTGCTTCCTCTGGCTCGGCTAGTAAAGGATTATGAGGGGCTGTTAACACTTTTACCCCCTCCCTCCACATCCCCCCTGTCTCTCTCTCTTTTCACTTCTTTTCTACCTTCCCATATTCCTTTGCGCTCCTCTTAAAGAAGTTATTCTCTCCACCTCTTTCGTTCTCTGTCTGTCTGTTTGTCTGCCATTCATGAACATATTGATGCCATCTGGTGGATGCTTCTATCCAAAGTGCTATATCACAAGTACGTTCAGCTTGAGCATGGGCGGGCCCAGCAGGAGCCAAAGCCCTGACCCTGGTATTGTTTGCACCGTGCTCTACCCAGTGAGCTGTCACGGCCCACTCTTCCTCTCTACCCTCTCATCTAACGGTGTGTGGATGATCTTTTCAGCTGGACCACCAAGGACAAAAGGAGGAAAGGATGTTGGAAAAAGCATCTGATCAAGATATATTACATATTAGTTTTAACTGGGTTGTATTTTAACAACTAGTAATCTCATCTGCACCACTTTCACCTTTTACCTTCTCTTACATTTCTCACATGTCAGCAACTGGGGATGTTTTTCAGGCAGCTAGCAAGTTATAATTTCTACATGGCATTTGGCAAATAACAGATATTAAAGACATTGTTCCATTCCACTGTTTTCATATCACCGCACGCGTTACTGTGCTCGCTGTCAATCACCTGACACCAACAGTAATAATGGAATAAAAAAAACATGTCGCCTTACACACTTTACTGTCACATCCATGTCTTCGTGTTTGGGACGTCTCTGTTAGCCGGGGCAGCAGTTAACGTCAGGGTGGTAACGTGACCGCAGAGAAGACCTGGCTGTTGCTTCTTGGCTCTTCTTGTTTACAATCTCGGCTCTCACGGTGTTCCTTGTTATGTATGACAGTGCTGTTTTAGTCAGCAGGAGCAGTGTTCTTGATCACCATCTTTCCTTTCCCCCCTTTTGGTTTTGGTTATGATTTGTAGATAATAAACCACTTCCTTTTTGCAACGTCAGGTTTTTTTGGTGTTCCTTTATGTTATCTCCCTCTGAGCCAGGGTCGTAACATCCTGAACGCCCACTTTAATATCAAAATGTGAAAGTTTACAGCCTGATATTAGTGTTCTGATGCAACTTCTCACTCACAGTGAAGGATTACCTCTAGTGAGTTGTGTTAGGAATCGAATGGGAGCTGCAAAACTAGTGAAACATATTAACTGTGGTGTCTGCACGTAAAACAGTCAGAGTTACATTACATGGATGGAAAACATGAACAATGAGCAAAAATGGGCCTTCAAGATTATTGTTCCAATGGTACAAAACAAGACTGAGTAAAGCTGCATACTCACAACTTCCATCAACTAAGTGTCTGTGCAGTAAATAATGTGCAAACATCCTAAACTAAGACTGGCAGAGACTTAGTTTTTTTAAGTTCAAGGTGGCTACAGATAAACAGAAACAGCCCTTGTTGACGTGCCCTCTTCACTGCATGCTCGCCGAATCACTTTGGCTCCGTTCCCGAGACAAACTGTCAGGAAGAAATATGTTTTTCTCTCTTTCTCAGCAGTCAGACGTTCCGAGGAGCAGTCTGGTAATTGGTTGATTCGAGTTTTTCTGTTGTAATACACTCATTTGTTTCCACCATATAACGTCCAAGAAAGACCTGACTGCAGCACTAATGTGGGATAGATGTGATAAGTGCATGAAGGCGGACTTCACGCCGTAGAACTAAGCGTCATTTAAGCAGCCGCCGCTCTGCAAGCCCAGTAAGTTTTCAACATTTTTTAATAGGATGAATTTTTTTTCTTATCATTTTCTGACATACCAAGGACACAGAGCTACACGGGGAAGCAGAATCGGGGGCCTCGCTGATTTAAGCATCAGATAAATCAATCATCTTTCAGGTCTGTCGACGACTCCAGTAAGTTTTAATGAATTAACTTTTTTAATTGGGTTGTGTTTTGACAACCTCAGATCTCATCCGAGCGGAGGGAGAGTTTTTCCCCCTCGCTTATGGCTCCCGCACATCGGCGGCCTCGCATTTTCTGAAAAGCTTCTTAATCAGCTCGCTCAATTAGATCCAGTCTCATACAAAGGTTTTAATTAGCAATGTTTTTCCTTTTTTTTTTTTTTTATCCGTGTGCCTTTTGACAATGTCACGAGAGAGAGAGAGAGAGAGGGCTGATGAAGTGGTCCTGCCCTCCTCTTCCTCCGCCTCCTCTTCCTCCTTGTCGCATGTGTTTCGATGAGTCATCATCATGTGACTGTGCCAGATTCTAATCAGCGCTCTGCACCTGCTGCTGGTTTCCACAACGTTACGCTGACAAACGCCCAAAATAATCAAGGTTGAAAGGTAGGCGCCGCCCCGCCTCGCCCCCAAAACAACAACAGGAAGAGACTCGGCGCGGTCCATGGCGACGACACGTACACCTAATGAATTATCAGTTCATCTGGACGTGTTCTCGGCTCTCCGGCTCCCTCGTTGATCGGCTGCCACAATCTTTCTTGTCAGTCCAGGAATTTGCAATTTTGCGGTCATGATGATTAATGCAAATTCGTCCGATTTGCCCAGCTAATCAATAGCCCGCTTGAAGCCTCGGCCAATCACACGTCAACAAGCTACGTCTGCCTCGGTCTTTTCATACTGAACTCCACAGTGGAGATGATTCAGAGGTTAATCAGGCCTGCAGGCGAAAGACGTTAAGAGGCGCTTTGTGTTTCATAAGCTGCTCCATTACAGGTTCCTTTGGTTCGGTTCGTCAGAAGAACACAAAATCAGCCTTTTTTTGTTGTTGCAATGAACATTTTTATTGACATTTCCAAGCAAAAGACAGGACATGACAACTAAAATGTTCAAATGAAAACCAGACAAGACAGACAAAAAAAATCACCATCATACAGCAACACCACATCAAAAATAGATGGACATTCGTAAATGGACATTTTTAACCATGACGCGTGTTCAAAACAGGAAATTGTTATATTTGACTCATTCCTAATGGGAGGTGGTTATAAAAATCACATGGTTTTGGTTTCTCTTTAGTGCCACTCATGCACCGTTTTTGAGAGCCTTGAGAAAAGAACCTGAGAGGTTGTTTTTTTTGAGAAAACCTGGCGCAACATCAAGTAATCGTCACAAAACATGGACTTAACATGTAACGTGTAAGTACAATCCCATTTGTACACTCTACACTTACATTGGGTTTAAGATTTCCTTCACGTATTGATACTGTGTTGTTGTGTGATTACAAAGCCTTTCCACAGGTTAACACACAGGATGATACACCTGAACAAGAACAAGTGTTACCACACTGACTATTACAGACCAAATGCTTTCGTCCTAAAACAGTGGTGGGAGAAAGAACAGTCAGAGTGAGCGAGCTGTGAACCGCTCCGTTATGGTTACGATGAATGGGTCTTATCACGGAGTACAAGTCCATTTAAATTCAACATACAGTACAAAGGAAAACCTCCTCCAAACGGGGGCAATATTCTTGTTCTGATTGAAAACAGGAGCGGTAATTGGAAAGCTTAATTGGGGAGATGGCATCTTGTTAATTGAATTAGCAGCAACTGGAAAGAAGAAACTACACCAATTCATGACAATGTCGCAGAATGACATTGAGAGAGAGAGGGGGGAGAGAGAGAGAGAGAGGGGGGGGGGAGGGAGGAAGGGAAGGGAAGCTGACAGGCAGACATAAATGACAGATGAACCACAGCACACAGGAAAAGAAGAGTAGGCAGGCAGATGTAAGTGTTAGACAATGGCAGCCAAAGAGAGGAGGAGAGATGGACGAGATAACCCTCCAATGAGAGCATGAGTTCTTTCTGAGGGGCGGGATCATCAAGAAGCTGGGAAAAGAAATGAGAGTGGCAGCGAAAGGAGTGAGAGAGAAATGTGTGCCTGGCCTTGAACACACCTGTGTGGAAGCCGGTCATGTCAGGATGACCTCAGAGAGAGAGAGAGAGAGAGAGAGAGAGAGAGAGAGAGAGAGAGAGAGAGAGAGAGAGAGAGAGAGAGAGAGAGAGAGAGAGAGAGACATGCTGTGTCCTATTTCAGACACATCAATGTCAAGGTGTGTGTGTGTGTGTGTGTGTGTGTGTGTGTGTGTGTGTGTGATGGAAGTAAATTGTTTTTTTCTCTTGTGAGTTCTCACTAACTGCTTCTTGTCTCCCAGTATGTGTGTTAGGGGTGTAATGACTATCCCATTCAAAACAGGGAGGCCGGGCTAGTAAGATATGGCTGGACTGATTCAAAGTTACGGTTTTCCAGGTCTTTTGACTTGGACAACCTGGCCCGGGCCCTATGATTGGACAGTCAAAACTGTGACTCTTAAAGCTACAATTGTGCAATGCAACTTCTTGCCTGCAGCCTGCAAAATGAATTGCAAGTAGCAGTGGCGCCTGCAGGATTCTATCTCGTACCATTTACCCCGTCTAGTCTCAAGCAGTTACACACACACACACACACACACACACACACACACACACACACACACACACACACACACACACACACACTTGGTGAGTCTCAGAAAGAGAGAGTTTGCACTACATCATGGTGACGTCACTCATATATAGAGTTTCTGAACTACACTGTGCCAGTCACTCAGCTGGAGTGTCTTGGTCACTTCTACTCTTCTTTTAAACCTCCTAATAAGTTGAACGTTAATTTAATTAGTGGATTCAAATAAAGGCTTAATAGATTTTCTCCTGCATTCAATTTCTAGTGGAAGAAAATTAACGACTGTTTTGTTCTTAGTCTCTCTCAGATTAAAAAAAAAAGAAAGGATCTCTTTCAGACAAATTTAATTTGGTCACGTCATTCACTGTTTCACCTCATCTTCCTTTCTTTAGTTACATTCATTTCTTTTTATTTGATTAAAATTCCTGCATTTTATTGACCTTTGTTTAATCGTCAAGGCCAATCATGTTCTCCTGATGAGAGCTGAGGGATGTTTCACGACAAAAGCTCCTCCAGATATTAATAAAAAGGTAAAATGGTGGTCGATTCAAAAGGATTTCAAGTTGGTAGAAAGCGGTGCAGCTGGTGAATACTTGATGATTAATAGAGCTGGAGTGTTTTTCTTTATCGTGACGGTTTACAGTGAGGTGAACGTTAGATACACACACTTTAACGTTTGAGCCAAGTCAACATCTCGACTGACAGGAAGTTGTTAAAAGGTCTTAAATGAAAAAATTCAATTTCCAATTTGGCCACCCAGCCAACATTGAAACGTGGGGCCCATATGGGTTAAACACGGGCTACAATATGGGTCCCAAGTGGTTTGGTCCTGGGTTCCACAGTGGCCCCACCTGTGTTCGCCCATATGGGCTGGAAGTGGGATCTGACTGGGCCTTAGGTGGGGTCCATATGGGTCCCACATAGTGTTCCCAGTTCCAGCCCATGCCCACTTAGCCCACATATATCCCTTATGGGGCCCACACATTTTGCCCAGTTCAAGCCCATGCCCACTTGGTACCCATGTTTAACCCATATGGGCCCCACGTTTCAATGTTAGCTGGGCAGGAGTCAAAGCTTTGACAACATGAAATCAAAATCTCTGCGGGCCCACTGGGGATTGATTTCTTGGCAGCAAGTTGTGAACAAAAAATAAAAACCATTTATTTGAGAAAATGTCACTGGTTTTCAAACGGCTCTCTTTGTTCCAGTGGAAGTCAAGCTCCTGCTGTTACTCTGTTTCGGTGATATGTTGTGGTAGTTTGCAGCACTTTGTGATGCTTGGCTGTACTTAACTACTCAAAATAGTTACGTTGTGTTATTTTGCAGTCATCTGTTGAATTGGGCCGAAGGGTTTTTGCCATGCTTTCCATCGTTCCAGCTAGTTTAGTTTAGTGGTTTTGTACTGAGCTTTGTTGAGCTCACAGTTCCCATTGACTGCAGGACATTTCAAAAGTGCATCTAAAATCCTTACACACCATTAGTAGTCTTCAGTTTGAATGCAACACCGTGACTCATGATCTTCACAGTGTAATTGGAATTACGACCAATTAAAGCTGACTTCATGTCAGCCTTTACTGGACTGCATCGCTAAAGCAGAACCGGCAGAAACCTGACATTTAATCAGTATTTTTGGAACATTTTGGGGCATCTCTGATTTTTTTTTATCTTCACTGAAATGAATCCCAAGGAAATTCTACACATGAGTGACTGTATGATTGTCACAATGACAGATGAAATGACAGATGAAAAATTACTTCTCTGGAGTCTGCGTTAGATATATATTTTGGTCGTTTTGTCGTCCTTCTCTCCTCTCCCCGCTGTTTTCTCTCTCCCTTCTCTCTCTTCCCTCGTGTCTCTCTCCTTCTCTACTCCTCTCACTTCTCTCCTCATGTCGCTTTGTCTTTTCCTTTCCTCTCCTTCTGTTTTCTCTTTTGCTCCATCTCCTCCCTCCTTCCATCCCTCCCATCTCTTCTCTCCTCTCCTCTCCCCTCGTGACCCTCCTTTCCTTTCTTCCCTGTCTGTCAAAACAATGCTTAAATAACAGGAAGTTGCCTCACACTCGCAGCTATAATGGAAATATAAGTTTCAGAAGAGTCAGAAGAATAAAATCCCATTGAGTCATAGTTATAGTGAGAGGAAACAATTCGTTGTTTTAATCCGTGACAGTTTCACGTAGAGAAACGTAATAAATTTCAACCTATAGTCTTTTACATTTGCTGTTGTGAAGATCCGGTGTCAGGTAGGTCCTTCCCAGGCCAACGTCATTGTGCTCTGTTAAAAAACGTTAAAAAAACCCAAAGATTTAGAAGAGTACCACTTTAAGTAAAATTGAGTTACAGAGTTGTTCGTGTTATTCTGTCAATACTTCTTCTACTTACTCACATCTGGTGATAGAAAGCAGCTCACGAACAGCACAGATGGACCTTGTGACATTTCACTTGACTGACGCGTTTAGTGAGAATCCCACTCCTTTTCTCTGTTTCTTCCTTCCCTAAGTCCCACAATGCAATGCAGCGTTGGACTACTTTTGCTTTGATCTCACTCAAAAGCATAGAGGACCAATATTCTCTCTCTTACACTCTCTCACATAAAGACACAAACAAACATACTTGAATGCAACAAAACAGAAAAACCCACACACATCTCTCAAGGCCTCTTCTTTCTCACAGAGAAGAATGCAGACAAAATAAACTGAGAGAAAGAGAGAGCGTAAAGCCAGAAATGCACTGGGAGCGAGTTTTCAAAAGCACCCATTTTCTTTTCAGTGGTCCAACACGCCGTCCAGCGGAGCATCAAACTGCTCCATCGGTTCAGGTTAGCACCAGCATGGATGTTTGGGCGTCTAGAGCCACAGTGCAAACGGAAAAAGGAAAGGTAAAGCATTTTGTCCAGAGAGTGATATTCTCAAGTTCATCATTACCTGGCTTTAGTTGTGTTATGATGTATATTTTTGATCAATTTCTAATTTACAGTCACACGTAACAGTTTTGGGATTTTGTCAGGTCAGCTGGTTTGACTGAGCAGATACGTCAGACTGTGTAGGGCCAAGAGAGGAGAAGGGAAGAGGACAGGGGAGGGGGAATCAGTTATGATGAGTACGTTTCTTCCATGAAATACTCCAAAGCAATCAACTAAAACAAATGAATGCCTCTTACACTGGAGAGAGAGAGAGAGAGAGAGAGAGAGAGAGAGAGAGAGAGAGAGAGAGAGAGAGAGAGAGAGAGAGAGAGAGAGATCCCTGGTCTTCCTGCCCAGTCAGGCTGCTGGCTGACACAGATGTGCAGATTGCCTATCAATCCCTCCTCCTCACATCCTCTCCGCCTTCTGCTCCTCCTTGTCTTTACTCTCGCCTCCTCTTCCTCTCCTTGACCTCCTTCTCTTTCCTCTTCCTCCTTTCTCCAACTCCCCCTTCCTTTCTTCCTCCTCTTCTCCTCCTTTCTTTTTCTACCCTCTTCATCCCCTCTCCACCTCCCTCGCATTCATCTCTTCTCTCCTGCTCCTCTCTTCCTCTCTTCCTCCCCCTCCCAATCTTCCAGGCCCAGCGGCGAGGTGTGTGTGTGTGTGTGTGTGTGTGTGTGTGTGTGTGTGTGTGTGTGTGTGTGTGTGTGAGAGAGAGACAGCAGTGACAGATAGGTCTGTATTTAAGGAAGCAGAATATCAATAAACAGCTAGGGGAAATGCTCTCTCTCTCTCTCTCTCTCTCTCTCTCTCTCTCTCTCTCGAAAGGTGGGTGGGATTGTTCAGGAGCGCCGTGTGTTGCGTTCTGTTGTGTAGCGCCACAGGTTGCTAAACGAGAGGTTGAAAAATGGGCCAGTCCTGCGAGCAGGGCAGGATTGATCACCTGACGCCTCTTTTATCTTCTCCTCTCTTTTTTTTCTTTCCTCTTCTTCTCAACTGCTCTCTTTTCTCCTCTTCTCTGATTCTCATTCTTCTTGTCTTTTCTCCTCTTGTCTTCTCCTCCTTCCTCCCACCTTCCCCTCTCTTCATTAACTCCATTCCTCTCCTCATCCCTCCCCTCTTCTCTCACCCTCTCTCCTCTCTCCATCCCTGCCTCCCGTTCTCCTAACGTCTCTTTTGCCACCTACTCCTTCTCTCTCATTTACTTCCACTGTTCCTCTCTCCCTCCTCCCACTTTCTATTTTCTCCTCCTCTCTAATTCTCCCTCTCCTCCTCCACCTCTAACAGTCCTTTCCCATCCCATCCTCTCCTTCCCCTCTTCTCCCCCTCCTTCCTCCTCTATGCTCTTCCTCTCTCTTTTCTCCTCTCCTCTCTTTTGCTCCTCCTCTTCTTCCTCTCTTCTCCTCTCCTCTCTTTTGCTCTTCCTCTTCTTCCTCTCTCTCTTCTCCTCTCCTCTCTTTTGCTCCTCCTTGTCTTTCTCTCTTCTCCTCTCCTCTCTTTTGCTCCTCCTCTTCTTCCTCTCTTCTCCTCTCCTCTCTTTTGCTCCTCCTCTTCTTCCTCTCTCTCTTCTCCTCTCCTCTCTTTTGCTCTTCCTCGTCTTTTTCTCTCTTCTCCTCTCGTCTCTCTACTCTGTCCTGACAGCAATAGAAGCTGTCCAATAAAACAGGCATAAAAACGCAATCCCTGTCTGGGCTCAATTTACAAACACACACACACACACACACACACACACACACACACACACACCATAAATCAGACATAAAAAGCCAATCCCTGTCTGCAGTCAATTTCCATAAAGGTGTAAGGGTGATGCAGTGGGAGGGGATGAGATGGGATTGAATGTATGTAGTGTGTGTGTGTGTGTGTAAGTCTGTGTTTTGTTTACTTATACATGCAGTGATTGTGCATTACCTTCCAGGTACACATCTTTATGCACGTGTGTGTGTGTGTGTGTGTGTGTGTGTGTGTGTGTGTATATAGACACTGTGAATGCTACCAGGCTGACGCTATGCTAATGATCCCTGTTTACATCACACATCACACCACAGGCTTTCTCACATTATCCCCACGGGACACACGCACGTGCACGCTCACACACACACACAGCGCGCTCATGCACACAGCGTGACACACATACACAGACATCTGAACACCTATATGTATGTTTTCACACACGAGCACAACTTCTTCCATAACCAAATGTACATATACACACTGAGATGAATGCACATGCGCGCGCGCGCACACACACACACACACACACACACACACACACACACTGAGGCTGGCTCTCCTAATGAGGCAGACATGTTTGCTGTGCTGTCAGGAACCACAGTGTTTGATCAGTCTCTGTCTCACTAGAACTAGGCCTTTCCTCCAACACTTCCTATGTGTGTGTGTGTGTGTGTGTGTGTGCGTGTGTGTGTGTGTGTGTGTGTGTGTGTATGTGCATACTTGTGTGCATGAACAAAAATATCTATATTCGTTTCATCCTGCACATGTGGTGATTATGTAAGTCTGTAAGGGAGAGTTTGTGTGTGTGTGTGTGTGTGTGTGCAAGAGATACTGATGTGTGTGTGACAGTGTGTGTGGGTATGAGCTTTGGTGTACATGAGGTGTGTGTGTGTGTGTGTGTGTGTGTGTGTGTGTGTGTGTGTGACAGAAAAAAATAATGTCAGTCTCTGTGCACACAACCTTGTCACTGCTTATCTGTGTATTGTTATGAGCTGGTGTCTGTGTGTGTGTAAGGTGTGTGTGTGTGTGTGTGTGTGTTTGGGTGTGACATGAAGAAATAAGGACATTTTCTGTGATCACAGCTAACCCTACTGGAGATGACCTTCAGGGGGCGTAACACACCCTCAGGCGTCCATATCGGAGGTCCTCAGCTCTTGGCAGCGACTAAGAACAGCTGACTGCATGTCTAACTCGGTATGGAGTAATGGTTTATTGGTTTATTTCTTTAGTGTTTTCATTGGTAACGGACCATTTTGCCGCCGATACACATGATTGTTTTTGTGTTTTTTAGATGTCAGCTTGTTAACAGCTAGTTAACCATCTCAAGGCAATGTTTTGATTACGATGTTTATCATTGTTTGAACACGATTTCTCTCATAACCCGGTTTCACATGAATTCATTTAATTGGTCTACTGCTGGCCACTCCACTGCCCCGTGTTGTTGTTACCACCTGGTTACTGCCACAGTACATTGAAATACTGAGTAGAAATCGAGGTGTGTTAACTGGTTTAGTATCGCTTTAATTGGGTTAAGGGTGATTTATTAGTGTGCATGTAAACATACTCGTTGAGCGCAAAAGTACAATAAGCTTACAATTATCAATAATGAGGAGGTCTGACCCTGGAATGATCACTACCATGAAAGGAAGGAAAAGGAGAAACATAAGAAGGGAATCTGTTTTCTGAAGGATCAAATTAAAGCAGGTAGGGGAGAGAGAATATTTTATAACTGTCGAGAGGTTTCTCTCAATAAAGGTTCATTATGTAATATTTGGAGACTGGTTACCCATGGTTACAAGGGACACCATGTTGGAAGACTGCCAACAAAGAGAGCACAGTAACTTTATTACTTCTTCCTCTTTGACAAAGCAAAGGAAATTCTTAATTCCTGTGTGGTGCGAATGTTTCTGTACAGGGAGGAGAAGGTTATTGAATACCAGGCGCAGTGAGTCACCAGGTTTAGTCAGGGAGGAAGTGACAGCAGCTTTTGATTTTTGTCACTCTTCCAACAGGATGGTACCTCAGAGGTGACCACTTTACAAATACTCTATGCCAGGCTGTAATTATTGATTAGTATTTTTATTTTAATAAAATTGTAGGGGCTTTCTATTTAGTTTCCAATAAGCCACTACTGAGACGGGAGTAGATTGATTCCAAAAAAGATCCACGTATCAAAAGTTGACGTTTTGCTGATATTTATTAAACACAAAATTTAAGTTGCCAAACAAAAAGAAAAATGTTTCCAAACCAGTATTCTAAAGGGTGTGTGGGAAGTGTGTGGTCACACCACCATCTCATTACCTGCCATATACAGGTGCCCTCAATCAAATCAACTCTGGATTCTGACATTTAGATATTTCAAAATAAAAGTCCACACATTTAAATTACAAATACCACGAAAAATGCCTCCTACAAAAATATATTCTTTATTATTTTTTTTTCCCCCCCTTTGTTATTTACAGGTCACCCTAACATTGTACATATATTTTGGGGTTTTGGGGTACAGCTAACCCTGTGTTCAGTGTGTGCAGCCCTTTTTCTCTTGAGCACACTTTTAATAGCTGAACTACTGCTGAGATTTAACTCACTTTGGAAAAGTCAAGCTTTGTTCTCTGTTTTTGAGCTATCTGAAGGAACAGAACAACACAAGGAACGGTCTGGTAACTATTCGGCTGAGAGTTTTGCAATATATTAATTTAGTTCTACTGTGTAAAGTTCAAGAAAACAATTGTCTGCAGTACTAATGCAGGCTAGATGACTTTTGCCTTGGCTACCACTGTATAATTGAAATTCAAAGTTGACTGAATTCAATATGTGACAAGGTATATTAACAGATAACACTGTGGTGTGTTGTTTCACTTTCCATGCTGTGATAACATGCATTTCTAAAAGTGAATGGAAAGCAAAATAAGATTTGTCATTCTTAACTCAACAGATGTGTTGAAATAATTCAGTATGAAGAGCAGGAAGGTAATTGGCTTTGTTGACAGCACACACACACACACACACACACACACACACAAAAGTTACTGTTGCTTCATAACTTCAGAGTTCAGAAGTTTTAAAAATAATGAGTTGAAAGAACATCTTACCAACAGTTTCATAAGAAACATTAGTTTATTTTTAATAATAATATATAATATTAGCATACTTCCCAGCATGCATTGAGATAATTCTCCAGAAACTTCCTTCTTGTTGTTTAGGAAAAAATACGTGACAGAGACTTGTTATCTCTTGTTATGTATGTCTATTTCTGATAAAAATGAAAATAATAACTATGATAAAAATCTGTATTGACATTAATCCCTACAATACCGAAGAGATTGTAGAAATATTATAAAATGGATTAGCCAATCTCTGTTAGACACGGGAAGTAGTACAGTCAGCTGCTCACTGTTGGCATACAGAAAAACCGGACATGACTTGGTTTTTCAGTTGAAATATTTTTTGCAGTGCGCACGATTATTTCCACACCTTACAGACACACCCACAAACCATAGGGACACCCCCACCTGCACATTCACACAACGCACACACACACACACACACACACACAGCATGTCAGTGAGGATGAGGTGACCTGTGTGAGCCAAGAGCAACACTCCACTTTCCTGTAATAACTGGTGCTACATCTAATCCTATTTCCATTAGGCTGACGCTTCAATAATGTGTGTGTGTGTGTGTCTGCACGTGCACGTGTGTGTGTGTGTGTGTGTGTGGTGTCTGCTTGCATGCAAGTGTGCGTGTGCAGTGTCTCTGATTGTGTGTATCTAGGTGAGTGTGAACACTGAGAAAGTGTGTATGTGGGTGTGTGGGTGCATGTGTTGGGGTGTGTTGGGTGTAGAAAGTTTCAGAATGTGTGTATTTTATAAGCAACAGCATGTTTGTGTGTGTGTGGGTGTGTGTGTGTGTGTGTGTGTGTGGGTGTGTGTGAGTGTCCAGTTCTTAATTCTCTTTCGGAGCTGTGGAGTGCTGATTCAGCAAGGACCTAGATAGACCCGCTCAGCTCTGGCCAATACTTCAATTGGGCAAATACACCTACACACTCAAACATGCACAAGTACACAGGCGTTGACGCACACACACTCACAAACACACACATAAGCAAGCGCAAACACCAAACAAAAACACTCTTAAGTAAGCATGTCCCTGTGCATGCACACACATACACACACATTGTTTAAATGATCCGGATAGAGCTCTCTAATATATCAGAGAGCAAATGCTTTTACTCTGAAGGGGAAGAAGTGCTTTTCTGTACCTGCAGTTGCTGGGCCGTATGTTGCCCTGTTTGATGTTAAACATTTGGTGCACATGCCTGGAGTCGTGGCTCAGACACCAGAACGACCCGGCCATCACTAGGGACACTCTTATTGAAAATGCTCAAGGTGTACTGTTCTGTTCTACAAAACCAAAAGAGCTCATAGTGAAACGGAGAGAAATGACTTAAAAATGGATGTCAAAAGTATTACCTGCCACGGAAATGGACAGCAGCTTTTGTGGTCGTAATATTTGTTGATATGAAACCGAAACCTACTTAGCCAGTTGCAGGAAGAAATCATACCACCATTCCAATTTATGGACTGTAAAACATGAATGTTGTGAAGCAGCTCTCACTGTGTACTTGCACGTCATCACATCCCCGATGAAGTGCATTGTTCTCCGTTTTCATCACAGTAGACTTCTGTTCATGCACAATAGGTGGCCTTTCATCTTTTCCCTGCTTGTTCTTCGTTCCCAATACAATATAATCCTCTGACTCATTCACATCGATACCGGGAGGCTAATGGCTGTCATGATGGCCCTGTTGGTGATGCTCATCAGCAGCTTTGATTACAAGGGGGGAGTACAGAAAGCTGTTCTCATAATAGCACGCTGCACAAATCCACACAACAATGACAATAAAATACATTAGCCTTTATAGACGTAAAGCGATTGCAAGCATGATGAAATTACAAATACTCCATATTACATAGCCAAAGATCTGAGTCCGTTTCCATGTGAACAACAAACAGAGAGTTGAAAGAAAAAGACGTTAATGTAATGTAAGTTCCAGTCATCATGGAGGGATAACTTTCATTCACTCATTTTCTTTACTGGCATATTCCTATTGAGGGTCACTGAAGGACTGGAGCCTATCAGATAGACAAGCACACTCACATTTACACCTATGGGCAATTTAGAGTGTCCAATCCACATGAGCTGCATGTCTGCGTGGGAGGAAACCCACACAGACAGGACCAGGGCTGATGTGCCAACGCAAGACATTGAAAGATGTCACATGCAGTTTTTGCTGTACTGTGTTTTCATTGTTCTTTTATATATAGAAAGTCACTTGAAGGCAAGAAATAAGGTCTTGCTTTTCCTATTCCTGGACTCTCAAGGTTGGCAAGTCTGCCAATCATCCAATTATGTGATCGTTGCACTCGCTGTCGGGTATATCACCAACCACGCACCTCTTCACCTCAGCCACTCACCTTCACAGTTAACTCACCACACTCGCCTTTTATATTCCAACACCTCCCCCGTTTTTCTCTCAAGTCCCATTAGCATCACCTCTTCATTCTCCTCTCCAGTAACATCAAATACAGGCAAGGTCTGGAAACACCTTGACACGCCACTCGTTCCAGGCTTTAATACGAGGATATCAAGCTGGGGAACTAACACCCATCCTCATCTCCTAGTCTCTTCCATTTCTCTCCTCGCTCTCAGCTTTCTATCTAATAATGGAGAGATCTCATGACAAATATGATGAAGAAATAAAGTTGGAATACTTGTATGCTATGATAATATTGCCCAATTAGTAAACAGTGGAAAGTGTACCTAGCATATATGAATGAAAGGATAGAGGGATAAAAGGATGGTGTGATGGGAGAAGGAGTGAATTTTTTCTAATGCAATAGCTATGATACAGTAGAATGAGTGGACCTGTTAACTAGCTAGCTAGCATGTATGGGTGGATAGTTGGCTGGAGGGATAGAAGGACAGAATGATGAAAGGAATGAATATGGGTTGCAATGCTAGTGTTGATAACATCGAGCCTCAACGTCTTCACTGGGAGCAGCATTGTTGTTTTGCTCTATTTAATTAAAGATGGAGGCAGACAGACTCACATTAGAGTTGTTGGCTCCTTCATGTTTGAGTAAGTGTCCAGGTCACCAGCACAGGTCCCAAAATGACGATTTCCTCTGCTAAATGGTGTGTGTGTTTATTTTTTATTACATTTCAGGCGATATAATGAGCTGAAATTGGTGAATTCAAATCATTACAAGCAAAGGAGTGAAAAGATCAGAACCACAGTGGCCAGATAATATCCCTGAGAGGGAAGTGCTGGAAATAAAAATAAGGGATTAGGAGAGTAGCTTTTTTAATGAGAGCAGTTTAGAGTGAGTAAAGAAGGAAGCAGTATGAGAGGGGGCGTGATGCTTTAGGATGTAGCAGGGAGTGAAAAGATGAGGTTTCAGCCTACGACGTATGGGGGGTGACTCTGCTGGTCTGACTGGGAAGGTCATACCACCATTGGGGAGCCAGGAGGGAAAAGTCTGTCAGTTGGTGCATTGTTCTATCAGACAACATTCAATTACAAACGGAGCTACACTCACAACATTGAAAACATTTTACAAAGGTGCAAAGATGTGGCATCGAGTCAATTACGACTCTAAATTGAATCGTGGGAGTTGCTGGAATCGACTCCTGCAGACGAAACCAGAGGAGTTACAGTGCAGATTGCTGTGTATGCGGCAGGCAAAAGGCTAAGCCTGCTCTTCATGAGGGAAGAGGCTAAAGCTAATTCATGTTATGCCATGTCACTGGACCTTAGCTACTTTATGTACACAGACAAAGAAATAATCGGTTAAAAAAGCAGAATTGACAGATACCAAGTCAAGTCTGTTAGGTTTACAGGACACAACATGATCTGAATTCCTGTGAGGTTTACAGTGTTGGGCTGTGTGTGTGTGTGCATGCATATATGAGTGAGCATGAGCTAGTAGCGCCTGCATGTTGTTTTACTGTGTGTGTGTGTCTGCACGTAAATGTCTACACGTCAATTTGTGTGCATGTGTGAGATAGCACCTAGTGGATGTGTGTGCCTGTTGCAGTGTGTGTGTGTGTGTGTGTGTGGTGTGTACGTGCTTCCAGCCCTAATTTGATGTCTAAATAAGTGGTTCCTGCCCCCCAGGGGTTCCCTAGCAATATATCACCGCGGTAACAATGGAGCTGTCGTTGTCATCGTCCCCGGAGACCAGCCACTTGCCCGCTCATGCATGGCCTCATGGGAAATGTGGACCCAGCGAACAACGCACAGACACTAAACGATGTGCACACAAACTCACACGGACACACAACTCATACTAGCCGATACATACCCTCTTGCACGCACGCACACACACACACACACACACACACACACTCCTGCCATAACCTGGTCATTTCTTGATATGTTCACTCTCCTTTTCTTGCTTCTACTTGTTTCCTCTCCTCTCTCTCTCTCTCTCTCTCTCTCTCTCTCTCTCTCTCTCTCTCTCTCTCTCTCTCTCTCTCTCTCTCTCTCTCCACCACCTCTTCTCTGCTATACGCTCCTCTCTCCCAAGGTGAGATGTCTGACAGTTGGTGTAGGTAAATTGGTTTGTGGCAAAGTGTCCAAAACAGCACAAAGGGAATATTGAGAGGACCTTGGAGAGATCCACTTTGAGTGGAGAGGCAAAGTGACAGAGAGAGAGACAGATAGACAGACGGAGAAAGTGGGAGGGAGGGAGTGTGGGAGAAGACGAAGAGTGAAGAAGAGCACTGGAGCAAGAGAGAGGAAAACTGAACAGAACGATAGAGAGGCAGACAGAGAGAGAGAGAGAGAGAGAGAGAGAGAGAGAGAGAGAGAGAGAGAGAGGATGAAGTAGTCACACAGAGAGAGGAAGCTGGACAGTGTCTGCTCCTGATTCATCGACTGTACATGTTTGAGAGAAGAGTAGAGACCTTTGTAAGCAAGCAAATATGAAATACAACTATCTAAAATAAATGAAATAGGATAAAATAAAAATAGATTCAAATAATTGAAATGACTCAACACACACAATAACATTTGCATGGCTTTTATGTCCATAGCACTTCTTTATCAATATCTTATTCAAACCTCCACCAGTGTTTTTTGGTCTTTAGCCATGGGACTGAGCTGACCAGGTTCAAAACGCAGGCCTGTTAGATTTCATAGATGTGGCAGTGAGACAATATTATAGGGAAGAGGTTTCACTCTCCCCACTGTTATTTCCCAGCCTCCAGTTATGAGATAAAAACATACAGAGTCTTGGATTAAGGTTTGTTGGAAGTTTTCAAATGGGGGTTCATTACTAATGTGTATCTATTTGTGGGATTTGAAATGTTTGGGAACATGATCTAGACCATAAACATTCATTTAAACATCATCTGAGTGCTAAAGTAGAATAAGCTTCAATTTCTAGATAACCAACACGACAAGAAACCAATAGAAAGTGTGCAGGGGTCAGACCTTTCATCTGCAGCCAAGGATCCTTGTTACATTTGTCATCCTTGTTATCATTTGCAGTTGATTTTTCTTGGTACTGTGGTCGTGCAACATTTTCTACACATGGGAGTTCACACAAGCAAACAAACCCACAGGCCACAAACAGTTAAACAGCAGTCCTCTGTAAATAGCAGGCGGATTCAAGCAGCATTCCCTGCAAGCAGCATTCCCCCTCATTAAGGATCCCCTGTGATGTAGTGATACATAAAACGGCGGGTAAAACATTGAGCTCCTCCTGGTGATCATTATAAGGCAAACAACAGCAAGTAAAAATCAATTATATTTTCATAAATAAGCATTAATTTGTGTGTTTTTCCCCCTTGATATAACTTACATCAGTGTGATACTAAAGCACACCAGACTATCAACCGGAGAGCCAGAGCTGATCCTGGTGCCAGTCCTCTTGTCAGACATTGGGTAAGGTGACCAATTTAACAGGTTGTACAGTCGTACCGAACCGTCCTCGGTCAGTGTACGTTGAACAGAGTGGTATTCCCGTTTCATTCCCAGATCTGTTCCTCGTCAGCGCTTCAGCAAGATAATTAAGCTTCCAATCAATCATTGTTAGCTCAGGTTCAACATCCACCCCGCCTGACTGCATGACTAATACATCTCTCTCTCCTCTGTTCAGGCGGACTAAAAACAGTTCCAAATAAAAACAGAAAGCTAATTCATCTTCACTTTTGGGAGGCTACTCTTGGTAAACTCTTTATTACAGTAGCAGAGAGCTAGCTTCCAATCAATCATCGTTAGTCACAAAGCCAATTAAGACTGAGGAGCTGACCTCTGCTGAGACGTCTTCCTCTCCTCCTTCTGTCTTCATCCTTCTCTCTGCCTCTACATATTTCTCTCTCTGTTTTTCCCACCAGTAGCCAAACACTCAGTCAGCTCCCTTCACCTACAAAAAAACAACCCTCCCTCTAGCCGTGCAATCAATTAGTGCACTAGGAAATGAATTAAGACCATTCCTAAACGAGCTATTAATAGGAAGCTGACAAACGACAGGGCGCCATATATCAAGACGAGAGCTGATGTTGTTAATTAGTGGGATGTTTAACATCTGTAATTAGGGAGGCATAATGGAGAGATATGACGGCAGAGACGCTTTGTTCGCCGTTCAGCTCTGTGGGGAGAGCATTTAGCGTATGTGGGGGTTGTTGGTGTGTTTGTGTGTGTGTGTGTGTGTGCTAGTGCTATGTTATGGCTATACTGGATTATTGTATGACAATGTAGTTAAATGTGTAAAAAGACCCAGAGTACGTTGACGTTGTTCATTTTCCTCTTCCCTGCTCTGCTCCACACTCTTTACTACTTTTCACTACATTTAGCTGAGAGAAACGATTTGGAAAATTATTGTTTTTTTCCTCTTTTCATCCAGAAGAAGTTACGAGGAGTGGTCATGTGACTAGTTGGTTGATTAGAGGCTTGTGGGAAACTATATGATAGATGCAGGAAAAATGCATGACCGTGAGTTTTGTGGCTAATGTTTAATGGCTGACACTGTACATTCAACGGCCTCAAAGTGAGGTAACTAAAATATTGAAGCTAAAATGGATCAAGTTCAGGCCCATTCTCAGATGGGGTGGTCGAAAGGCATTCTGGGAAATGTGGGAGATCACTAACTGAAGTAGAAGTAGACGAGGCTGGCTGAGGGAAAGTGGGTACACCAAAAAAGTAGACTTACATTGCTGATGTATAACAGTTGGTAATGGTTAGTGCTTTCCTCAAGGGCATGCCAGTGGGCTTTAGGTTGGAGGGGCGGGGGTGGGGGGCATTGTCAAATTTTTACTTCCCTCTTAAACATGTGACTAAGAGCAAAACCAGAATGAGTCATTGAGAGAGAAAGCAGAAGATGGAGTGAGGAAGCAAGACAAAAGAAAGAGAGAGGGCGGAATAGCGGCATAAATTTGTCAGCGTGGCCTGGTGGGAGCAGGAGAGAGTTGACCTTGGTCGTAGTTTAAGACCTGTCTTTATTCAGCCAGCTCGTAGCTCCAGGAACCATTTGTCTAAACACTGCCTCCCCTGTCTCTCCTGTTATCTAATTCCTTTTCCTTTCCTTGCTCACTTGCTCTCTTGCTCACTCACTCACTCTCATGTGTACGGACATTGCATGGACATACATTCTCAGACATCTCTTTCTCATCACACGCTCACTCTAGTGAAGCAATTATCTCTCGAACAGTCTTTGTAAATGGGTTAATTAGACCTTGGGATGTGATAATGACAGCATTTCTGTCTTAACCACATTTTCTCGAGTGCCTCTGAGGAACACGTTGGCGTGGGAGTTCCCCCATCTCCTGAATTTGAGTCCAATTAGGGTTAAATCTGCTAAAAACTATCTTGTCCACCCATCAAAATGATGTGGTGTTGTCAGCAATGACTGGATGAAACTCAACACGCCATGACTGATCTCAGCTGATACAAGTATAGGTGGCAGCCGCATGCATTTACCTTGTATCTATTCTGCACAGTTCTCTGATGGAACAAAAAAAAGATCTTTTCTGACAACTGAACGGCGGGAATAGCCTCTTTCACACATGCAGTGCAACCCTGAACTTATCTAGACGTTACTCGGAGGGGTTGTATGTGTGAACGCAAATGTCCAAATCAGTTGGTCTGGAAGTCAAACGGACTTTACCCACCCAGCGGCAGAGAAAATGTCGGGTATTGACATCAAGCCGGTCACTTCGTCCGCCATCTTCGTGCTGTAAACAAAACAGTGCGATTTCCGCAGCGTACTTTTTGCGTCTTGTCCCGTCTCCCGCATGCTCTACCCAGGCCCCGCCCCTCGCCTAAACTAACCGGAGTATTTTCTGTTGTTGTGAACGCATCCGACACGGACATTCTCCGGACCTGATTCTCTGGAGAATATCCGAGGTGTCTGTCTGAGAGAGGCTTTAGAGACAGAGCTGAAGTGCAGCAGTGGTTGAGCAACCATGCAGTAAACAAGTGGGACTTCTATGACGGTCACATATGGGGCTGTAGCACCGTGCCTGAATGTTATACAGCAGAATCAACACCGCTAATGTCTCTGATGGGATTCTCTGAGGGCTCTTGCTCGACTGTGACGCACTTATTGTGGACGAGGCTTGAAAACAGCAATGTAACGGAGCATTTTGGATACAGGATAACACAGCACACTGCCACACCTGCAAAAAAGTCCTCACAGCCTAGCAACATGCAACGATGTGTACAGTGTTGTTTGTACCACTTTGCACTGTCTATTAATTGTGCTGCCGTTCATTGTTGCACTGAAGTTTGTTTAATGTTGTAAATGTCAGAGCACTTTCTCATTTTACATTAGTCAGTCCACCGCCCGGCCGCCCGGCGCTGGAATGGACTGGAGCTCAAATTATGCTTGAAGAGGAATTGAATCGCTTTCCAGTTCTGTCATCCATACCCAAGCTGTGTGTGCAAGTGTGTATGTCTGTGTGTGTCTGAATTCACCAGCATGTGCATATTGTGTGCTCCTTGTGTGCACGCATACATGGGAGAGTGTGTATGTGTGTGACTCAGTTGTATCTGTGTGTGTGTGTGTGTGTGTGTGTGTGTTATGTGTGGCTATATTTATGTGTGGGCTGAGCGGGTGCGGGCGTGTGTGTGCACGCATGTCCGTGTGTGTGTGTGTGTCAGGCCAGGATTAATGCTTCGCTGTCACAGGGCCCCAGATGATGAAGTAGTCAAACCATAGAAAGATGGAGAGAAGGAAAAAAACCTTCACAGAGAGAGAAAGGAGCGTAGATGAAAAAGAGTAGAAAAAATATATTTTCTCTCTTTCAGAGAAAAATCACCCTTCCAAACCGAAATGACATTATTCTCACCTGCACAATCACATGTTGACCAAGAGCCAAAGCAGCAAAATGAGCATCATTTATATTTTACATTTTCATGCCGCGTTCATGACATGTCAGATTTACCGTAAATATGACCTGCCGACTGGGAAAAAACGTTCACGGTAGCCTCCAAGTGGTAAATACAAGAAGGACGTGGGATTTCTTTTGTGGGCTCTGATATCTCCCACTTGGTGTCTCAAATTGTGGAAGTGTGTCAACACAGGTGGCAAACACTGAAATGAAAGTCGTAGATAATTCATTGCAATTCTCATTTATATTTGCAGTAATTCAATTAACTCAACTCAAGAAAAGCGAGTCTGCTGCAG
>JAXDDX010000002.1:16010000-16037500 GCA_034670405.1 Hoplostethus atlanticus | reverse complement strand
TGTTTTGTATTAAGTCACTCTTGATCATTTGGAGGTTCACTCTCCTCCCAGTGTCTTAGACTGACCCTCTTAGGTGTGGTAATGACACTTTTAGCCACTTCAAGCTTGATATTGAATTAGCTTGGTCCTTCTTTCATAATCAGTTCTTAACTATTGTAAATAAACATGCCCCATATAGGAGTTACAAAATAAAGGGCCGTGACAATCCATGGTTTTCCCAAAATTTATCTGAGCTCATTCATGAAAGAAATTTGGCATGGGCAAAAGCACGGGAAACAAAGATAGAAAATGACTGGATCACTTATAGATATTTGAGGAACAAATGCACAGTGCAAATTAGAAAAGCAAAGTCTAAATTTTATTTAAATGAAACCACCATAAATCTGAATGACCCCTTTACATTTTGGAAAGTCATCAAGTCCATGTCAAGCAACCCCTCTAACAATGATCTGCCGAAGCATATAAATGTAAACTCTGAAGTAGTTACAAATAAGAGGGAAATGGTAAACTGGTTTAATCAGCATTTTGTTTCATCTGAAAATTTGTTTAAACCTATTTGTAATTCAGCTACATATGAAAACTTAGATAAAGAACGGACACAACCTATAAATGAAACAGCTTGTGTTGGTTCCATGGGAAATCCATGGTCTTTTGATTTTTCAGCTTTTACTAAAAGGGAGGTCCTTTCAGCTTTGAAAGGTATAAACATAAAAAAAGCAGCAGGTCCAGATGACATTGATCCATGGTTCTTAAAGCTTTCTGCAGACATTATTGTTGAACCACTGACTTATATATTTAATCTGTCCATTGGTTTAAACACTATTCCTGAGATATGGAAATCTGCTTTGGTCCTTCCCCTGTTAAAAGGAGGGGATCCGTCAAACTTAAATTATTATCGGCCCATTTCCAAATTACCAGTCTTTGCCAAAGTTTTTGAAACACTCACTAGTGACCAACTAAAAAATTTCTACACAGCCAACGTATCCTGAGTAGGTTCCAATCTGGTTTTAGAAAGAAGCATAGCACTATAACAGCCACAATGAAAGTTACAAACGACATAATAGAAACACTGGATTCCAAACAACAATGTGCAGCCTTGTTTATAGACTTGTCCAAAGCTCTCGACACTGTCGATCACCAAATACTGTTAAATAGGTTGTCTGAGATAGGTTTGTCTACAAAGGCTGTTGATTCGTTTAAAAACTATCTTAGTTCTAGGACACAGTGTGTGCACATTGATGGCGAAATCTCTGATAAGTTAACTGTAAATACAGGAGTGCCACAAGGTTCAATTTTGGGGCCATTGCTTTTTACCATTTATGTAAATGAGTTATGTGAACATGTTGATGATGCAAAAGCCCATTTATATGCGGATGACACCATAATCTATTGCTCTGCGCCCACCATATCTGAGGCTGTATTTAAATTACAAAAAGCATTCAATATCATTCAAAATAATCTAATTAAGCTTAAACTTGTTCTTAATGTAGATAAAACTAAGTTGATGTTTTTTTCTAAATCCAATATCCAGTGTTCTACTATGCCTCAAATCATTACAATACAAAACAGGGTGATAGAGGTGGTGTCATCTTACAAGTATCTGGGTTTCCATCTTGATGAACAATTGTCTTTTAAACTTCATATTGAACAACTAGCAAAAAAACTTAAACTTAAATTGGGTTTTTACTTTAGAAATAAGACTTGTTTCAGCTTTCAAGCAAAGAAGCGGCTTGTGGCTGCTACTTTTTTGCCTATATTGGATTATGGTGATATTTTATATATGAATGCCCCAAAATCACATTTTCGTGCTTTGGACACAATATATCATGCTGCTTTATGCTTTGTGACAAACAGCACACCCCTCATACATCACTGTGTACTGTATGAATTGTCAGGTCAGTCATCCCTGGACATAAAAAGACAGTCACATTGGTATTTGTTTGTATACAAAGCCATCCTGGGACAGCTACCAACTTACTTAAGCACTTTACTTGTTCAACCTAGAGGTGGACATTACAATCTGAGATCAAAAAATTATATCTTATATCATGTCCCAACTGTGAGAACAGAATTTGGGAAACACGCTTTCAGCTATGCTGCTCCACTTTCTTGGAACATTTTACAAAAAGATTTGAAGCTAGATTCCCTTATTAGAATCAACCTTTTTAAAGAACAAATTGGACACCTGCTTGCCATGGAGTGCTCATGTTTTTAATTCTGTCTTTTTCTATTTAAATTTTGAAGACACTTGCTCTATTTTTTTACTGTGTACTCTTACTGTCTTTTTTTTTTTTTGCGTTTGTTTTTAATGTTTTATATGTGAAATTATTTGTATGCTGCCTTCTTGGCCAGGGCCCACTTGAAAAAGAGATGGAAATCTCAATGTGATTACCCTGGTTAAATAAAGGATACATTAAAAAAAAAAAAAAAAAATGTTTAGCGCTCACATCTGTTGTAATGTTCAAGAGTCATAAACTTGGGTTGATTCTTATCACTGTCACTGTTGCTGATCTTCTCCATGATCCTTTGCCAGAAAGTGACCCAAGCTGGAGTTGCATTTCCAGCATGGGCCAGATGGTATCAGGCCCGTCGTCTGTAGCCTTGCTGGAGTGAAATTGATCCTATTGAGACTTTTATATCGAGTCAGTTTTGATCTGGTGTCTCTCATAGGGAGAAGCATCTCTTTAGCAATGTACTCCATCATCATCATCAAATGTAATTCGGTTGCCTATATCCGATTGTACGGGAGTCTAGATTCAATTTTGTCAACTTTAAGTAGACAGTTTTTGAGTTGGAGATATCTCCAGATTAAACTGACCCTTCAAGATATTCTCCTGGTAGAGACATCCAATGTTTCTGATACCTTGTTGTACACAGTCATCTCTTTTGATGTAAAATCCATATTGCACTGTAGATGATTTCTTTCTTTCTTTCTTTCTTTCTTTCTTTCTGAATTTGACCAGCTGTGGTTGAATATGAGTGTGTGTGTGTGTGTGGTTAGGGAGGGGAGGGTGTGTGTGTGTTGGGGGTCCTCATATCAAAGCATCTGGTGTGGGATATAAATGATCCACCTGGATACCTGTTCACACACACACACACACACACACACACACACACACACACACACACACACACACACACACAGGAAAATACCTCATTGCATGGAAATCGTGGCAAGAACTCATTTCATTACGGCTGCTTATATATTCCTGGAAGTTCACTCTGTGTGTGTGTGTGTGTGTGTGTGTGTGTGTGTTTGTGCACGTTGGGGTGTGTGTGTGTCCATGCATGCGTTGGTGCCACTCTGTGTTAATAAAGCCTACAGATATAGCTGTCAGCTTGCTGTGTTTATTCAGGCTCAAGGCCAAATGCTCCAATATCCTCCGCGATTTGCTGTCTCCATCTATCTGCATCTTTCCATCTGTCTCTCTCTCCATCTGTCTCTCTCTCTCCATCTGTCTCTCTCTCTGCATCTGTCTTTCTGTCCTCTGTCTGTCTGGCTGTGTGCATCTGGTCATCTGTCTGTGGTGCCCGTCTGTCTCTTCTCTCACAGAGAAAATGAATGAGAAGATCCTTGGTAACAAAAGGATGGTGGGCGTTCACACTGTTCTACTGTACATCATCAGTCTGTGATGTTCAATGTGTTGCAGGAGTTTTACTGTTGATGGTTTAGATTTCTATCAAACTCCATTGTAGCTGCGCTGGAAATGATGACGAGATATTTTGATTATCTGTGGGAATACGCAAAATACACCACCAGCAAAAAAGTACATCAATAGTTCTTTTTAAACACTGTTTAAGTATATTACATTTTTTTCCCCCACAGCACTTTGGAGTGAGTGAAGCTTTGGTGACTTTAAAAACACCAATCAAGCAGACCTAGAAAGTGCTAGCACTCCTCTGCACATGTTTTTTAAAAATAATTTTCTGTTCATTTCTGACTTTAATTTAATTTAATAGTTGACTACTGGGAGCCAGGAAAGATTGAGGGAGAGAGCGAGGGCGGATAGCGAGGCTGGACTCGGATGCAGGTCGTTGTGGGTACATGGACGCCGCACAATTTTGACAGGTTTTAACCGTCAGTGTGAGGGTGTCACTTTCCACTGTTAGCACCCATTCAGTACCACCAATATATGCACCCATGGTCCTGTAAGGTGCCACATGTTTCACAGCAGAACTGAGGATGCTCGTTCCTGTAAAGCCCTCGGGTCCCCTGACCGGAGATTTCTTTATCGACTTCCAGCTCAGCCTTTAATACCGCCGAGTGCCACCGGAGGATCAGGAAGCTCCACCATCTCAGAGTCTTACCTCTCCTTATCTGATGGGTTCATGGCTTTTTGATCTCGGCCACCATGTGTACACCTCTCTCTGCCTCTCCTCCTTTTTCTCTCTTTCCATTTCCTTCTTGTCTTTTTTTTTGATCTCAGCCTCTCTCTTCTTTCATCATCTCAGGGTCCCTCCTTCTTTTCACCCTCTCTCCATCTGTCATACTTTTACTGTTTCTCTCTTTACCATCCCTCTCTCTCTTCGATCTCCCATCTCTTGATGTCTCTGCTCGTCTTTGCCATCTCTCTCTCTCTCTCTCTCTCTCTCCCCTCTCGCTGTCTCCCTCTCTGTTTTCCAATTTCTCTCCCTCCTTTTCACACTCGCTGTGTAAATCCCCTCTTATCCACTCCCAGTAACAACTTGCCACATCCGGCCCTCTTGTTCTGTCACTATGGATATTTGTTCTAGATTAACCTCTCACACTCCCTCCCTGTCTCTCCCCCCCTCTCGTCACTCCCCTCTCACTCATCTCCCATCTCATTTCGTTTCCATCGTCTCCCCGTCTGTCTGGTTTTTCTCTCCCTCTCCTCCTCCTCCCTTTTGCTCTCTCTCTCTCTCGCTCTCTTTCTCCTACCATCTTTACTCCTCCGCCCCCCCTGAGGGCTGCGACATCAATTTAACTGGCATCGCAGCGTCTGGTCCAATGAAATATAAATGTCTCTCTCTCTCTCTCGTTCTCCGTCTCTAGCTCTTTCCCATTTGCACAGAAGAAGAGAGAGAAGGGCCCTGGCGAGCCACCGAGCACCAGCCAATTCCTGAGGATGACACGCATGTTTGTGCCGCACCGATTGCCGTTTGCTTTTCATCTGAGAGCTAGATTGAGCTCCTGACCCCCCCTCCATCCCTCTCTCTCTCTCTCTCTCTCTCTCTCTTTCCCTCCTCAGCCTCCTCTTTTCTCCTCTCTTGGTCCCCAACCCACAGATTAAGTTAGTACCCAGAGAGAGATGGAAAGAAAAGTGTTTCTCCCCCCTCCTTTCCATTTCTCTGCTTCCTTCCTCTGCTATATTCTTCCATCTTCTCCTTCTAATTCCCTTCCCGGCTGAGGTGTGTGTACTGACGTCCTGCATCTGCTCTCTCTGCGTTGTCCGGTCATCCATGCAGGCCTAACACTGGTTTCCTAATGAACAACCGGGTGTTTGAGAGCAGAATAGCATGAAAAAGTAAACAGCATCCTGTAGTGTCAGTGAAGCTGGACACACTGACATGAACACAGGGAGTGGAGTTGTTGTGGCCGGATGCATTGTCTCTATAGTTGTTTGGTCAGGTGGTTGGTAGGTAAGTCAATGCAACCCAATAGTTTCTGGTGTAAATTAAGAGAATTGGTACAGTACAGAACTAGTTCAATATTGTGTTTTTGAACATTAGATTGTAATATGATAAAGAATAAAGTTTTACAATCATTTTTATGAAAAAATAGGAAAAGAGTGCAAAGAGTGAAGAGTGAAGCAAAATAACGTTTTGAACCTCAGCAACTGCTCCCTCGCTCACTTGCAGTACGTTAGGAGCTGGTGGAAAGAGTTGTGAGTTTGAATCCTCCGAAAACTCAACAGGTACAATCAAAGTGCCCTTGAGCAAGGTTGAGGTGGAGTGGTGAACAAGACTGTGGTTTTACTGCAAAGCCCCACGGTGTGAATGTGGGACATGTGAAGCAGAACGTTGCTGAAAAAGAGTGTGTGTGTGTGTGTGTGTGTGTATGTGCATTTGCTTTTGTGTACATGCCTGTCTGTCTGCACTCGTATGTCTCTCTGTGCCTGGCTGTCTGCCTGTATGTGAGAGTGTATTTGTGTGTCTATATTTGTATCTGTGTCTGTGCACGTATGTAATTGTATATATTTTGTGTTTCTGTGTGTGTGTGTGTGTGTGTGTGTGTGCGTGTCTATAAATGTGTGTGTGGGCGTTTGGTGTGATGGGTAATTAAAGCAGTGCGTGCCAACTCAGTGCCAATGTAATACCACTCTAATCATCTTCTGCTCTGCCATCTGTGTGCTCACCATGACACACACACACACACACACACACTCCATAGATGAAATCACAGCAGACGAACACACACACACACAAGACACATGTGCGCACACGTAAAGTCACAGTGAAGATATACACATATACACTACTGACACATACAGACACACTGAACCGGGTCAGACCCTCGTCCTGGTCCACGTGGACGTTCTCACTCGAAAAAGAGAGAGAGAGAGGGAGAAAGAGAGACATAGAGGAAGTGTCAGTCAATAAGACATGAGACGGCTGTCCCTCAATATGAAGGTGTTAGCAAGAAATGTAATTTTTCATGCAACTTTTAGTTTCAATAAACTGTTTGAGAAATTTGTGCAATCTTATTTCTTTCATTTGTCAAGTATTTCCTCAAGTATTTCCAACATGAATCTGTTTTTACTCCAATGTGATCCATGCTTTCATCTCTTCCTGTTCAGACTATCACAGCTCTCTGTATTCCCGCCTCCTTTCTCCAGCTTGTTCAAAATGCAGCAGCCATAATTCTTACTGAAGCAAAAAATAAAATATCATATCACCCCTGTTTTAGTGTTTTTAACCCCAAGGTCCCCGTTGGCTGAAGGAGAATAGATTGAAAACAACAGGCAATCGGGCCTTTGCCATTGGAACGACCTCCTGTGGGGCCGAGGCTAAAATCTGTATCATCTTTACATCATAAAAACGCTTTTATACACTTTCTTTTTGTCATTATCTTTTATCAGCGAACCTTGACCTCCCTTTCTGTGCTTACATTGGTTTTGGCTTTTACTGATAATTGTTCTTTTTTGTTTTTATTTACTCCTTTGTAAGAAGTTTTGTGAAAAGTGGTGTAAGAATAAAGATTATTATATGCTATTATTATTTCCCTCTTCTCCTTTCCACTCTCAGCTCCTTCCTCTTCTCTTATCCTCCCTTCATCCCCCAACTCCCTCTCCTCCTCTTCCTGTTTTGCTCTCCCTCCATCTCTCCCTCTATTCCTGATATATTTGTGATATTTACAGCTGTTAGTACATTGTTTAAATATGTAATCATGTATTTGCTGCTTGGTCTAAATGCACAGCTAAGATGATCCTGGTCTTTATGAAAGCTAAAGGATAGATGTGACGTGTTTAAATCATGCCTAGTGCTCAGTGGGTCTCTACTGGGGGGCTCATTCCCAGCCTCCTGCCATTGACCAGCTCTGAAAATGAACTGGAGACCTGTTGCTGATTTGTCTAACCTTCCTTTATCCAGGGAAAGTTGATCTTCACACCTGGAAGCTTCCCAGTACAACCACAGTCTTCAACTGAACAGCTCCACTGGAGCAGCGACAGGATAAATGCTTTGTTCAAGGGCGTCTTGACAGAGCTTGTTGAGGTAGTGGAGAGTATTCACTCTTCATTCACCTTCCCACCCACATGCTCCGGCCGGTCCCAAAGTCAAACTGGTGACCATCTTTCACAAGCCCAGTTCACTAAGCACTAGCAGGCCACAGGACAGTCTAGAGAGTCAGGTCTGGATCAGTCATACTGCATCCTGATACGTCCATCATGGACAATCTCTTTCCTTTGCCTGATGCAATGGATGCAATATGTAACTTTGATGAGCTGGAGGTTTGTTTCCTGTCTCTGACTGTGCAGATCTTGTGTTTTTGTTTCCTACCATGAGGGTTTTGGACAGGGTTTTACATCCTGAGTGGGTTTATAGTACAAAAAGGCAGCATGTTCGGTAAATGTGAGGGTGGATTGAGTTGTCCCATTCTGGTTTGGACAGCTGCCTCATCTCAGGCCTCCTCGTCTGTCTGGCAGTAGAAGCTTTCCTACATAGGAGGTGGAAGCAGCCCACTGGGCCAATAGAATGAAATGCATTCAAGCCTAAGTTGTTACTAGCCTTTATTAATAATGCAATACTGAAGTGGATAGTCTGAGGTGGATCATCTTTACAATTTATAACACAATATATATATATTAAAAAAAACATCCCAACAAAGTTTTTTTTATACAATTCATATAAAAAATAAACAAAAAACTCCTGGTGGTCTAACACATCATCCTAGATTCAAATCCCATTTTATTCCCCTCTCTCTCTCTCTGATCCTTTCTGTCCCTCTCCACTGTAAACTGTACAATAAAGCAGAAATGTCATAAAATATTCTTTAAAACTTAAAGCAATGGGAGACGAGAAACAAAGGCCATATTTCCACTCCACTCCTCTCACCCCTGACTCTGCTCTCCTCCCTTCCTCTCTCTTCTAATTTCCTCGGGTCTCGACTCGACTGCTGTGCTGCGTCCAGCAGGCTGAGCAGCACATTGTCAGGCCTGTCGGACGAAGCCTCTCTCTTCTATATAAACTTCATAAGAGGGCAGGCTTAATTTCCTGCCCTGGAGGGAAGCATACTGGGCTCTCCCTACCGGAGCTGCCACCGAGTGACCTTATTCTGATGATGTTAATACCTTTAATTCTGCTGCACACTGTGACAGCTATACTGTGTCTTTTTTCCTTGCCTCTTATACATTTTCACTTCAAACTGCACTTTGTCTGTACAGATTTGAGTTGATTTGACACTGTAGTTGTATTGGAGTGCTTTTGTATTATTGTGCAAAGAAACTGCGGTAAAAATAAGACAAAAGAAGGGTAGTTTAGGTTGTTGGGGGAGTGGATTCGGAGTCAGGGGGAGGGTTTTTTACGTGTGCCAGAAGGGCAAGCGTCGATATGTGCTGATGTGTTTGAGGACTGTAGGATTGTAGGACTGTAGGACTTTCATTAGGTCTTTGTTGAACTGTGGTAACTTCCAATTGACCAGCTCATGCTCTGTAATTTACAGCTCATTTTCAGTGCAGTTGAATTTGAAAATTGCTTTTTCCATTTCACATTTCTGCACAGTTCAATTAGAGGATTAAATTAGATAGAAGATTATTTCAAGTTTCACGGTTTCTGGCAAGTTGTCTGTTTTTTTTTTGCATACTGTTTGTTGGACCTCTTTGTTGAGGATGTAACTCAACAAGGATCAACCCACTGGATTGTAGTAGGCCATGCTAAGTGTAAGAGTAGCCATCTCGCTATTGGCTACAGACAGGGACGTTGAGCTGATTAATAATAGTACAACCAAAACACCAGTCGAGTCACACTGGTCAGTTCCCTGCGGGTTTCCAGTCTCGGCGTGCTCTGGCCTCAGGATCGTTCCCGCTCACTGGAAAAGACACAACAACATTAGATCAGTTCCCGGCTGCTCTTATCCAATTAGTCTCAATTGGCGGCGGCCGGCGGCAGGATGCAGGCAGAACCAGCCTACCAGCCTGATTCCCTCCTGTATCCAGCCAACAGCTCAACCTCCCCCCGTCTGCCAGAGTATGTTAGCAATAACGTTACACACCAAAATTGTCAGTGTGAAAAATCATGTGTGTTTTAATAGTTTTGAACACTCACCCCAGAGCCATGTCAGTCAACTCTCCAATCAACGCTGGTCACCTCCAAACACTCATGAACACTGGATATGTTGCTCTGTAGTTGACAATATTGACATAATAATATCTGACAATATTAAATAAATAAATAATTAAATATATAATTAATTAAAATGGGAAATATAAGCTATTTAATTGTTTATTTCTGCATTTATTTAATTATTTCACTATTTATTTATTTCATGGTTGCTGGTCTGTGTGTGCACTGTGAAATGTAAATCTGTCAACGTCGTCCATCAAAGCCTGTGGGAGGGCCTTGCGTCTGATTGGTTGGTCAAGTTAAGTCGATTGCTTTTGCCTGCATCCTTCCTTGTTGAGTTGTTTGTATCCTACCCAAGATGTCTCTCATGACCTAGTTAGAAATATGTTAGCATTAGCAGAGAACATAGAGTCTAATATTGCAAGCCCTGATTCAGTGGACAGGGTTTCTGTTGGATGTTGATGCTTGCTCAACGACTTGTGGAGTGGACTGTGTGGTGTGGTGTGTTTCTCAGGGCCTCTTGGATTAAATTGGCTGCCTCCCGCAAAAGTTCTGGACAGCTTTTCGACACTCTGATAAATGAGTTGTAACATTAAGTTGAAGGTTCATAACTATTTCCTCAAGTAACTGATGAAGTTCTTGGTGTTCTTCTTGGTCGTTGAGAAACGGTTGGCAATGCAACTCATTGGCGCCTTACCGCCACCAACTGGACGAGCTGACACCCATACATCGAGTAGCCTGCTATCGATTGCTCTTGACTTACTGTGCGGTCAGACCAATCAGATGTTAGATTCCGCCCACAGGCTTTGATGGACGATGTTGACAGATGTACATTTCACAGTGTACACACAGACCAGCAACCATGAAATAAATAAATAGTGAAATAAATAATTAAATATGGAAATAATTAAATAAATGTGGAAATAAACAATTAAATAGCTTATATTTCCCATTTTAATTAATTTATCTATGTATTTCCCCTTTAATTAATTAATTATTTATTTAATTATTTATTTATTTAATATTGCACATTTAACCCTCCGTAAGATACCAAGGTGATCATTCTTGTTGTCATTGAACTTTGATACCTTGGGGTTGTCTCATGGTCTTTGGGTATACTTTGTTTTCTTGTGTTTCTGATTGAGTTTCCCTGTTTTTACCAGGAAGAGGCTGTGTGATTCTTGCTTTTCATACTTCATGTATCAACTAAAATGACTTTTAACAGAGGTGTATTTTTACATCCAGTTCAGTTCTCACTCTTTTCCACATTCCTTGACTCTTCCCTTATGCCCTTACGCCCATCTCCCTCCCTCCCTCCCTCTCCCTCCTTACTCTGCTTCTCCATCCGTCTGTCTCCATCGCGTTATCTCTCTCTCTCTGTCTGTCTCACCCTCCCTCACTCCATCTGTTGCTCTCTCCCCGTCTCCCTTTCCCTCCTCCCCTTCCATCTGTCTCAGAGGAGGTTTCGCTAACAGGGTACTTGACAGGAGAGAGGAGTGCAGGGAGAGTGGCCTTTTTCTAGCAAGTCAGCTAGTCACCCAAGGCTAATTAAATATCGCTTCCGAGCACTCAAGTCTCTCTCTCTCTCTCTCTCTCTCTCACTCTCTCTGTATCTCTCACAGTGGATGCTTTCCCTGAACTGAATTATCTCTCTTTCCACCTTCTCTCCTCTCTCTCTCTCTCTTATTCTCTCAGTCTCTCACTCTCCACCTTTCTCCTTTTCTCTCTCTCCCCTCGTTCCCAGCCACCGCCTAGGGCTCCTTACACTCAAATTAACCTTTCGCTATAATAATCACACAGGGGAGCAGTACCCAGGCAGGTGTGTGTGTGTGTGTGTGTGTGTGTGAGAGAAACAGAGAGTGTGTGTGTGTGTGTGTGACTGTGTGTCTGCAGGGTCAACCTAAGCCCCTGTCCATGTAATTGTGAATTAGAGTCTTAAATGAGCTCCACTTCCCCTAGCTGATGGTGTGATCAAGAGAGGAGGAGGAGGAGATGAGAAGGTAAGTGAAAGCGAAAAGCAGTAGAGAGAGAAAGAAGTGGAGAGGTAGAGGAGGAGAGAGTGGGGGGGGGGATGAAGGAGATGAGGAGGAAGTGAGAGGGTGAAAGGTAGAGACAAAGAGAGAGAAAGAGGAGAAGCAGGAGAAGCAGGAGAGAGGAAGGAGAGGGGAGACAGTAAATGGAAGAGAAAAGAGTTGAGAAAGTGGGAAACGGGGGAGTAGGAGGAAGAGAACAGGCAGACGAAAATGAAGGAAAGAGGTATGGAGGGAGATGATGAGGGAAGAGTGGAGAGAGGAATGGAGCAGAGCTGTACCTGCAAGCTGACTGTTTCAGCTTGCAGCAATTGGTTTCAATCAGGGATGCAACAATAAGGCTGTACAACAATGATAAAAATGATGGTGTCTTTTTTTTTTTTTGATGAATTCAGAGTAAAGAGACAAACGGAGAGACAGACTGGTTGACAAACTTCACTATGGAGCAGAAATGATGATGCTTATGTCTAGGATTGCCTTGTAGTGCAATAAAATGAAGGTTTTTCTTTGACATACCAGAGATTCTGCACCAGAGTGCCTTTTGAAGACGATAAGTTGCTGTGATTTGGTAAGTTAGTAGTCAGTAACTTAAGATTTGGATATTTTCCCCATGTGGGCAGCAGGAGCCAAATTCAGGTCATCAGACACTTAACCCCAGTATACCAACGGTGGGGCAAATAGTGTGGCACCTGCCCGGCTGAAAGGTGATTGGCCCCCTGCTTGGTGCTCCCCCATCCTCATTGGGTCACAGTGCTGTAAATCTGACTGCACCTGTTGCAGAGGAAAAGATGAGAGACATCTATGTGTTGCCAGCAACCCGTCAAATGTATGAACACATGTTGATACTGCAGACAGTTTGTATGTTTATATTGGACACTCAACCCCCAACACCCAACGGTGCTCTCTCAGTCTCACTGTGTGGAAGCTCTGCAGCTGGCAGCTGCAGCTATGGATGCCAACATTTTTTTTGTCTGTCTCAATATTTTGGTTACAACTAAAATGTACTGAAACTAACAACTAAAATAAGTTTTAACTAACGTGTCAAATTGATTAAGTTTGGGCAATGCTAAACATTTTGGCTAACAGGCTACAGATGATGTGGTACTGAAAGGCAGCTAACGTGCTGGAGCGTAGCGCTATAGTGGATCTATTCTTCTTGACAATGCATTGGGTGAATGATGTAGTTATACTGATTGTTCTAGTACTGTAGTAACTAGCAGCAATAGCTGATGCTGGACACCTAGCTAGGTGTCGAGGCACTGTTGAGCATCTGTATTTGTCGGTGAAACTAGCTAGCTACATATATAGCCATTGTAGAGGCCCCACTTTTTACTGCATCCTTGCTGAACAACTGCTGTACATGCGTCATAGTAAAAGCTATGATCTCCTACAGTCCCTTCATCCCCAGCTTGGTATTTGCTCCAAATCTTGAAATAAATTGCCCCATCTGGCGTTTGAATATCACGTCTCTGTCTCTTTCAGTTCCCTACTTACTTGTGTTTCGTGGGAAACCCTTCTGGTGACCGGTTGAGGTGATAAGTAAAAGTATTTCTTTGGGTGAAACTCCCAAGGTGGCGTTGTCCGGTCTGACCTGACCTTACTCTTGCAGTAGGTCACACATGCATTGCATCACACAAGGATTTCACCGATTTTTGTCTCTCAGGTCGTGAATACACACTAGGTGACTAGATGAGGGCGGAGCATCACTCTGAATATAACTGAGATTATCCTGCTGACTCCTGACACTGACCTCTGAAGGTAGGTGAATGGTGGTGAGGTGGTGATTCACCGTCAGCCCCAACCGAGCCTCCGAGTGGGATTAGCCCTCTGGTGATCAGGATGGAGAATCTGGTGGAGAACAGCCTGGTAGTCCTCTAGTCTGGCGTGTCCTCACATAACACTTACTGCCTGTCTTTCTCTTCTTCTCTCTCTGTCCCCACACTCCCGTCTGTCTTCTTCTGTTTCCACTCTCTCTCTCTCTCCCCTTCTCTCTTTTCACTTCCTCTATCCTTCATTATTTCTTCACCATCTTTTTACGTGTCTTTCCTTTCCTCTCTTTCTCCCTGCGCCCCATATTTCTCTCTCCACCGCCCTTCCTCCTCTCTCTTTCTCCCACTGTCATCATCCTCATATCTCAGTTGTCTCTCTCTCTCTCCCTCTCTTCACCTGTCCATCCCATCCCTGTCTCCCATGTCTTTATCTCTTTTTTTGTCTCCACACTTTTCATTAGCCTTTCTCTCTACTCTCTACCTCCCACTGCCTCCTCTCTCTTTCCCTCTATTTGTCCCACACTCTTTCCTCCCTCTCTCTCTCCCCCTGTCCCTACTCTCTCTTAACCTGTCATTCTCTTCCCCATGTTCGCCGCCCTCTGTCTCCCTGTCTGCCTACCTTGATTAAGTGGAGTTGGCTGGGAATGCACCTCCACAGGGAAATGATAAATATCCATAGAGAGTGGATTCACAATCTTCAGACTCCTCTCTAAAAGACAGCTCTCACCCCAAAGGAAATACTTCAACTCTGTGTCTCTCTCTCTCTCTCTCTTAATACTTCTCTAACCCCTCTCTCTTTTTTCTCTCCATCTCCACTTTTCTTACTTTCACCCCCCAAAGGAAACACTTCAATTCTCTCTCTCTCTCTCTCACTCCTAAGAGCCAATTTGGAGGTTTGACATCCATGGAAGCGATCCCTTGAGTTACCCCCAGTACAATGAACGCTCACCCTTTCCCCTGTAAGCCCTTGCTAAGAGTTGATTGTTCCTCTATTAACCTCTATTCCCAGAGTCTGCTCAGGAGTGACTACTACAGTGGTGGCAAGTCCCCTGTCGCTAAATTACCCCACATCTATCCATCTAATGCTAAAAATAAATGAGTATATCGAAAGACAAAAAAACAGTCTAGCTTTACCAAATAATACTTTCTTTTTTTAATTTGCCAGTTGTCTAGGTTGACCCTCTTTACATTATTCCTGGCAACTCATCTTCCAACCTTCAGAAGAAATCAGAATTTTTTAAAATACAAATTAAAAGTAAATTAAGAACAATAAAAAACAAAAACAACTTCCACAGACTTTAAAGTTGCGCAAGCTGCAAAAATCCATCATAGTAAACACGAAACCTTAATTTGGTTTTGTCAAGGCTCTTCTGTTTTTATTGTTATTTAATTGTGCCAGAGTTGTCATATCAGCACGCTCAATATTTCAGGCTCTTTGATTGGCTGAGCGAGGCCAGAGGGCGGACCTGTCACCAGTCCTCTCTTTCTGCCTCTCTCCAGTAGAACCACCAAGATGTGATGAAGAAGGGAAAGGCAGTAGAGGAGGCAACTCTCTAGTCATCCAGAGATCACGGTTTGATGAAGCCTGAAGGAAACCCTAATGTCACTGTGGCAGAACAGAGACAGGACGGATCGCGAGGAGACTCGACGGGTCGTCGTTTTACTGCACAGACTCAACACAGACGAAGACCCTGCAGCTTCCCAGGTCATCACAGACCTAACACACGCACAGACAGCTTTTCAGCGTCCGCGGGGTTGGTATGTCTGCTGCCGGCCTCGGCCTGTTCTTTCTGGAACACACACACACACACACACACACACACACACACACACACACACACACACACTTACAACATTCCCGGCTGCAGTCAGCCAATTAGTCGTAATTGGCCGCAGCAGTGAGTCACCAAACTGGACACTCACCAGACCTTGATATCCTGTCCATGAATTTCACTAAGTCTAAGTTATAGTCAGAATAGTTTGCATTAATATGACATCCAGACTCAACGTCGGCATATAAGACTTTTGCAGCATAGAGACTGAGGGAGGCGTCACAGTGCCACTCAAGGACACTACCCGGCTGAAAAACAAACTCGGGATTGTATTATTGATTATTAGTCAGACCCTGATATAAAATGGAGAGAATATTACAACGTGACAGACCTCCAACATTCACCACAGTGGGTGAAGAGAGAGAGAATAAGTCTGAGCCAGCCTGAGGCACAAATCTATCTGAAAATGTTGTCAAATATTTGAGCTCCACTGTGAGCTCTTGATTTAACCCCACGGGTATTTGAACAGCTTTCCAATCGGCGCCGCTGCTCCTAATATTAGCTTAACCAACGGAGTCCCTTATTGTTTTTGGGGGGCCGTGCGGTGCAAGCCTGTCATGGAATACATGAAGCATTTACTTCCAAAACACCATGAATCCATTTGGGAAAAGATTTTGCGAGGTACACCTGAAATTCAGTCAATATTTCAGAAACACAGATGAGTCTGTCGTCTAACGTGTGAGGTGTTAAGATGCATCACAACTTTAACAGCAGCTCATGATGGGCTTCTGCTTTCATGAAATCAATCATTTTGTATTGAAACTCTTTTATTTTGAGAAGTAGAAGGCTTTCTTTCCCTCTCACACACACACACACACACACTCTCTCACACACACACACACACACACACACACACACACACACACACACACACACAGCCCTGTCACGATGACTAGGGCCGACAGGGGCTTCCAATCTGCCAAGGTAAATAGTCACCATGTTGAGACAAGGGGAAATTGGTGTGTGATCCCTTGACACGCACACTTACACCAGCATGCACATAGACCTACACACACACACACACACACACACACCACACCAGCAAGCATGCAACCACATGCACGCACACGCATGTAGATGGACGCGCAGATTCCGGTTTGACGGCACTACCAAACAGCGCGACGTGGGTCTGCGCTGGATTTCCGCCATCATCCGAGAGAGATAGCATCTGCAACGCCTACCTGGAGCGTCTGCGCCACGCTCGACATACGCTCATATGTTTACACGTCGGAAGATATCGCCGCTTTGATAATTATCTCCTGCGAAACGTCTGACATCCGCACGTAATAAAAATACCCTCGGGGTGTCCTGATGGCTCAGTTGGCTAGGGCGCATTCGTCAAATACACTTGCGGATGCCTCAGCGGGCTTGCCAAGACACTTGTGATGTTCTAATTTCGATATTATCTGCTTGGTTGCGAACCAATCAGATACGTTTGTCTCCATATATAATCCTTGGTGGATTCGTAGAGGTTTGGCCAGATCTCAGCTCTTGGTGTGATGCTAGGTGGGCGTTGCAGTACCGGTTCTCTAGGATGTTGCCAGTGATGGTACTTGGTATTATGTGTTATATTATGTGTGTTTGTACATATGTGCTTGTGTGTGCATGCCTGTATGAGTGGATGTGTATGTTCATATGGGTGTGTGTGTGTGTGTGCAGTATGTGTGTGTTCTGGTACGTGAGATGTTTTTGTGAGTGTGTGTCCTTGCTTTTCTCCTGCTGGACTATTTTTTTTTCCCTGTCACAGCCTGCAAAACATTTTTCAATCCGTAGTTCAGGAGATACTTTGAATTAAAAAGTACACGTAATAACGCATTCTGCAGTATTTAATTGGAGTGTGTCTGGATAGGAGCGTCAGTTGAATTCACACATTAGAGGCAACGAACGGCAGTGAGAAGTAACTTCAACACCCATAACTCATGTCATCACATCAGTAAACTCCTCACACTGACACTGAAATGTCTTATCGTTGGTGGCTGCTAGTGGAGGTGGGAGGGGAAGAAACTCTTTTCAGCAGCAGGATCATTGGTGAGTCCAGCTAGCGCTCCCTCCCTGCTGTTTAGGAGCAAATTTGGTATTTCACACATACGTTTTTTTGTTCGGCGTATCCTGCTGACTGAGATTTCCCGCCAGTGACCATACCGGACACCTGGGTAACCGGGGCAAATCTACGGCGACTCCGTTAGTGGGGATGGGATGATTTTTCTCTGTTGCAGCGCCACTTTATTGATTGTATCAATTGTATCAATAAAGCATTGTTACATTGTATCAAATCAACACAGTGATAGGAGAAGATAGGACAGAAAGATACAGCGGGAAGTTAAATTAAAAAGAAATACAGAGGAAAGAGAGATACAGACAGAAAGATGGAGGAAAAATAATCTATCTGGGCATCATCTTAAATGGCAGGCAGCCGTCAAGTAATTATATTTGAGCAGCCAACTGATTTCTCATGGCGTTGTGTGTGTTTCGCCAGTGTGTGTTCACGAGTGTGTCTCCCGTCTTATCTCCGTGAAGACATGAATATGAATGCCCCTATTAGCAGATAGCGCCGCCAGACGAAGCCTCGCTCGGAGTAGCAGAGTAACGTGTTATAGTGAAACCAAGTGAAATAATGTCTTTGTGTGAGAGAGAATGAGAGCTGATTTTTAACTGCTCCTCTATCTGAGAGAGCCGTCACCGAGGTCACGCCGTCGAGGTGGAGATTATTATCAACTTGTGATCATTTCAATTTAAAAGCGTCAATGCAGGTGAGAGAGAAGAGTCGCAGGTGAAATCGGCACAAAAGGGCACAATTAGAAGTACGTATTTTAACTTTGGTTCAGACTTTATCAAGCTTAAAGTCCCACATCTCCCACCACCGCTGCTGCACTTTGGCTCCGCCCCCCGAGAGGAACTGGAAAAATCAAGTTTTGCTCTGGTCAGTCGTTGCAATTTCCAACAAGCGAGTTGGTTGAGAGACACTTGAGTCTTGTGTGACAATGTGTTACAACATGGATAACAGTCAAGAAAAAAATGTCTTCAGTGCTTCAATGCAAGATAGACACAAGTTGAATGCATAAAGGCGTACTTCTATAACAGTAACAATGTGAAAATAAAAATGTTTTCTTTGTCAGGATTATTTTTTTTAAAGTCATATCACAAAACAAGCGACTAGTTTGAAGACAACTTTATTTGTTTGAATTATATTACCACAATCAAATAAGTGACCTCTCTTGAAAGCAGCGCTGTAAGATAATTACACCCAAACAAATCTTGATTAGTATTGATTTGCCTGACCAACACAAAATCACGAAGCTTGCTATTGTTTTTGCAGCGCACCCTCACAACAATCATCTGTAGCAGAGAGATGTTGTTGCACTAGATTAGAAACAAGGACCTCCGCTGTGATAGTAATAGCAAGCGTGCAGGGGTCTTTTATTTTGAAGATCAGAGTAAGCTAGGTTGAGTTTCTTCTTCTTTCTTCAAGACAAATTCAATGCGCTGCCTTTGAAAAGTTGTGACAGACGTGGCCCATAATAAAGCAGCTAAAAGAGACTGACTCACACACACACCAATGGCTATTCCCTTCGCCACAGTGTGTTGTTGTCATCACGGTCACTGTAATTTACCACACACACACACACACGTACACACACACACAAGCATCTAATATGGAACACTGACACACATGCAACACAACACTCACATCTCCGTTGGTTTATTGTTAAAGAACACCGTGTCAGAAAATAGCACAATGGGCCAATCACACGAGGCTACACTCAGTCATCTGTACACAATGGACTCATGGACTCGTCATGGACAGGCGAGAAAGAAGTTTGACGCTGAAAATTGCGAAACCCTGATGGCTGCTGTCACTCCATTTTGTGTGAGTGTGACCTTTTAGAAATTTACCACCGAGGCACCAAATCATGTTTTCAATCACTTTTTTAAAATCCACTTTGGTAGACTTGCTTTCATGTCATGTGTTTGATTTTATTTTTGGAGTTTTGTAACTCTTCTTTTGAATGTGTTTGTACCGCCTTTATGATTTTCTTGTTTGCGTTCCTTTTCGTAAAACACTTTAATGCTTTAAGATGTGTGCTACAGTAAAAGTCGATCATTAATATTAGTAGAAGGGATCTAAAACATCCATCGTTCCTGATAGAAGACACTAGTTAGCCAACACATACAGCTCCAGCCAGTAAGCAGAGGTGGAGATAACACTGATTTCATCCAGAGGAGAAGGAAGTGGAGTGTTTTGCTGCTGGCTGTGCAGTGTGTGACCCTGATGACCAAAGGAGGAGTGTGAACAGACGTGACAATGATCTGGATCTTGGACAGCGTCTCGAACCCCAGACCACGGCGAAGCCTCGCTCTCGTCCTCCCCCACTCCCTCCCCCTACCGTCTGGAATAAAATGAACTGTTATTTGCACTTTGACCAACTTTTGGCTCATTATTAACCGCCGTGGGCCGGTTTACCACAATGCACACACACACACACACACCTAACATAGAGATCCCCTTAACTGCTCCAGCCCCAGGAGCAGAGCTGACAGGCTGCTGGGTGGATGTTTTGATCCGGTCCACCTGTGGCAGCCATGTGTTTTGTGTCTGCTATGTAAAGTGTTGTGGTGGTTATGAAATGTTTGGCCGAGCTAATGGCCGAATCCCTGCTAGATGGTGACTGTCGGCCTGTCAACATGTGCCCTTTTGTGTGGCCCAGCGATAGGTGTGGGCTTGCACCATCTCCGCAGTACGCAGGCTACATGGTTGGTTTTGTTCTTGTTTCATGTGTAATGTGTTGAACATATTGTGGTGGTGTGTCTTGTTTTCATACAGATCAATCTAAACTGTTTTACAAAGTTCTGACAAAGAATGAGCAGAGAAATCATTAGCTCATTTTTGGGAAACTTGATTTGCCAATTTGCACAGACTCTCGCTGTGCAATATTTTGATATTTTGCCTCATTAGTTGCTATCAATAAAATGGTATCCAACCTGAAAGAGTTAGTTTGTGTGCCTCTGTAAATGAGGGTGACCCAGTGGCTCTATAACCAACACATACACACACACACACACACACACACACACACACACACACACAGATGAATCTATCACATCTAGCCTCAGCTGGTCACTGTGTCCACGCTCTGCCCCAGGGAGTATTTTAGGTTTGCTTTGGTGGAAAATCTCCAAACAGCTCAGTGACTTCCTACATTTTTAGGGGTAAGTTTAGTTCATGTGCATGTACAAATGACAAGAAACACAAATACAAAGAAGGACAAAGACACGTCAAGGAGCGTATTAAAACATGTGACCCCAAAAGGAACTAAAACATCACGATGACAGACAGTACCATCTTTATCAAATCCAAATTCATTGTTTGTACCCTTCATCTTTTTGCTGAGCCCCATCGCCCTGAATCACATCCACACAGTTAAACATGTCCATACCCGGGGGTCTTCAACTGGTGTCCTCTGAGCAGCTCCACTGGTGTTTCCCCAGTCTGGGATTCAAACCAGCGACCCTCTGTCCTCATGTTGAGACTTGTTGTAATCAAACAGCAGGAACTCACATCATTGTCTGTGCTGAGCTACATGAAAACCATTCAAGGTAAATGGTTACAGCAAAAAAAAAAAAACTCATTTAGTGTGAATGGAGCCGATAATGGGATTGTCTCCCTCTCAGACCCGGGTCTTGTTTCCCTCCCGGGCCGTCTGGGGAGCTGTGTGAGTATGAAAACAGAATCTGTCAAAGGAGCGGCGGCTTACACAGCGGTAGCCATTCATGCAATTACCCAGCATCGATCCTGCACAGACAATTCTTTAAGATTATACAGGAGAAACCAAATGAATTTATTGTAACACAACACGGACGGCCTCGGCCCCGATCCATAGTCCCACCCTGCCCTGGTAAGCTTGTGCAAATTGAATTTGTGGTAATTTCAGCTGTAATTTGATGAGGGGGTAATTTATTTATTTATTCCTGCATGCATGCTTTTGCACTCCTTGCATTCCTTATTATTGGTTGCTTGTGATGCTGAATTGAAGCTGCACTCTTTTAAATCACTCTGGATTAGACTGCACTGTGAATAAATGACTAAAAACGTGACCGCCGTGTCGATGATAAATGCTGTTTAGACCGAATCGCAGTGAAGGGGTCTGAAAGAAGCGACGACCGCAGATGCATCATCAATATGAGCTGGAGTCCAGACGGTGGAGGACAAGTCGGCTTGTTGAGCGGAAGGTTGCAGATTCAAAAACCCCCACACAGCTGTGAAAATCCAGCCGGAGGGGTGGAGAGACAGCGGATGAGAAAACGCTCTCCTCTTCCTCAGACGGTACCCTTGAGGTGGCCTTGAGCGAAGCACTTAAAGTCCAGTTTCCCCAGTGGAGCTGCTCTCTTGGCCAACAGTAAAAAGACTGCGGGTGTACTGGGGGCGGCCATAGGTGTGAATGGATTCAACGGTGAGTGCGACACAGAAAATAACGCTTACATGCTCAGTCAACCTGGATGAATAAGGATTACTACATGAGAAACGGTGTGTTGGGTGAGAGTACTCTGTCGATCTGTTCCGATGCTTCGTTTTTTACTGTTTTCCCTCTGAATGAAGGAAGAGATGCTGTGGTTGGGCAGATTTCCACTCATCACAAAGGGGCTCAGTTCCGGATTAATGGCATGTCTCCATTAATTACCCTGTCGGAGAACACACCGCCCACCCCCACATCATCTCCACCACCTCCCTCCTCACCGCGCCATCGATCCCTTTGTTTATGTTGCGTTTCAGAGGCACTGCGTGAGGTACTAGCAGCTCCTCCTCCATCATGTATTAGCCACTAATTACTGACAACACATAAGCTTATTAAAGTTTGGAGGAATGCCAGACAAGAAAAACACACCGGCTCCTAGATGATGCAGGGATAGAGATGTTATTAACACACACACACACACACACACGCATGCAGTTTCACACAAGCACACATTTCTTTTATCAAGTTGCTTTATAAAGCCTCTCTCTCACACACACACACACACATCTTTCTTAGTCCACACGATCAAATAATACCAAAATATTGACTTTCTCTTTAGGGCCGATCACACCCACAGTTTGTTTCTTTGGTCTGAGCCAGAGTGGAAAAGTTTACTTTGTTTTTGTATTCGGTTTGTTGAGGTTCACCCAAACTGCCCAATTACAAGAGAGCCAGGGCTTGTTAACAGAAGTCAATAGATTCACAGTAGCTCATTTATTGGACAGAGTTTTGGTATTTTGGTATTTTGGTGACGCGGAGGAGTCAAAACAAATAGGATTCCAGTCCTTGTAATTTCAGCAAAGCATGAGTCAGTCCACACTGAGGTTCATTTTGTTATGCTAGGCTTTCCAAGCATGAGGAACTGCTGGCTATCAGATGTCAACATCCTGTGTCCTTCTACCAATAAATCCTTTCATTTTGTTGCTCTAGTTTGTTTGGGTTATGCTCTCACTCCCAACAGTTTGAATGCCGTTGTTCTCACCTGCCCAACAAAACTATACGGAGTAAACGCTCCAGAGTTTGACTAAAAACGTGCTCGGTGTGAACGCGCCCCTGGATAGTTTGTAGTGCGGCAAGTTGGGGATGTATCTGTTCTGTAGACAAGTCCCCCATCATCCATTTACCCTGGATTTCTACAACCCTGGTAACCACTGCAGAAGCTCCACCATTCTGCATCCATCCTGTATCAATACTGGATACACTGTCAGCCATGATGGAGGTCTCCTCCTCTGTAGTGTCTATCCTGCATTGGCATTGTGCACAGTGGGGCAGCTGGTTCTTTCTCTACAGTTTAGCCCAGTGCTTACACAATAGAAAGACAGATTAAAAAAGAAAATACAAAAAAAAAATCAAGTGTTTATTGTATTTTTATTGACCAATCACGATCCAGGATGTTGCACAAATTTGCACAAACAGAACGTTTTCCTGTGAAACGATTAAGTCAGACTAATTCAATCTCATACATGGTGTGTCGTGGAAATTGCCTGTAAGCACTCAGAACTCAAAACACTGACAGGTTGAAGTATAAAAATATATTGTATACAGATATATTGGAGAGAGAAAGACACAGGTCACACAGAAAGTCAAAGTCTCTCTATGCTCTCTCTCACTGAAATGCAGCTAACTACAATCTTTATAGTTTCTTTGGAACAAATAAGTCTCTCATGATTGGTTCTCTTATGCTTAGATAACATGTTTAACATGGTTCATCCTATAGGCTCTCTCCACATAGTAGTGGTCTGGTCAAGTTCAGTTTTACTGCCTTATAGGGCCTCAAATCCAGGCCTCACTAGTTTACTCTACAACACTCAGGCACATGTTCATGACACACATACCACATGTCTGTGGCAACACAGCATCAGTACTACAGACACAAAATGATAAATGATAAATTCTAGCATTCTGTGCTAACTTACTTTCACAGGTGCAAGATAGTAGACACAACTTTGTGACTTTGTTTGTCCTTTAGAATTAATTGACTAATTGTGCCTTTATTTGAATGGATGGACTAACAGAACTAAAGCAAAATCCCAGTTGTTGTTTTGGAGAGAAGCTGTAATTACATGTGGGTTTCCCTCTCACTTGGTTACCGAGGAAAAACTAATCCTGGAGAGATGAGACTTGAAACACACACGCTAGTGCAAGTGGATGCACAAGCACACACCTGGAAAAACACACACACACACACACACACACACACTTCCATTCATGCACGTGCAGACACATGCACGCCGGTAGACACACACACACACACACACACACAAAGCCCAGAGGCCCGCGGTTTAATTGAACTTTCCCACCGATCTGCCGACTGTTTTTTTTCCCTTCTCTCACGTCTCTCTTTCCCCCTCTCTTTCTTAATCAGTGGAGAGAAAGAAGTGGTGAAGAGAGAGGTGAAGACAGAGAGAGAAAAAGGTAGCCAGAGAAAAGAAGTTAAGGGAAATAGGACACAGAGAGAGAGAGAGAGAGAGAGAAAGGGAGGAGAAAAAAGAAGTGGAGGTAAAGTGATAGAAGGAGCGAGGGAGTGCAGGAGGGAGGAGTGGAGGTGTGAGATGAGGAATTCAAGCCTGCAGAGAAAACAGTTACAGTGAGGGGGAAATGAGCTTTTACAATGTCAACTTTCTCAAAGGCTAAATTGGAAAAAGTGGAAAAAGTTCTACTTGGTAGTTGTGGTGTGAAACGCTCACAGCTGGAGAGGAAAGCTGAGATGCTGAGTTTGTCATTGGCAAGGGGTTAAGATTTTCATCCCAACGAACAATCCTAAATTCAAGTCAGGAGAGGATAGTTTGTACTTTATAGGTGGTAATGGAAACCTGAAAACATTGGCGGTGGCTCCAGTTGATATTGAATGATCACGGGTTAGAGGTGAGGAGCAGGAAACTCCCCCCCTTGCTCTTCCATGGCAGGGGAGACTCACTGACGACCAACTGGAGCCTGACACTGGTGGTGGTGGTGGTGGGGAGGCGGTGGGGTGCAGCAGCAGCGATGCAACCTGAAATGACAGAGGTGCGGATGCGGCAGGTATCCGTATAGGTAGGGGGTGTGGCGGCGTGTCATCAGTTCCTCTAGAGGTGAGGACTGGGAGTGTCCTGCTTAAAGGGCTGATTGATGAGTAGGGCCGATACAGATAGCGATGGATCAATAACTGATGAATAGATACGAGCCAGGTAGTCTTACACTAAGCTTCATTTAGAAAGTGTGTGTGTGTGTGTGTGTGTGTCCATTGGTTCCTCTAGAGGTGAGGACTGGGAGTGTCCTGCTTAAAGGGCTGATTGACGAGTGAGGCCGATACAGATAGTGATGGGTGTGTGTGTGTGTGTGTGTGTGTGTGTGTGTGTGTGTGTGTGTGTGTGTGTCATTGTTGTTCAACTGATGTTTTAGGATCAGGAAATACTTCATATAGTGAAAGTGGTTTTAGGGTTTGGTTGTGAAAATATGTCATTCATTGAAACCTGTTTCTTTATTGAAACTTCATATTGGAGCTGAAAATACTTGAGATAGCTGGAAATAGTTTCAGGGTTAGAGAGAAGAGGAAAGTACTTCATTCAAGGAAACTCATTTTAGGTTTGGTTTGGGAAAATACTGGATTGAGGTGCTAGAGGAAAGAACTTTATATATTAAAATGGGTTTTAGTGCTTCATTTAATGGAATTTGATCTGATAATTTCTTGAAGACCAAAGTTCAAGTTCTTGTTGGTACGAAAGAACAAAAGAAACAGAAAGACAAAACCGTTCTGGTTCAGTGTGGGAGGGACCGCCTGGTGGAGCTATGGGTCGCTACAGTCTCAATTTAACCTCCTCACAATGCACACTCTCTCTCTCTCACTCACACACACACACACACACACACACACACACACACACTCTCACACACACTCTCACTCAACCAGCACCTACTTCTCCACTTCAATTTCCAGTAATCGGGCCCCCTGTAGAGTTCAACCCAACAGCCAAGCAGCAACAGGAAAGGCTGTAGAGGGCATTATATTTAGCGGCACTAAACTAGAAATATATCTCCTCCTCCTCCTCCTCCTGCTTCCTCCCCTCCCCTCCCTTCTCCTCCTCCATAGTTTTGTCTCCTTCTTGGCTTTACTTCTACCTCCACTAAATGGACACTGGACTACTCCTCCCCTTTAGCCTGCTGTGACCGGGCCATGACGGGCCATGGCTCTACTCCAGTCAACTAGCTGTGTTAGTTCTTCCTCACAGGCTACGATTTACTTCTGAAGCAAAATATGATTGTATATAATTTTAGCGGGCGAGTCGAGGGAGTCGGGGGAGTCGGGGGCAGGAAACAGTTGACACAGTTGTGTTTTGCCGTCTCTGAGTTGTGTGGGACTGAACCAGCCAATCAGCAGCTTGTGGAAAAATCTTACTTTACGTTGCACCTCTATGATTGGCTAAAATAAAATACAATTTATATATATAAATCTATTTTAGATGCCTCCTCCTCCTCCTCTCTTCCATTTTATAATTTCTGACCTTCTTATTGAGCACAACAGCAGAATCAGTTTCAGTTCCTATGTTTGTGTAGATAATGTGCCTGTATTAGTATTTATGTGTACAAATATACTTTATGTACCTTTTTATGTGCTGATTTGTTTGTGTGAGCCGTAAATCAGTGCTGATTAATGTTGATAGGTTGAGTCACAACAGATAACGATGAGAGGTAAGTGATAAGAGAAGTGAGAGAGCGACAGAGAGGAAGAGCATTAAAGCGAGAAATAGAAAAAACAAAAAAAGTAAATTGTCAGAATCAGTCCAATCTCCAAACAAAGTAAAAGTCTCACTCTGTCTTGGCTCTATTGTGCCAAGATTCAAAGTAGGTTAGAATATTATTTGGCCCTAAATTGAGACAATAAAGTGAAGTATATCTCCACTTTAGTATATCTCCACTTTCAGAGAGGCAACCACACCAGGTTCAGTCTAGCCACTGACTATATGGTTTCCCAAATAAAGTCATAATGAAGTCATGATGGTGGGGTTCAGCACAAATTAGGAAAAACTTTATAAACTATGAGTACATAAAAGTATATATGTCATTCATTTTGAGACATTAGTAAGAAGAGTCGGAATTTGGCGGTAAATCTGCTGCATTGCTTTACAGCAGAAAACAGGAAGGGGGCGCTGTTGTTCCAGCACACACGGAGCTAACTGAAAGATCACTTCCAACATGTTTATTCTATCCAGTAAGCAACAAGGTTTATGTCTTAATTTCACACACAAGAGCGCTGGTAGAGATAGAGACTATCAGTCGTCTCCACCATGGTCGGTTACTGTGCCGAGGTATCACGATGAAATGACGACGATATGTGGATGTTAAAATACTAAACTACTAGCAGGAAATATGAATCAGAGGGAAGCACTGCTAGCCTTGGTGCTCCAAATCCAAATCATTAGTTGTAATTAGTGAATCAACTATCGTTTGTTTTATTGTTTGTTTTCATAATGTATTGTATCGTTTTTTTTGCTCATCGCCATGCATTGAAATGTAAACTGCTTTGGCCTCATTGCTCATCTTTTGACAGCGATGCAGAGTAACAGAGTAAAGCAACTTTGAATTTGAGAGAGAGAGAGAGAGAGAGAAGAGAGAGAGAGAGAGAGAGAGAGAGAGAGA